>CP097505.1:31158099-31665599 GCA_023547065.1 Musa troglodytarum | reverse complement strand
TGTTAACTTGCTAAAGAAAATGACTGAGTTTCCTCTATGCACATTGGTGGTTGACACTTATACATAGGTTATAACACATTTACAAACCACATATGTATTTTATACTCAAACTCATGCATAAAAATATGCCCATAAGTTATTATTTACAACTGCTTTGATATAGTCCCATACTTGCTTACCTCATTGCCCATCATATAGATGGATTCATAGTATCTTTGTAAAATAGAATCTATAATGAGTAACAACTCACTAAGTACAATTTATATCGCTTTATTTAAGTAAACTTGCATTATGCCATGTATAACATTTTGATATTCATATGCATAATACTTTTCATGGTAACATCATCTTCTTACACTTCTTTTGCTACTTATAACCCTATAGCCTATAGCATGATAGATGCATAGTAAAAAGGTGATACTTTGATTCAAAGTAAATCATTATATATATATATATACATGGGTAGGTCATAATACATGTAATAGAAACTCTTAATATGCACATGAACTCCAATATTATATTTCATGATATTTTTGTGTACTACACGTATCTTCAAATGCATAAAACGTTTATTGGTAAACTTATCTTCTTATGGCCTCTTTGGCAATATATCACCTTATAACATGATAGATGTATAATAAGATATAACTCTTATTCAAGATAAATCATAATACATGTATAAATGAGTATGTCAAAACACATGCAAGAGAAAATCATATATAACCTCTAGCATCATATATCATAACACGTGCAATCTGACATCAAAAATTATTTACACAAATGCATAAAACCTCTCACAATAGATGCATCAGAGCATGACATGGAGGTAAAATTCTTATTTAAATTAAATTATAACACTTATGTGTGGGAATAAATAAAATACATGAAATGAGAAATCATAATACCTCTTTGAACTTTCACATTACATATTATAACATATTCGTGCACTCCTATTTGTATGTTGTTACATGTATTGTTGAATCTCAGATTTTGATTATAAAATTAATCAATAAATTATTGATCTAATTCATACGTTGAGAAAAGTGTTGTAAGATTAACTACACTAATGAATAAGACAAAGCAAATATTATGCCAGAGTCAAAGATCGGACGATTCGTCGGGAGCTCGTTGGGAAGTTCATTGGGAGTTCACCGAGAAGTTCGTCGGGAGTTCATCGGAGCTTGTCGAGAAGTTTGTTAGGAGCTTATTGAGAAGTTTGTCGGAGTTTGCCAAGAAGATCATCGAGAGTCCAAGAGCTTGCCGGGAGTCCACCGGAAGATCGCTAAGAGTCTGTCGAAAGTCCATCGGAAGATCGCCAAAAGCTTACCGGGATTTTGTTGGAAGAACATTTGACATGCCGGACTTAATTTGCTTTGTTAATATCTTAATTATTATAGTTAGACTTAGTTTGAGTTAGAATTGGGAGATAATCGTACTAACTCAATTAGAGGCTAATTGGGTTTGAATCAGAACTAGTTTGGGCCAGATTGATGGCCCAAACATTAACCTGAAACCTATCTGATGGTGGCACCACCAGGACTAGGCGGTGGAACTACTTAGAGCTCAGTCTCTTAGGAGGTCTGGGCGGTGGTATCGTCCAAACTAGGCGGTGGTATCGCTCATGTCCAATTGCTGAGACTCTGTCTGGCAGTAGTACTACCAGACTAGGCAGTGGTACTATCAAATGTTAGAGAGTACTGGCGGTGGTACCACCCGGCACAGGCAGTGGTACCGCCAATACCTCGAAAATTCGAGATAAGACCTTTTTTGGCTCCAATTTTGAAGCTAATTGAGGCCTATAAATACCCCACACTTTTTTGCTTGTGAAGCACAGAAAAGTGAATAGAAAATTAAGATTTAGTGAAAACACTATTATAATCTTTTGAGAGTTCACCTCCACTAGTTTTTGTTTAAAATTTTGTATAAGGAGAAGTAAGCGAATTGTAAAAAGTTAACTTGTGAACCTATTAAAAGGAGAAAAGATCTGTAAAAGAGGTGATTAATCTTCGCCAATTGAAGGTGTTAGGATCAAGACGACACTAATTGGAGGGGATGAATTAGTGCGTATGTTAAAGACAATTGCGATTCAAAATCTGATGGTGGCACCACCAGGACTAGGCGGTGGAACCACTTAGGGCTTAGTCTCTTAGGAGGTTTGGGCGGTGGTACCGTCCAAACTAGGCGGTGGTATCGCTCATGTCCAATTGCTGAGACTCTGTCTAGCAGTAGTACTGCCAGACTGGGCAGTGGTACTACCAAATGTTAGAGAGTACTGGCGATGGTACCACCCGGCACAGGCAGTGGTACCTCTAATACCTCGAAAATTCGAGATAAGACCTTTTTTGGCTCCAATTTTGAAGCTAATTGAGGCCTATAAATACCCCACACTTTTTTGCTTGTGAAACACAGAAAAGTGAACAGAAAATTAAGATTTAGTGAAAACACTATTATAATCTTTTGAGAGTTCACCTCCACTAGTTTTTGTTTAGAATTTTGTATAAGGAGAAGTAAACGAATTATAAAAAGTTAACTTGTGAACCTATTAAAAGGAGAAAAGATCTGTAAAAGAGGTGATTAATCTTCGCCAATTGAAGGTGTTAGGATCAAGATGACACTAATTGGAGGGGATGAATTAGTGCGTATGTTAAAGACAGTTGCGATTCAAAATCTTTTCAAGTTGATAAAAAACATATCGATGAAATCATATCGAGAAGATATTGACTTGAAGTAAATGTAAAATATAAAAATCTACTAAGTAATAAAATTAAGTAGTAAGGAAAGTACACACCGGATTTATAATAGTTCGGTCATTGTGACTTATGTCCATTTCTGATTCCTCCTCCGTCGAGGTCATCAGCTTCCATTATTGATCTTCCTTCGATGGGCGAAGATCAATCACCCCTTTTACAGATCTTTTCTCCTTTTAACAGGTTCATGAGTTAACCTTTTTACAATTCACTCACTTCTCCTTATATAAAATTCTAAGCTAGAACCAATGGTGGTGAACTCTCAAAAGATTACAATAGTGTTTTCACAAAGATCTCAGTTTTTTGTTCACTTTTCTATACTTCACAAGCAGAAAAGTATAGGGTATTTATAGGCCTCAATTGACTTAAAAAAATTGAGTAAAAAAGGTGTTATCTTGAATTTTTGAGTTACTAGAAGTACCACCGCTAGTGCCGGGCAGTACCACCGCTAGTGCTGGGCGGTACCACCGCTAGTACTCTTTGACAATGGGCAGTATCACCACCCAGTCTAGTGATACTATCATTAGATAGAGTCTCAATTACTAGACCCAAGCAGTACCATCGCCTGCCTAGGTGGTACCATCACCTGGCAGCATTAATTGCCAGTGGTACCACCACCCGACAGCATTAATTACCAGCAGTACCACTGCCTAGTCTGGACGGTACCACCACCTAGACCTCCTATAAGATTGAGCCCTGGGCGATTCTACTATCTAGTTCTAGTAGTGCCACCACTAGACAAGATCTAAGTTATTGTTTGGACTATCAATCCAGCACAAACTAGTCCTGATTCAGGCCCAATTATTCCCTAATTGAGTTAGTAAGATTACCTCTAATCCTAACCTAAACTAAGTCCTAACTACTATAATTAAGATATTAATAAAGCAAATTAAGTCCGATATGTCAAATGTTCTTCCGACGAAATCCTGACAAGCTTCTGGTGATCTTTCGATAGACTTCCGACGGACTCTCAATGATCTTCTAGCGGACTCTCGGTAAGCTCTTGAACTCTCGACGAACTTCTCGGTAAACTCCGACGAGTTTCTCGGTAATCTCTTAACAAACTTCTCGATGAGCTCCAGTGAACCCCTGACAAACTTCTTGGTGAACTCCTGACGAACTTTTCGGCGAGCTCCTAATGAACTTCTCGACAAACTCTAGCAAAACTCCCGACGAACTCTTGGACTCCCGACAAATTGTCCGATCTTTGACTCTAGTAAAACATCTGCTTTATGCCTTATTCGTTATCATAGTTAATCTTGCAACACTTTTCTCAACATATAGATTAGATCAATAATTTATTAATTGATTTCATCATTAAAATTTAAGATTCAACAATCTCTCCCTTTTGATGATGACAACCAATTGATGATGGAGTTAATCTTAACTCCTCCTATCTATATTCCATACTTGAGAAAAGATAAACTTAAATTCATAACCTTTGAATTCAAGCTTTAACTAATTTTAATCAAAAATTTCATGCATTGTACATCATTATAGTTTCAAGTTATCAAGGTGTAACATGCACAATATGATACTAGAAACTAATCAATCACTTCATGATACCAAAATTTATCATTATGATACCATTTCAAGCATGATGCCAAGCATTCATCATTTAAGCATGATCATGATTCATCATTTCAAGTATGATACTAAGCACGATACCAAGCATTCATCATGATACTAAATATTTAGGCATGATAAAATTTATCATTTCAAACATTCATTTAGAGACAATTTCAAACATTTAGATATGATGCTAAGCATGATACTAAACATTATGATACCAAGCATATATCAATTTCTCACCCTTTGTCAAAAAAAAGGAAATGTGCAAACATTTTGACATTATTACACCAAACACACAAGATAGTTTTACACCATTATGATAGCAATGTTTGTTTCGTTAATTTAGCAAGATAGCAAAATCTTTGCAAGATACCAACTTTTGCTTTTAGATGTGCAAACTAGCACTACTCTTGCTAGCACTTCTCTTTAGCTTTGAAGTAGATAAGCTAGCAAAGATGAAAACAAGTAAAAATTTTCACAAGATAGCAACTTTTGCTAGTATTCTCTTTGCATGTGCAGGGTTCTTCTTGAGATATACAAGCAATTTTTAGTATCTCCCCTTTGTCATACAAAAAGAAGAAGAAAGAGGAGAAGGAAAGAAATCATTCATTATAAGAAAAATCAAGCTATAAAAAATCTATGAATCAAACTTCTAGTTTTGTAGAGAGCAAAAGGATTCATCACATAAAATTGTGTATAATCAAGGTTCATAAATCAAGTCCTTATTTTTGTAAATAGAAAGAAGAAGGGTTCATAGTAAATGATCATCGCATAAAAATCAAGTATACTAAAAAGTCTGTAAATAAAACTTCTTCTTTCATAAGTATAGGGGGATTATAGGAAAAGATTATTAAATGACGGAGCAAGTGTATCAAAAATCCATGAATGAGATAAGAAGAAGAAGATAGGAAATGAACTCGATAAAAGCTCCGTTTTTGAAAATAAAAATTCAAAAAATATATACGAGAAACTCAGGTATTCGTAAGATTTAGCATGCCTAATTCTCTTATAAGAAAATAAAATTATTTCTCATTTAAAGGTTTTATAAAAATATCAGCTAATTGATGTTTCATATCAGTAAATTCTAAAGTTATATCATAGTTATTAACATGATCTCTGATAAAGCGATGCATAATATCAATATGTTTAGTTCTACAATATTGAATGAGATTTTTTGTTAAACATATTGCACTCATGTTATTACATTTTATAGGAATATTTTTTAAGTAAATTCTATAATCTTCTAATATGTTTTTTATCCATATAACTTGTGCATAACATGTACTTGCTTCATTCGGCTTTGGCTATAGATAGTGCAACCAAAATTTATTTTTATGAAAGACCAAGAGATAAGTGCATAACCTAAGAATTGATATGTTCCAGATGCACTTTTTCTATCTATGCTATATCTAGTAAAATCAGCGTCAGCATAAATAGTTAATTCAAGTTCTCGATTTTGGATACCATAATCCTAGATTAGAAGTTCCTTTTAGGTATCTAAGAATCCTTTTAATAGCTTTAAAGGGAGATAGCTTAGGATTAGATTCAAATCTAGCACAAAGCCTAATACTAAACATAATGTCTAGTCTAGTTACGGTGAGGTATAGTAAACTACCTATTATACCCCTATAAGTTTTTTGATCAAAGGTTTCTCCATTATCGTTCATATCTAACTTAGTGGAAATATTCATTGGTGTATTGATAGCCTTTGAACTATCCATATTGAATCGTTTTAGCAATTCTAATGTATATTTAGTTTGACTAAGAAAAATTCCATCACTTGGTTACTTAATTTGTAAATCTAAGAAAAATATTAGTTCACCCGTTAAGCCCATTTCGAACTCTTAGCTCAAACTTTTAGCAAAAGATTCTTATAAAGACTCGTTCATAGAACCAAAAATAATGTTATCAACATAAATTTGAACAACAAGAAAATTATTTTTAAAATTTTTAATAAATAATGTAGTATTGACCTTACCTTTTGAGAAATTATTTTAGATAAAAAAGGAACTAAGCTTCTCATACCAAGCCCTTGGGACTTGTTTCAATCCATAGAAAGCCTTAGATAACTTAAATACATGATTAGGAAAAAAAACATTCTTAAATTCAAGTGGTTGTTTAATATAAACTTCTTCAGAAATAAAGTCATTTAAAAAAATACTTTTAACTTCCATTTGAAATAACTTAAAATTATTACAACAAGCATAAGCAAGGAGCATCCTTATGGTTTCTAATCTTGCCACAAGAGCGAAGGTTTCTTTATAATCGATATCTTCTTCTTGGTTAAAACCTTTGGCCACTAATCTAGCTTTATTTCTAACCATGATACCAAAATCATCTTGCTTGTTTCTAAAGACCTATTTAGTATCAACCACTAAATAGTTATTAGCTCTAGGAATAAGCTTCCACACCTCATTTCTCTTAAATTGATTTAACTCTTCTTGCATTGCTATAACCCATAAATTATCTTTCAAGGTCTCGTTAATGTATTTTGGTTCAATTTGAGATAGAAAAGCGGCGTTAGTATAAAAATTTTTAAAGGAAGAACGAGTTTGAACACCTTTTGATATATCTCCTATGATTAGCTCCTTAGAATAAGCATCTATATACTTCCATTCCTTTGGTAAGGATGCTTTGGAAGAAGATACATCTAAGTTGCTAGTGGGAGGAGAGGTTTCATTTAAATTTAAAGCATCAAAATCAAAGTCATTATCAAAATCATTTTTATTAAATTTGGAAACCTCATTAAAAACAACATGAATAGATTTTCTATAACTAAAGTTCTTTTATTAAACACACAAAATGGTTTAGAAGTAGAAGAATAATCAAGAAAAATGTCTTCATCAGATTTTGCATCAAATTTTCCTAAGGCATCTTTTTCAATTTAAATAAAATATTTATAACCAAAAACTTTAAAATACGAAACATTGGGTCTTTTGTTGTTCCACAATTCATAAGGAATTTTAGAAAGTAATGGTCTTACTAGAACCCAATTCATGACATAGCAATCCGTGTTAATGGCTTTGGCCTAAAAATATTTGGGTAAGATATGTTCGTTTAACATGATTCTTGCCATTTCTTGTAAGTTCCTATTTTTTCATTCAACTACTCCATTTTGTTGTGGGCTTCTTGGAGTAGAGAAATTATGGTTATACTTATTTGATTCACAAAAGTTTTGAAAATCATGATTTTGAAACTCACCACCATGATCACTATGAATAGATGAAATCATAAAAGCCTTTTTCATTTTGAATAAGTTTATAAAATTTTGAAAAATACTTAAAATAGTTAATTTTGTATGCCAAGAAGTATATCTAAGTGTATCTACTATAATCATCAACAATTACAAAAATGTATTTGCTACCTCCGATTCTTGTTGCATTAATTGGTCCAAATAAATCCATATGGATCAATTGCAATGGTCTAGAGGTGCTTATTTGATTTTTTGATTTGAAACTATATTTTATTTATTTTCTTACTTGATATGCATCAGACACTGTCTTTGACAAACTTGATGTTGGGCACTCCACTTACAAGTTCTCTAGATGAAATTTGAGAGATTAGCCAAGCATCATCGTTTAAAGCCGAAAAGCACATTTCATTACAAAGATCATCAATGTCAATAGTATACATGTTATTATATTTTAAGGCAATCATAGATGTATTTTTATGTGACATTTCAATAATACAAGCATTAGATTTAAACCTTATGGTATATCCTTTATCACACAATTGACTAACGCTTAGAAGATTATACTTTAAACCATCTACGAATAACATATCTTCAATCAATAAGTTTGATTTGTTATCGATGGATCTTTTGCCAATGATTTTACCTTTGTTGTTGTCTCCAAAGATGATATACCCTTCATCTTGGCTATTGAGCTTAGAAAATTGAGTTTGATCTTTGGTCATATGCCTTGAGCATCCACTATCAAGATACCATCTCTTGCTCCTAGCTTGCGATTGTAAACATATCTATAAGAAAGAGGATTTTCTTTTAGGTACCAATTTGACTTTGGGTGTCTCATTAATCGATCTGCTTAATATATCATTTTGTATTGAGTCATTTATGGTTCCTTTAGAAACCTAAATTAACTTATGTGGTCTATACCTCTTAAACAGATATGTATGAGCATAATGTCCAAATTTACAATAAAAGCTGCATTTGTTTTGGGGTGAAACATGCAAAGTTGGGCCTTTAACGAAGATGGTTGGCTTTTGGTGAGTGTCACTCACAAAGCCGATTCCATCCCTTCTATGAACATGACCCTTATTAGTAAGGATCATGTTTAAAGATTTGCTTTCTATTTAAATTTTTTTTAAGATTTCATGTAGTAGCAAAATTTTCTTTTTAAGTGTCTCTAATTCTTCACATTTACTATAAAGAGGCAACATCTCATTATCATGCTCAATCCTTAATCTATCAAATTCACTAACAAGAGAGACATGCTCCTTTTTTTAATAATTTATACTTTTTACTAACTAATTTATATTTATTAAATAAATCATGAAAAGCGTTCAATAATTCATCAAAGGATAAATGAGCTTCGATTGAGTTACTTACCTCATCACTAAGCGCCATTAATGCGTAGTTAGCAACTTCTTTGTTGGTTAGCTCCTCATCTTCAAATACACTCGAATTGTCCCAAGTAGCTTTGAGTGCTTTCTTCTTCTTCGGTTACTTCTTCTTCACTTAGGAACATTCATTTTTGAAGTTCCCTGACTTCTTGTATTCATAGCAAATTATTTGGTCCTTTTTAAGTTCAATTTTGTTTTTAGTGTCATGTTTAGTTTTATTTCTTTTTATGAATTTTTTGAATTTTTAAAATTTTTTTGCTAGAAGTGTCAAGTCATCATCATCATCATCATCATCGTCACTTGAGTTTTCTCTCAAGTGATCTTCTTGAGTTCTAAGTGCCAAATCCTTCCTATTCTTTGGAAGGTTATTCTCAAGTTTTTTATGTGCATTGTATGTCATTCCGTAGGTCATCAAATACCCGATAAGTTCTTCGAGCAAAAAGTTATTCAAGTCCTTGGCATCTTGAATTGCCGTTACTTTAGGATCCTAACTTTTTGAAAGGGATCTTCATATCTTGTTAACAAGTTCAAAATTAGAAAAACTTTTACTAAGTGCTTTTAGATCATTGACGATATCTGTAAACCAGGTGTACATGTCTCCAATGGTCTCGCTTGGTTTCATATGAAACAATTCATAGCTATGAACCAAAAGATTAATTTTTGATTCCTTAACCCTATTTGTGCCTTCGTGTGTGATTTTAAGTGTGTGCCAAATGTCATAAGCCGTTTTGCAAATAGAAACCTGATTGAATTCATTTTTATCCAAAGCACAAAATAAAGCATTCATAACTTTAGTGTTCAAAGAGAAAGTCTTCTTCTCCAAATCATTCCATTCGCTCATTGGATTAGAAGACTTTTGAAATCCATTTTCAATAATATTCTATATCTCGAAATCCATAGAAATTAAAAAAACATCCATTCTAGTTTTTCCAATACGTGTAATTTGTCCAATTGAACATAGGAGGACGTGTGATAGAATGACCCTTTTGATTGTTGGCATAAGTCATCTCTCTTAGGTTTTAAATTAAATTAAGAGTAACCTTGCTCTGATACTAATTGTTAGGATTAAGACAACACTGGGGGGGGGGTGAATTAGTGCGTACGTTAAAGACAGTTGCGATTCAAAATCTTTTTGAGTTGATAAAAAATGTATCAATGATATTATATCAAGAAGATATTGACTTGAAGTAAATATAAAATATAGAAAGTAGCTAAGTAATGAATTTAGGAAGTAAGGAAAGAATACATCAGATTTATAGTGGTTCGGTCATTGTGACCTATGTCCACTTTCGATTCCTCCTCCGTTGAGGTCACGGGCTTCCATTATTGATCTTTATTTAATGGGTGAAGATCAATCACCCCTTTTACATATCTTTTCTCCTTTTAACAGGTTTAGGAGTTAACCTTTTTACAATTTGCTCACTTCTCCTTATATAAAATTTTAAGCTAGAACCGATAGAGGTGAACTTTCAAAAGATTACAACAGTATTTTCACAAAGATCTCAGTTTTTTGTTCACTTTTTTATGCTCCACAAGTAGAAAAGTGTGGGGTATTTATGACATCAATTGGCTTAAAAAATGGAGCAAAAAAGGCCTTATCCTGGATTTCTGGGGTACTAGTGGTACCACCGCCTAGTTTAGCGAAACTACCGCTAGACATAGTCTCAGCTACTGGACCCAAGCGGTACCACCACCTGGCAGCATTAACTACTGGCGGTACCACCTCCCAGCTCTGGTGGTGCCACCGCCAGACAAGATCTAGATTATTGTTTAGGCCACCAATGATTCTGGCCCAATTGGCCCCTAATTGAGTTAGTGAGATTATCTCCCAATCCTAACCCAAACTAAGTCCTAACTATGATAATTAAGATATTAACAAAGCATATTAAGTCCAATATACCAAATGTTCTTTCGGTGAAATCTCGCAAGCTTTCGGCGATCTTCTGGCAGACTTATGACGGACTCTCGGTGATCTTTCAGCGGACTCCTGATAAGCTCTTGAACTTGTTGAATCTTAGATTTTGATAATGATACTAATTAATAGTGTTTGTGATCTAATTTGCATTTTGAGTGATGTAAGAAGCTTTGATCAGGAATAGATAATTGAAGCAGGAGGAATCAGATATTGGGCCGGAGGAGAATATGTTAGAAGATTGGATGTCGAGCCGGAGGATCGGTCGATGTATCGACAGAAAGCTTCGGACGATGAGTTGGGGCATTGGGCCAAAAAGAGTAGAATTGCACTAAGAAAATCGGGGTTGATCGATTGGGTAATAGGCCGCAAGAGAGAATGATGTGCCGAAGAATCACATGAAGCGCAGATAGACCAATGACATGCTAGACAAATTAAAACATACTTTGTAATAATTGTCTAATCGAAGTAAGTTTTAGGTGTAATTGGGTTAGAATTAGGCTAATTCAATTAGGGGCCAATTGGGCCCAAGTTTAGGCTATGTTGGGCCAAGTGAAGGGCCCAAACAGTGACTCAAGAAGTGGGTTAGGTGTGGCACCCCTAGAATAGGCGGTGGAACTATCGATGCCTTGGTCTCTAAGATACATTCTCCAAGACTGTGTCAGGTGGTGGTACTACCAGATTGGGAGATAGTACTACCCAGTGTCAGAAAGCTTGGGTGGTGGTACTGCCCAGCACTAGCGGTGGTAGCGCTAGTATCCGAAAGACCTGGGATGAGACTAGTTTTGGCTCTAAGTTTAAATCCATTTGAATCTTATAAATATCCCTCTCATCTTTGGTTAGAACATATAAGCATAAAGAACTAATAGTGAAAAAATGCTGTTGTAATCCTTTAAGAATTTTCTTCCTATAGCCTTAAATTGTTTTCAGTTTAAGAGAGGAGTGAGTGCTTGTAAAGTTTGTTTTCCTGAACCTGTGAAAAGGAGAAGAGGATTGTAAGGGTAGTTAGTTTTCGTCCGTTTGAAAGAAGACTACTAATGAAAGCCGGTGGTCTCGACGAAGGAGGAATTGAGAGTGAATGTAGGTCAGATAACTGAACCACTATAAATCAGTTTATAATTTCTATTCTACTTTTTATTTATATTAAAAATTACTTTACTTACTCACTGCTCTCACTTATTATGAACATCTTTAAGTTTAAAGCATTTTCGATATGACTCTCATCAAAACGAAATCTTTGAATCAAAATAAATTTTTTGAAACATCGATATTTTTATTACTGCACTAATTGACCCCTATCCCCCCTCTTAGTGGCAACTACGATCCTAACAGTTGGTATCAGAGCCTTGTTATTTCTCATTTGGATTAACACCCAAGAGAAATGGCTTTTTTCGACTTTCAAGAGGGTCATTCTATCATATAGCCTCCCATGTTCAATGGGACGGACTACACATATTGGAAAACTCAAATGAGAGTTTTTTTGCTTTCTTTGGACTTAAATTTATGAAACATTATCGAAAATGGTTTTGAAAAGTCTTCCAAACCAATGAATGATTGGAATGATTTGGAAAAGAAGACTTTTTCTTTAAATGCAAAGGCTATGAATGCCTTGTTTTGTGTCTTAGATAAAGACAAATTTAATCATATTTCTATTTGTGAAACTGTACAAGAGATTTGACACACTCTTAAAGTCACACACGAAGGCACTAGTAGAGTTAAGGACTCAAAAATAAATCTTTTGATATATGATTTTGAATTGTTTCAAATGGTATCAGGCAAAACTATTGGTGACATGTACTCTTGTTTTACGGATGTCATCAATAGTTAAAAAAGTCTTAGTAAATATTTTTCTAATATTGATCTTGTTAATAAAATACTAAGATCCCTTCTAAAAAGTTGGGATCCGAAAGTAACTGCAGTACAAGAGATAAATGACCTAAATGACTTTACACTTGAAGAACTTATCGGGTCATTAATGACCTATGAAATGACTCATTTGGCACATGTTGAACATGAGAACAACCTTCCAAAGAATAGAAAAATAATTGCATTTAGAATGAAAGAAGACCACTTGAGTGATAACTCAAGTGATGATGATGATGACCATGAACTTATCACTATAAAATTTAAAAAATTTATAAAATATAAAATTAAGAATAAAAATGAATTTAAAAAGAGGAAGGAGCTAAAGAAAAGAAAGAACTCAAAGACAAATTGAGCACATCCGAAGATGAGGTAGCGAATTGCGCTTTGACGACTTTCGACAACAAGGTAAGTGACTCAATCCAATTTTTTTTACCTTACTATGAAATCACTTAGTGCTTTTCATGATTTTATTAGAAAAATTAATAATAATAATATTATTTTATTATGCTTTTCTTTCTAGTGATTTTTGAAAATTAAAAATTATGAATGATAATTACATGTTTTATGATAATGCATGTACACCAAATAAGATTAAATCTATATATATTTTAAGAAGCAATTATCTTGATGATTTTATATTGCTTTTGGTTCTAAACATGATGCTTAGCTTTTGTAAGAAAA
The DNA here is from genome assembly GCA_023547065.1 of Musa troglodytarum. Taxonomy (NCBI): domain Eukaryota; kingdom Viridiplantae; phylum Streptophyta; class Magnoliopsida; order Zingiberales; family Musaceae; genus Musa; species Musa troglodytarum. The sequence goes on along the minus strand of CP097505.1, from coordinate 31,652,240 downwards.
ATTTGAATATGTTTATATGAAATAAATCACTTAAATTGAAACACATAAACAGGAAAATATATTATCCTAATAAATCAAATTTTTTGTTTGAAGTAATGATCTTTTGTTTTGAAATAATGTGTTATATTTTTTGGTCTTGATGACAAACTTGTGTTTCAGTTTTAAACATAATGCATGTCTTTTGTATGAAAAACTTGAGCATACTTATATGAGATCAATTGCATAAAATGAAACATATAAAAAGGAAAGTGTTTTATCATCATGAATCGAATCTTTTGTTTGAAGATGCTTTATGTGTTTGGTCTTGATGGTTTTTATGATAAAACTTATTTTTTGGATTTATATATTGATGCATGGATCTGGCATAAAAGACTAAGACATGCTTTCAATTGAAACTAAAAGAAGAATGCATTTTTTTCTTGAAAAATTTTGCTATATTTAAAGCTTTTTGATTTTTGAACCAAAGATTAATGAATCCATGTAGATTATCATTTGTGAATTTCTTGAATTATGAAAGAGATTTTGATGATGTGATGATGAGTTTTATCCTAAATCTATTCATGTTATGAATCTATGAAAGTAATTTTGATGATGAGCTTGGAGTTGATGAATTGAATTTGAATAATTTTTCTTCCAAATAATTCATGATTTTTCTCTTGATCTCTAAGAATCATGACTTACTTTTTTTATAAATCATGGAGAATTGAGATTTCTTATGCATGAATCAAGTTGTTCATTTTGCTCTTTGCTATCAAATGAATCATGATTGGTATCATTGCTATTTTATCTCCTGTGTTTCATGTTGTAGAGAAAGTATTTATAAATCATGATCTTGATTTCTCAATATTCAATACTTAAGATTTTTTTTTAAAAAAATCAAGATCTTTGACATCCTAAGGTTTCTTTTCATTATTAAAAGAGAAATTTATCAAAATAGATCATGATCATTTGGTATTCATGACTTAATCTTTCATGATCATTTAATATTCATGAATTGATTTTTATTAATTCTTCATGTTAATATCTTTCATGATATGATTCCTTTGTGTTTATAGTTTATATACCTCATGATATGATTGAATCATTGATTTAACTTTGTTATAACTTAAAAATTGACGTAAAGAAAATTTTTTGCACCATTATATTCCTCCCTTCTTTTTGACAATGACAAAGGGGGAGAAAGTTTGCTTGCTTGTACTTTACAAAAGGAAACAAAAATTGCTAGCTTATGTATCTCAAAGGTTGCTAGTTTGCACATTTTAAGTAAGCAAAAATTTACTAGCTTACACTTATCAAAAGAGAAGAAAGAACTTGCTATCTTGAACATCGTCATGAATTGTTAGCTTGCAAAGAAAGGCAAAACTTGCTTGCATTGCTCAAAAAGAGAAGAAATAGAATTTACTAGCACAAACATCATAAAGAGAAGCAAAAGTTGCTGTCTCAAGAGAAGCAAAAGTTTGCCTATCTTAAGAAGTAAATGTGTAAACTTGCATATCTCAAGAAGCAAAATTGCACATCTTTATTAATTCTTCATGTTACCATCTTTAAAACCTAGGATGAGACTGGTTTTGGCTCCATGTTTGAATCCATTTGGAGCCTATAAATATCCCTCTCATATCTGGTTAGAACATATAAGTACAGAGAACTAATAGTGAAAAAATGTTATGAAAAGGAGAAGAGGGTTGTACGGGTAGTTAGTCTTTGCTTGTTTGAAAAAAGTTTGCTAGTGAAAGCTAGTTGCCTCGACGAAGGAGGAATCAGGAGTGGACATAGGTCGGATGATCGAACCACTATAAATCGATTTACAATTTCTATTATGCTTTTTATTTATATTGTAAATTAATTTACTTGCTCATTGCCCTCACTCATTATGAACGTCTTTAAGTTTAAAGCATTTCTGATACGACTTTCATTAAAATAAAATAATCTGAATCGAAATGAATTTTTTGAAACATTGACATTTTTACTGCTGCACTAATTCACCCCCCCCCTCTTAGTGCCAACTACGATCCTAACAAAAGTCTCGATAATCTTCTCGATAAACTCTGATGAGTTTCTTAGTGAGCTTTTGACAAACTTCTCAGCGAGCTCCGGTGAACTCCCGACGAACTTCTTGGCGAACATCTGACGAACTTTTTAGTAAGCTCCCAACAAACTTTTTGGCAAACTTTGACAAAACTTCTGATGAACTTCTTGGTAAACTTCTTGGAGAACTCCCGATGAACTTTTAGACTCCCGACAAATTGTCTTATTTTTGACTCCAGTACAACATCTGCTTTATGCCTTATTCATTATCGTAGTTAATCCTGTAATACTTTTCTCAATATATGGATTAGATTAATAATTTATCAATTATTTTATCATCAAAATTTATGATTTAATAGAAGAAAGATCAATAGTGGAAGTCGATGACCTCGATGGAGAAGGAATTAGAAGTGGACGTAGGTCACAATGACCAAACCACTATAAATTCGGTATGTTCTTTCCTTGCTGTTTACTTTCATTACTTAGCTACTTTCTGTATTTTACATTTACTTCAAGTTGATATCTTTTCGATATGATTTCATTAATATGTTTTTGTCAACTCGAAAAGATTTCGAATCGCAATCGTCTTTAATGTAGGCACTAATTCACCCCCCTCTTTTAGTGCTATCTTGATCTTAACAATTGGTATCAGAGCAAGATTACTCTCAATTTGGTTTAAAACCCAAGTAAGGTGGCTTTTGTCGGTAATCAAGAGGGTCATTCTATCACACGTCCTCCTACGTTTAATGGGACAGATTATATGTATTGGAAAAGTAGAATGAGGATTTTCTTGATTTCTATGGATTTCAAGTTATGGAATATTATTGAAAATGGATTTCAAAAGTCTTCTAATCTAATGAATGAATGAAATGATTTAGAGAAGAAGACTTTCTCTTTGAATGCCAAAGCTATGAATGCTTTGTTTTGTGCTTTGGATAAAAATGAATTCAATCAGTTTCTATTTAGTAAACTACTTATGACATTTGGCACACACTTGACATCACACATGAAGGCACAAGTAGGGTTAAGGAGTCAAAAATTAATCTTTTGGTTCATAGTTATGAATTGTTTCATATAAAACCAAGCGAGACCATTGAAGACATGTACACTCGGTTTACAGATATCGTCAATAGTCTAAAAGCACTTGGTAAATTTTTTTTTTTAATTTTGAACTTGTTAACAAGATATTAAGATCCCTTTCAAAAAGTTGGGATCCTAAAGTAACGATAATTCAAGAAGCTAAAAACTTGAACAACTTTTCACTCGAAGAACTTATCGGGTCCTTGATGATCTACGAAATGACATACAATGCATATGAAGAACTTGAGAACAACCTTCCAAAGAACAGGAAGGATTTGACACTTAGAACTCAAGAAGACCACTTGAGAGAAAACTCAAGTGACGATGATGATGATGACTTAGCACTTCTAATAAGAAAATCTAAAAAGTTCATAAAAAGAAATAAAACTAAACATGACACTAAAAATAAAAATGAACTAAAAAAGGACCAAATAATTTGCTATGAATGTAAGAAGTCGGGGCACTTAAAAAATGAATGTCCCCAATTGAAGAAGCAGTAACCAAAGAAGAAGAAAGTACTCAAAGCTACTTAGGACGATTCGAGCGCATCCAAAGATGAGGAGCCAACCAACAAAAAAGTTGCTAACTGCGTATTAATAGCGCTTGGCGATGAGGTAAGTAACTCAATCGAAGCTCATTTATCTTTTGATGAATTGTTGAATGTTTTTCATTATTTATTTGTTGAATACAAGTTAGTTAGTAAAAAGTATAAATTGTTAAAAAAGGAGAATGCCTCTCTTGTTAGTGAATTTGATAGATTAAAGATTGAGCATGATAATGAGATGTTACCTCCTTGCACTAAATGTGAAGAATTAGAGACACTTAAAAAGAAAAATTTGCTACTATATAAAATTTTATAAAAATTTAAAATAGGAATTAAATATTTAAACATGATCCTTGCTAATAAGGGTCATGTTCATAGAAGGGACGAAATCGGCTTTGTGAGCAATACTCATCAAAATCCAACATTCTTTGTTAAAGGCCTAACTTTACATGTTTCACCCTGAAACAAATGCAACTTTGTTTATAAATTTGGACATTATACTCATAAATGTCTATTTAAGATGTATAGTCTACATAAGTTAATTTAGATTTCTAAAGGAACCATAAATGACTTGATGCAAATTGATAAGTTAGGTAGATTGATTAATGAGACACGGAAAGTCAAATGAGTACCTAAAAGAAAATCCCATTTCTTGTAGATATGTTTACAATTACAAGCTAGGAGTAAGAAATAATACCTTAATAGTGGATGCCCAAGGCACATGACTAGAGATCCAACTTAATTCTCTAAGTTCACTAGCCAAGATGAAGGGCATGTCACCTTCGGAGATAATAATAAAGGTAAAATTATTGGCAAAGGAACTATAGGTAACAAATCAAACTTTTTGATTGAAGATTTGTTATTAGTAGATAATTTAAAGTATAATCTTTTGAGCATTAGTCAATTATATGATCAAAGATATATCATAAGATTTGAATTTAATGCTTGTATTGTTGAAATGCCACATAAAAATATATTTATGATTGCCTTGAAATATAATAACATGCATACTATTGACATTGACAATCTTTGTGATGAAACATTTATTTTGGCTTTAAACTATGATACTTGGCTTTGGCATAAAAGGTTAGGTCATGCTAGCATGAAACTAATTTCTTAAATTTTATCTAGAGAACTTGTAAGAGGAATGCCTAGCATCAAGTTTGTCAAAGACACAGTGTGTGATGCATGCCAACTAGGAAAATAAATAAAAGGTTATTTCAAATCAAAGAATCAAATAAGCACCTCTAGACCATTGTAATTGATCCATATATATTTATTTAGACAAATTTATACAATAAGCCTAGGAGGTAGCAAATACGCCTTTATAATTGTTGATGATCATAGTAGATACATTTGGACATATTTCTTGACACACAAAAGTGATTGTTTTAAGTGTTTTTTAAATTTTGTAAACTTGTTGAAAATAAAAAAAGTTTTATGATTTCATCTATTCGTATTGATCACGGTGGTGAGCTTCAAAACCGTGATTTTTAAAATTTTTGTGAATCAAATGGGTACAACCATAATTTCTCTACTTTAAGAAACCCATAACAAAATGGAGTAGTTGAAAGAAAAAATAGGAGCTTACAAGAAATGACAAGAATCATGTTAAACGAACATAGCCTACCCAAATATTTTTAGGTTGAAGCTGTTAACATGGCATGCTATGTCATGAATAGGGTTCTAGTAAGACTATTACTTTCTAAAACTCCATATGAATTATAGAACAATAAAAGACCCAATGTTTCATATTTTAAAGTTTTTCGTTGTAAATGTTTCATTTTAAATGAAAAAGATGCCTTAGGAAAACTTGATGCAAAATCCGATGAAGGTATTTTTCTTGATTATTCTTTTACTTCTAAAGCATTTCATGTCTTTAATAAAAGAACTTTAATTGTATAAGAATTTATTCATATTATTTTTAATGAGGTTTTTGAATTTAAGAAAAATAATTTTGATGATAATTTTGATTTTGATGCTTTAAATTTGAATGAAACCTCTCCTCCCACTAGCAACTTAATGTATCTTCTTCCAAAGCATCCTTACGTAAGGTATGAAAGTATGTAGATGCTCATCCTAAGGAGCTAATCATAGTAAACATATCAAAAGGTGTTTAAACTCACTCTTCTTTTAAAAATTTTTGTGCTAACACCACATTTCTATCTTAAATTGAACTAAAATGTATTGACGAGACCCTAAAAGATGATTCATCGGTTGTCACAATGCAAAAAGAGTTAAATCAATTTGAGAGAAATGAGGTGTGACAGCTTATTCCTAGACCTAATGACCATTTGAGAGAAATGAGGTGTGATTGGTACTAAATGAGTCTTTAGAAATAAGCAAGATGAATTTGTTAGGATGATCAAGAATGACACTAAGAGGGGGGGGGGGGGGGAGTGATTAGTGTAGCAGTTAATAACGTCGATTTTGAAAATCATTTCGGTGAAAATATTTTGTTCGACGAAAACACATTTCGATAAAAACGTTGAACTTTGAATACATTCACAAGGGGGTTGAGAAGAAGTAGGGTAGTTGTAGTTAAGTAAAGAAGATAAGCAGTAAAAGTAAATTATATAGTAAGAAGAGAATACACTAATTTATTGTGGGTTGGTCATCCGACCTACGTCCATTACCGATACCTTCTCCAATGAGGTCACCGGCTTCCACTATTGATCTTTCTTTAAGGGGAAAGATCAATCACCCTTTTATAGAACTCTTTACAAGTAGCTCATTCTCTTTATACAAGCATCTAACACTTAGAATCGGTAGAGGTGAACTCTCAACTTTTATAAGCAATTTTACTATAGTCTTAGTTCTTTTTGTTCACTTCTTTGTGTTTTACAAGCTGAGAAGTAAGGAGTATTTATAGGCCTCAATTGACTTTAAAAATAAAGCCAAAAGAGGTCTCATCTTGGATTTCCGAGGTATTGGTGGTACCACCGCCTGTTCTAGCGGTACCACCGTCAGTTGACTCTGACACTAGGTGGTACCACTACCCAGTCTAGTGGTACTACTGCCAGGTAGAGTCCTGGCTATTGGAACTAGGTGGTACCACCGCTTGGCAGTTAATAACTGCCTAACGATCTCACCGTCTAATCTGGGCGGTACCACCACCCAAACACCTAGGAGATTGAATCCTGGGTGGTTCCACTAGCTAGTTCTGGCGGTGCCATCGCTAGATAGGGTTCAACTACTTATTTGGGCCATGAGTGTAATATCTCTAATTTCTATAATTTATGTAAGGATTTATTTTGAATCATTCATAAGGACCTATTTGTAAAAGTCAAGGACTTATTTGTAAAATTGGAGGACTTTCTTGTAAATATAAAAATTTCAGGGGCTAAATTGTTAAGTTAAAGAAAAAAAAGAGAAAAAAAATGGCAGTCTTATCCCACCGCCTCCCACAGACCTCTATTTCCCATGTGGTGCATCAAAAAACAGAGGAGAGGAAGGTGTGGTGCATCGGAGAAGAGAAGAAGAAGAGAAGAAGAGGGAGAAGAGAGGGAAGAAGAAGAGGGAGGAAAGAGGCTACGGCTGTGGCTGCGACAGCTATAACTATGGCAGCTATGGTTGGAAAAAAGAAAGGAAAAGCAGGTGACTGTGACCTCCTATGTTCTACATGAGCTGTAGCTATGGAGAAAGAAAGAAGATAGGTGAAAAAACTAACACATGGAGAGGAGATGGAGGAAAGGTAGAAGGATTTGGGCTTACAAATTCGTTGGATCGAAATCTTTGAAAGGCAAGTATTCCAATCCTTTCTACTGCAATTCTAATCTTTGTTTTTGTCTTGGATATGAGAAATTTGAATTGTTCTAGCCTTGAAATCTGATATCGTTATTGTTTGGAATGTAAAGGTTTGAATCTGAAATATTATCAAGATTCTGACCCTTCTACTTTGTTTTGGCTATAAATCCCTACATAGATTTCCAATTTAGGCAAAACTTGTTTGCTCCGAACATAGACTTGTAAACCTTTCTTTTGATAGCTTACTTGTATGATTGGGAGTAAATCTGCTTATCCAAACATCAAATTAGATCAACTTTATAGAATCTATAAAATAGAGACTATAAGTTCTGACCTTTTGATACTAAACTGCCTATAACTCTCTATTGGAGACTCTGATTTATACAAAACTTACTTTGTTGGAAACTAGACATATAGATCTTTCTTTGGATACTTAAATTGAGAGGTTTGGAGTCCAAATGACTGCCCAAACATCTGTTGAATTCGATCCTATAGTTTCTGCAAAACAGAGATTTTGTTCTCTGACTCTTGGTTACCGAATCATTTGTAACTCTTTGTTAGAAACTCCTATTTGTATGAAACATATTTTACCTGAATGTAGATTGATTTAGATTTCATATGATATCTTTCTTGAGTAATTTGGAGTATAATTGATTTTCCAAATAATTCATGCAATGTGCCTTTCAAATTCTGCCATAATCAAGCTTTTGTTGATGTTGTCTATTCTTGTTTCATCCTTTTGGAAATTGATTTAAGCTAAAATCCTTTCTTCAATTGCACTTTAGATCATTTCTTCGAATCATTGTATACTCTTGCTTTTATTTTCTTTCAAATTTGAATGCATTTGTGAAAGATATGTTCGTATCATATTGACTCATAATGGCACATGTACATTTTATTATTCCACATGTGCTTCCGATATGCACCAATTTTATTGTTTACACTATCTCTTTGTACTCTGGTGTCTTGTTGGATAATTTAGACCTTTGCCAAAAATGGTAAAGGGTATGTGTTGAGAGCCCCGCGATTGCTTTGTCGACCCCCATTGACTTCACTCAGACGTGGGTGGATGGAGCTCCCAGACATGGGAGACTTATGTTTGGTGGTTATCTAGAAATGGATGAACTATATTATGTATGTGATCCTACAACACCCTATGTGTTTTTGATATGATATCCAAAGCTTTAGTTATGTACTTCTATATGTGCTTTGGATAAGAATGAAATGCATGTGATGCCAAATATAGCATTCGAGCTTCTGTTTCTTATTTGTTATATTGCTATGCTTTGAAACATTTCATATGGTATTGATGTTATTCCGAAATATTTCATTTATCATTGATATGTTTCAAAATATTTCGTATGCTATTGATATGCTCCGAAATATCCTATGTGCTATTGATATGCTCCAAAATGTCCTATGCACCATTGATATGCTCCGAATGTTAGGATCAGACAATCACTAAGAGGGGGGGGGGGAGGGGTGAATTAGTATAGTGGATTAAAACATATGTTTGAAATTGATTTCGGTAATATGGTTAGTTCGTATAAAAACTTCTATCCGATGAAAGATGACTTGGTTGAAGTTGCTTGAGTAAAGGTAAAGAAAAATTGAATGGTTTGCAGCCAAGTAAAAAGATGAAACAGAAATTTAAACACTCACATTCAAGAACTCCACGATGTATAGTGGTTCGGTCAAAGTGACCTACATCCACTTCCGAAGCTTTTTCCAATGAGGCTCTCAAATTCCACTAGCAAATCCTTTTGAAGAGGAAGGACCAAACACCCCTCTTACAATCCTTTTACAAGAAGTTCACACTCTTACAGATTTTTCAAAGAGAAAGAAGGAGGTGAACACAAGCTATTGAAAACAAGACTTTTGCAAGACTTTAGCTCAATTTCTAACTCTCAAAAGGGTGTTCTTTCAGCTGAGAAAGGGGGGCTATTTATAAATCCAAAGTGGATTCAAATTTGGGCTCCAAAGTGGATTCAAATTTGAGCTCCAAATTTGAAATCAATTTGGATTTCCCGGTGCTGGCGGTGCTACCGCCTGTTAGGGGCGGTGCTACCACCTGTTAGTCGTCAGACTGACAGTGCACAGGCGGTACTACCGCCCAAGGCAGGCAGTACTATCACCGTTGCACACTAGTGCTGGGCGGTACTACCGCCCTAGGCTTAGCGATAGTACCACCCAGCATTCGGTTGCTAGGCGATTCTACCGCCTGGCCCATTCAGCATTCCATTCAGTAATGCTGAATGGGCCTTGTTCAAGGCCCAAAAAGGCCCAGTAAGAGCCCGGTTGGCCCCTACCAGATTTGAGCAGGATTAATTCAAAATCCTTGCCCTAAGTACGTGCCAACTACGAAATTGAAACATAATTAATAGTGATTTGAACCGACATTCTTCAAGTCTTATTTCAGTGAGCTTTATGATGAGACTTCGGCGGTCTTCCGATACTTCCCTCGGATTTCTTCCGGTGGATTCCCAATATGCTCCCAGCTTGTATGGCGCGCTCAACGAGTCTTCGGCAAGCTTCCGAACCTTCTCGGCAAACTCCGCGAATTCTTCGACGATCTTTGCAACGAACGTCCAAAAACTTCAGTAAGTCCCTGATTCGATCTCGGTTGGTTCCGGCAACACTTCCGACGACCCTTCGGACTTCCGATGAACTCTTGAATACCCGACGGACTTAACCTTGGCAAATCGCTTTATGTTTCTAACCCATTGTAGTTAATCCTGCACACTTATCTTTGACAATATAAATTAGAACAAATATTTCACTAATTGATTTCATCATCAAAATCTGAGATTCAATAATCTCCCCCTTTTTTATGATAACAATCAATTGATGATGGAGTTACTCTTAACTCCCCCTATCTATATGCCATATCATTAGAAGGTAAAAGCACTTGAATTCAATCTTTTGAATTCTAGCCAAATCCGATAGATTTCATTTAACATAAAGCTTAATAAACAAGCTTAGGCATAAATAAAAAAACTTCGTATTTTAAACAATGTCAAGGTATTTACACTTATAATAACAAGAAATATTAATTCCAACATGATAAGGATCAAGTGATATCCAAAAGAGTGTTTCAATATTAAGACATGATATCAAATGAAAAAGTAGCTTATCTCAAGAATAAGAATTTTTAAGCATTTACGGTGCGATACAATTGATTCATATTTCACTTTAAGCATTTACTCCAACATAGCAATAATTACTCCATCATAGCAATTTATATTTTTCTCCCCCTTTGTCATCAACAAAAATAATGGAGGTGGAGAAACCATTCATTACTTCGTAGAAGAAAAGAAAAAACCTCATTTATCAGGCCATGAGAGGGAGAATACAAAAGTCGATCAATTATTGAGCCATGGAGGGAGCATGAAATCGTTCGAGGAAGATATCAAGTCATAAAGTAATATGAAAGTGTCATTCAAAAATTATGATCGAACCGAAAAAATTCATTCAAAAGTTGATTAGATGAAATGAAAATAACATCATGCAACATCATCCATAGTAGTCATAAGCATAATAGGACAAGTGTTTAAAAAGAGAACAACAGCTATTCCAGAGGGGGAACGCCAAAATGCCTATACAGGTGATCTATTTTACGGTTCATTTGTTGCACTTCCTTCAAAATTTCAGCTTGCTGCATGTTGATTTGAGTTTGTTGTGATGTGATTTGATTTAAAGCAAGCATGATTGGATCTTTAGTAGATGGAGCAAGAGCTGGCTCAGATGGTGTTGGATCAACGGGACTAGGCGGAGGAGATTCATTTCTCCTAAAAATAGGTGTTTTGAGTCGTTCTACTAGTGGGGGTATTAGATCAATCCTTTTAGGTTGCATAATCTATAGGCCATCTCTAAAGGTGCATCTAAGTCGCTTTAGAAGACTTCTGTTTATTGTGTTATATCTATCAACTTGCATTATTTCCTCATCGAGTGACACACAAATGTTATGGGCAAAAATGAATCTAGTGATCAACCCGCCATATGACAACATTGAGTCTTTAGAGAAAATTTCTATCATGTGTTGTCTAATCAAATAACTAAAGCAGTTGTTTTGTCTAGTCATGATCCAATACATCGTACTTAGTTCTAACATACTAATCTCATCAAGGTGAAATTGCTTCGGAAGTAGAATGCTTATAATGATGTGATGAAGTAATTTCGAATTAAAAGATAATAACTACTCGCAGCTTTTAGAAATGATGCCTAGGTTAGGATTAGCAAAGATCATCTCTAAGGCTTCGGAGTGGGTTGCTCTGATTGCATCCATATCCCATTGCCCTCTAAAATAACATCATCTATTCTTTTCTTTAATTCCAAGTAGCTCACATATGGTACGATCAGAAATCTGAATTATGGTTCCTAACATATAGGTAGTCAAAACATCATCTTCAATATTCATGTTAGCATAAAATAGCTTAACCAACCTAGGGTAGATTGGTTCGTTAATTTGCAAGATAGGTAGAGCATTTAGATTGGCAAACCATCTAATAGGTTCTAGGTTTCCTAGTTCACCTAGATCAACATGTTTGCCCTTATGTATGACTTTAGAATCAAAATTTGGGTATCTTAAGGCTACCTCATTAGATCTAAAGAGGGTTGGGTCAAATGAATCTCCTTCTAACCTTTTCCCTTTGCCTCTTGATGATTTCTTAGGAGCCATATCTATTCATGATAAAGAAACAAAAGGAAATAATAAGGAAAAGACAAGCAAATGTGAAGAGAAGAGAAAATTGCAGATTTTACCTTCTTTGAGTTTCCTAGGGAGGTGAGGAGCTTGAATCAAGAAAAAGCCTTTGTTAGCCCTTTAGGAGGAAGAAGAAATGGAGAGGAGAGAGTTTGGAGGAGTTTAGGAGGAAGAGGGCTGAATGGGTGGGTGTTTCGATCGGTTCTACCACCGACCCTAACACCCCCTTTAATATGGGGTGTTCGGGCGATACTATTGCCAACCAGGTGGTGCTACCACCTGGGAGCCGAGTACCCAAGCGGTACTACCGTCGGTTCTTGCGGTGCTACCGCTGGCACCAAAAAATTTTTTTTTTTTAAAATTTGTTTTCGTGTGTTGAAATGAGATGAGATGTAATCATAGATCACTTTTTGAGATATAGAATTAAAATGAGGGAGGCAAATCCGCGAGAGCCAAGTTTTCGTAAAATCCACGAAAGCCGAAAGAAAATATATATAATGATGCTTATTCACAAGGACAATTTAACATGCCTATTTCCCTCCTAATGAAGTCAAATTATTTTTCATTTAAAGGTTTCGTAAAGATGTCCGCTAATTGATGTTTTGTATCAATAAATTCAAGAGTGACATCGTATCAAGTAACATGATCTCGTATAAAGTGATGTCTTATGTTAATATGCTTAGTTCTAGAGTGTTGAATAGGATTTTTGGTTAGACAAATAGCACTTGTATTATCACATTTTATGGGAATGTTATTTAAATGAATTCCATAATCTTCTAGTATATTTTTCATCCAAATGACTTGAGCACAACATGCACTTGTGACTATGTATTCGGCTTCCACCGTAGATAGTGCAACCGAATTTTGTTTCTTGGAGGTCCATGAAACAAGTGCATGTCCTAAAAATTGGCATGTTTCGGATGTGCTCTTTCTATCTATTCTACATCCACTAAAATCCACATCTACATAGGCTTTTAAATCAAAGTTATCAGATTTTAGATACTATAATCCTAGATTAGGAGTACCTTTAAGATATCTAAGAATTATTTTAACGGCTTTAAGGTGAGACAACTTAGGATTAGCTTGAAATCTCGCACAAAGTCCTACGCTAAACATGATATCTGGTCTAGTTGCGGTAAGATAGAGCAAGCTATCTATCATCCCCCTATATGTCTTTTGATCAAAATTTTCTCCATTTTCATCCAAGTCTAACTTGGTGGAAGTACTCATTGGAGTGTTGATGGCTTTTGAACCATCCATATTAAATCGTTTTAACAATTCTAATGTATATTTGGATTTATTAAGGAATATGCCATTACTAAGTTGTTTAATTTATAATCCAAAAAAGAAGGTTAATTCTCCCATTAGACTCATCTCAAATTCATGACTCATACACTTGGCAAAAGATTCACATAGTGATTCATCCGAAGAACCAAAAATAATGTCATCAACATAAATTTGAACAATAAAAAAATTATTTTCAAAATATTTAATAAATAATGTAGTATCAACCTTGCCTTTAGTAAAATTATTTGAAATTAAGAAAGAACTAAGTCTCTCGTACCAAGCCTTAGGGGCTTGTTTTAGTCTATAGAGAGTCTTAGTTAATTTAAACACATGATTAGGAAGAAAAGAATTTTCGAATCCGGGTGGTTGTTCAACATATACTTCTTCGGAAATAAAGCCATTTAAAAAACCACTTTTGACATCCATTTGAAATAGTTTAAAATCATTACTACTAGCATAGGCAAGGAGCATCCTGATGGCTTCTAATCTTGCCATAAGAGCGAAGGTCTCTTTATAATCAATACCTTCTTCTTGGTTGAAACCTTTGGCCACTAATCTAGCCTTGTTTCTAACCACAATACCGTATTCATCTTGCTTATTTCTAAAGATCCATTTAGTACCAATAACTAAATGGTCATTAAGTCTAGAAACAAGCTTCCATACCTCATTCCTCTCAAATTGATTTAACTCTTCTTGCATTGCGATGACCCAAGAATCATCTTTCAAGGCATCATCAATGCATTTTGGTTCAACTTGAGAAAGAAAAGCGGCATGGGCACAAAAATTCTTAAATGAAGAACGAGTTTGAACCCCTTTAGATGTATCTTCTATAATTAACTCCTTGGGATGTGTATCTATATACTTCCATTTCTTGGGTAAGGAAATTTGGGAAGAAGATGCATCCAAGTTATCATTTTGAGGAGAGGGTTCATTCAAATTCAAATCATTAAAACCAAGATCATCATCAAAATCTTTTTTCTTAGATTTGGAAAATTCATTAAAAACCACATGAATAGATTCTTCTATAACTAAGGTTCTTTTGTTGAAAACTCGGAAAGCTTTAGAAATAGAAGAGTAACCAAGAAAGATGCCTTCATCGGATTTAGCATCGAATTTTCCTAAGGCATCCTTTTCATTTAAAATAAAGCATTTGCAACCGAAAACTTTAAAGTAAGAGACATTGGGTTTTTTATTATTCTATAATTCATATGGAGTCTTAGATAGGGATGGCCTTATTAGAACTCTATTCATAACATGGCAAGCCGTGTTCACAGCTTCGGTCCAAAAATATTTTGGTAAATTATATTCATTTAGCATGATTCTAGCCATTTCTTATAAATTTCTATTTTTCCTTTTCACTACTCCATTTTGTTGAGGATTTCTTGGAGTAGAGAAGTTATGGTTATATCCGTTTATTTCACAAAAAATTTTGGAAGTCATGGTTTTGAAATTCACCTCCGTGATCACTTCGAATTAATGAAATCATAAAACCTTTTTCATTTTGAGTGAGTTTACAAAATTTAGAGAAACATTTGAAACAATCACTTTTGTGAACCAAGAAATAGGTCCAAGTGTATCTGCTATAGTCATCTACAATTACGAAGGTATATTTGCTACCTCCTAGGCTTGTTATGTCAGTTGGTCCAAATAAGTCCAAATGGATCAATTACAATGGTCTAGTGGTGCTAATTTGATTTTTTAATTTGAAACTAGTTTTTATTTATTTTCCTAGTTGACATGCATCACATACTTTGTCCTTGACAAACTTCATATTGGGGATTCCTCTTACTAACTCTTTAGATGAAATCTTAGAAATTAGTTTCATGCTTGCATGGCCTAATTTCCTATGCCAAAGCCAAGCATCATCATTCAAAACTGAAAAACACATTTCATTACTTAATTCATCAATATTTATAGTGTAGACATTATTTTGTTTTAAAGCAATCGTGGATATGTCATTGTTTGGTTTTTCAATGATGCAAACATTAGATTTAAATCTAACAACATAACCTTTATCGCATAATTGACTAATGCTTAAAAGATTATATTTTAAACCATCAACTAGCAATATATCATCAATTGAAAAACTTGATTTGTTACCTATGGTTCCCTTGCCAATGATTTTACCCTTGTTGTTATCTCCGAAGGTGACATACCCTTCTTCTTTGCTAGTGAGCATAGAGAAATGAGATGGATCTCCGGTCATGTGCCTTGAGCATCCACTATCAAGATACCATTTCTTGCTCCTAGCTTGTGAGTTTGTCTACAAAAGAGGATGGTTTTTAGGTACCCATTTGATTTTGGGTGCCTTACAAATTGATCTACTTAATTTGTAATTCAACATTGAATTGTTTATGGTTCCTTTAGGAACCCATATCAATTTTTGTGGACTAATTTTCTTGAATGGACATTTGTAAATAATATGTCTAGTTTTACCACAAAAATTACATTTCAAATGGGATAATACATGCAATGTGGGTCCTTTAATGAAGGTGGTGGGATTTTGGTGAGATCCACTCACAAATCCGATTCCACTTCTATTTTCAACGTGACTCTTGTTAGCAATGATCATGTCCAAGCCCTTGTTACCGACCTTAAACTTGTTTAGGGTCTCTTTGAGTAGCAAATTCTCATTTTTTATTGCTTCTAAGTGTTCACTCTTAGAGCATGTGGGTAGAGAAGGAGTTTGGAGACTATTGAACTTATTTTACAATAAAACATGCTCTTTCTTTAGTAAATTAAACTTCTTGCTAATAGTTCTACATTCATCAAATAACTCATGAAAAGCGATAGAAAAGTTCATCAAAATATAATTCTTCATTAAATAACTCACTAACCTCTTCTCCTAAGGCCATTAGCGCGAAGTTAGCCTCCTTTTTGTTGCTTGCTTTTTCAACCTCGGAGTCACTTGAATTATCCTATGTAGCCTTCAATGCTTTCTTCTTCTTGGGTTACTTCTTCTTGGTTTGGGGGCATTCATATTTGAAGTGCCCCGGCTTCTTACACTCATAGCAAATAACTTGATCCTTTTTATATTCAAGTTTATTTTTTGTGTCATTTTTAAATTTATTCTTTCTTATGAACTTTTTGAATTTTCGAGTTAAAAGTACAATGTCATTATCACTATCCTCATCACTTGATGTTCCTTTCAAGTGGTCTTCTTGTGTTCTTATTGTCGTATCCTTCTTGTTCTTTGGAAAGGGGTTCTCGAGCTCTTCATGAGCATGACACGTCATTTCGTAGGTCATTAGAGACCCAATAAGTTCTTCAAGAGGAAAAGTCTTAAGGTCCTTGGTCTCTTGAATGGTCGTAACTTTTGGATCCCAACTCTTTGGAAGAGATCTTAAAATCTTAGTTACAAGTTCAAAGTTAGAAAAACCTTTACTAAGTGCCTTAAGTCCAATGATGACATCCGTAAAGTGGGCGAACATGTCTCCAATGGACTCACTTGGTTTCATTCGGAAAAGTTCGTAAGAATGCACAAGAATATTGATTTTGGACTCTTTCACTCGGCTAGTGCCTTCATGAGTGATCTCAAGAGTACGCCAAATATCAAAGGCCGATTCACAAATTGATACGCGATTAAATTCGTTTTTGTCTAGTGCACAAAACAAGGCATTTATAGCCTTTGCGTTTAAAGCAAAAACCTTCTTCTTCGATTCATTCCAATCGCTCATCGGAAGAGAAGATTTTTGAAAACCATTCTCAACGATATTCCAAAACTCAAAATCCATAGAAATAAGAAAGATCCTCATACGGGTCTTCCAATATGTATAATCCGACCTATTAAACATAGGCGGACATGTAATGGAATGACCTTCTTGCATACTGGAATAGGCCATCTCTCTTGGGTTTTAGACCAAATATGAAAGTGAACCCGCTTGGATACCAATTGTTAGGATCGGACAATCACTAAGAGGGGGGGGGGTGGTGAATTAGTGCAGCGGATTAAAACGTAAGTTTGAAACCAATTTCGGTAATATGGTTAGTTTGTATGAAAACTTCGATCCGACGAAAGATGACTTGGTTGACGTTGCTTGAGTAAAGGTAAAGAAAAACTGAATGGTTTGCAGCCAAGTAAAAAGATGAAACAGAAATTTAAACACTCACATTCAAGAACTCCATGATGTACAGTGGTTCGATCAAAGTGACCTACATCCACTTCCAAAGCCTTCTCCAATGAGGCTCCCAACTTCCACTAACAAATCCTTTTGAAGGGGAAGGACCAAACACCCCTCTTACAACTCTTTTACAAGATGTTCACACTCTTATAGATTTTTCAAAGAGAAAGAAGGAGGTGAACACAAGCTATTGAAAATAAGACTTTTGCAAGACTTTAGCTCAATTTTTAACTCTCAAAAGGGTGCTCTTTCAGCTGAGAAAGGGGGGTATTTATAGATCTAAAATGGATTCAAATTTGGGCTCTAAATTTGAAATCAATTTGGATTTCCTGGTGCTGGCGGTGCTACCACCTGTCAGGGGCAGTGCTACCGCTTGTCAGTCGTCAGACTGATAGTGCACAGGTGGTACTACCACCCAAGGCAAGCGGTACTACTGTCGCTGCACACTAGTACTGGGTGGTACTACCACCCCAAGCTGGGTGATAGCACCACCCAGCATTCGGCTGCCAGGCAGTTCTACTGCCTGGCCCATTCAGCAATGCTGAATGGGCCTTTTTCAAGGCCCAGTAAGAGCCCGATTGGCCCCTACCAGATTTGAGCAGGATTAATTCGAAATCCTTGCCCTAAGTATGTGCCAACTATGAAATTGAAACATAATTAATAGTGATTTGAACCGACATTCTTCAAGTCTTATTACGGCGAGCTTTACGATGAGACTTCGACGGTCTTCCGATACTTCCCTCGGATTTCTTCCGATGGATTCCCAGCATGCACCCGACTTGTATGGCGCGCTCAACGAGTCTTCAACAAGCTTCCAAACCTTCTCGGTAAACTCCGTGAATTCTTCGATGATCTTTGCAGCAAACTTTCGAAAACTTCGGTAAGTCCCTGATTCGATCTCGGTTGGTTTCGACAATACTTCCGACGATCCTTCGGACTTCCGTTGAACTCTTGAACACCCGACGGACTTGACCTCGGCAAATCGCTTTATATTTCTAACCCATCATAGTTAATCCTGCACACTTATCTTTGACAATATAGATTAGAACAAATATTTCACCAATTGATTTCATCATCAAAATCCAAGATTCAACATCGAAATGTTTCATATGCCTTTGATATACTCTGAAATATTTCATATGTGCTTGATATATTCTGAAATATTTTATTTGCCCTCGATATGCTTTGAAACATTTCATACATCCTTGATATCTTTCAAAATGTTTTATATGTTCTGAAATGTTTTATATGCCTTTGACATACTCCGAAGCATTTCATACGCCATTGATATGCTCAAAAATGTTTCGTATTACCTTTGATAGTCTTTAAAACATTTCATATCCTATTGCTCCGAAATGTTTTATATGCCTTTAATATGCTTTGAATCGGTTCATATATCATTTGATATG
Organism: Musa troglodytarum; assembly: GCA_023547065.1. Taxonomy (NCBI): domain Eukaryota; kingdom Viridiplantae; phylum Streptophyta; class Magnoliopsida; order Zingiberales; family Musaceae; genus Musa; species Musa troglodytarum. The sequence goes on along the minus strand of CP097505.1, from coordinate 31,633,325 downwards.
CTCCAATTACTCTTTACTCCATTTGTTATGAACCAAATATGTTTTGAATAAAATGACATTTGCGATTTTGTATCTATTGAGTTGATATCCATGAATTCTTGTATCTCTACCTTGTATTTTGATATCAAGTTTGTTTGAAGCTATCATTTTTGTTTTGGATATGTTTGCCACTTGCTGAGCTTTGTAGCTCACTCAGTTGCTATATAACCCTTTTTTAGGTTAGCTTGTCACTCACTGAAATGTTATAATTGGGTTGAGACAATAGAAAGCTATTCAGATTATGGCAAGCTATTTGATAGGACCCTAGCAGGGTTGGGTCCTACTCAATCATGTAGCATCTAATAAAAACCCTGTGAGAGTGTAATAAACCCCACCTAGCCGCCTCTATCCTATAAAGAAGAGAGGCTGGGGTTTATATTTGGGTCTTTGGGCTTCTTAGCCGCCCCCCCCCCTTATTATTAGGCTAGCCCGCTAAGGTTGAGGGCAAATTGGGTAGTTCACTTAGGAAGCAGCCCCTAGGGCTAGAGTTTGGAGCTCTATATAAGCTTGTAGCCTCCACCTCTTTGGAATAAGAAAGATTAATCTAGAATTGCAGCCACTAGGCTACTTGGAGGGTGGAACCCCTATAGCGTTCCAAGGGTTGATCCCCCTCAAAGATCAATCTCCATAGAATTCCTCTAGAGTTCTATCATTTGGTATCAGAGCAGCGATCTTGCTGCTTTTGCTGCCATCCCTACCGCCCACCATTAGCCAAGCAATTCCGACAATTTCTCTTGACGTCGTCATCTCCACCGTCATCTCCTGACGTAGATCAAATCAATCTACTGTCGCCACCTCCAATTGCATCAGAGATCTGGTATTTTTCTACCACCAATACCTTTTGCTGCTGCAAATTTTCATCTAAAATATCAAAAAGAAGTTTTTCTATTGATCCCTTGCCTACGAATTCCTTGTGTCGTAAAAGTTACCATCTTTGCGAATGAAGGATCGCTGCAAAAAATTTCAGTCGCGTGTTGCTGCCTTTAACCGATGTAATTGTTATCCTTTTTGAATGAAATTTTTTGTGCACCTCATAGATCATCTTGGCTTCCATTCGTGATTGATCTATTGTAGAATTCATCAAAAAAAAAAAAATTCGTGTGTTGCTACAATCTCTTATCGCAAACTACTGAAATTTTTTGATGAGAATTTTGCTATCGCAACTTGCACCGATTTCTTTACTCCTTTGCTGCCAAAATTTCTTGATCCACTTTGTTATCCTTGTTGCTATCTAAACTAAGATTCTACCTTCAAACCCCCTCCTCAAATCCCTGAGTTTTCGCTGGAAATTTCAACGAGAAACCGCTATTTCTTCGACGACAATTCTGCTCTTACGAGACAACGCATATAGGCAGCAATTTCCATTGATTTTTGTCAAATCTTTGTTGTGATCTACCACAGATCTAAAACCCTCTTCCCTAACCTTCATCCACTACCATCTCAGCCCAAAATTCCATCAAATCGCAGCCCCAAACAATACCCAAAACAGCCACAAAACAAGCCTAAACCGCAGCCTACATCCACCAATCCACAAACCCTTTCGGCCACCACTTCCCTCAAACAATTCATGCCTTTAACCCGGCAACAAAAGAGAGATCTTAATATTATAGATCTGGAGGCATACACTATGGCATCCGAGGAGATGATAAATGCTAAATTTGAAGCCTTCGAGACGCGAATGGAGGATAAGATTCGGGCTCTCTTTGCCGAACTCAGTTTGGGTCGATCACCGAGCCCAAAGAAATCTCATCAATGAGAGAGCTCTGACCAAAGAGATGACTCCTAAGAGAAGGGAGGCTCTATGACCGATCCCTACTATCCATGCAAGAGGGTGGACTTCCCTAGATGGGAAGAAGGAGACCCGATTGGTTGGATCTCGCGCGCGGAGCGATATTTTCAGTATCACAAAACCACGGACGCATCTATGGTGGAAATTGCAGCTATACATCTTGAAAGGGATGCCATACAATGGTTTGATTGGTTTGAACACACTCATAGAGTCCTGTCATGACGACAATTCAAAGAAGGACTGCTGATCCGCTTCGGACCAATCGATTATGAGAACATCGACGGACAACTAGCAAAGATCCGACAAACCTCCACCATCCAGGAGTATCAAATCAGGTTTGAAAGGTTATCTAATAAAACTCATGATTGGTCTAAAAAATAGTTATTGGAGACATTTTTTGAGGGCTTGAAGCCAAAGATCCGGGGAGAAGTTAAAGCACGACAACTGTACACGCTTATGGCAGCCATCTCTTTCGCATGACTTCAGGAGGAGTGATTGAACCACGAAGCCCGGAGGACTAGGGTCATTCCCCAATCAGAAATATCGAATCCCTCAGCCCCCCTACTATCAGTCGAGCTCCTGCACCAAAAAGGTTGATAAGAGAAGAGCTTCGAGACCGATCTGCCAAGGGGTTATGTTGGCAATGTGACTAGCCGTGGAGCCGCGAGCATCACTGTAAAAAAGGGAGACTTCTTGTGATTGAACCAGTGGAAGAAGAGATCAGCGAATAGCCAGAAGAGAGTCTTGAACATGAGGATGAAGATGCGGAAGAAGAGCCACAATCAATTGACTTTATGGTACATGCGCTAGCCGGCTACTCAAATCCGCAAACGATGAAAGTTGGAGGCCTGCTTAAACAACAATCGATCACCGTTCTCATCGATACAGGCAGTACTAATAATTTTCTAAATAGTAAGGTTGCTACTCGGATGGCACTCCACATCGAAGGTTGCAGCAAGTTCGACGTAAAGGTCACCGATGGCCGAATCCTAAAATGCGACCAAAGATGCCCACAGGTGAAACTATTACTGCAGGGCCAAGAAATTGTTACCGAATTCTTCCTCCTACCAATTGATGATTATGAGGCTATGCTGGGCATAGAATGGCTAACGACGCTAGGTGACATCTCTTGGAACTTTTTCAAATTGATTATGAAATTCTATTGTAAAGGCAAACAGGTCACCCTACGTGGGAAGCACGGAAGCAACGTAACTACCATTTCAACCCAACGAATGGAGAAAGTTTTACACAAGATAAATGGTGGCTTTCTTATGCATCTATAGAAGCAACCAGAGGGGAAGAAAATAGAAATTAAAGATCAAAATCTCACCCAACTACTTATTGAATTTGATGATGTTTTTGCTGAACCACGCGGTCTTCCTCCTACTCGGCAACATGACCACCGAATTCCAATCCTTCCGGGTAAACCACTAGCAAACACTCTGCCTTACCACTATCCTCACCTCCAAAAAGATGAAATTGAGAAGATTGTGAAGGAAATGCTCGAAACAGGGGTGATTCGGCCAAGCTGCAGCCCCTACTCCTCACCAGTGCTACTTGTGCACAAGAAAGACGAAACTTGGCGGATGTGCATCGACTACCGAGCTCTAAATGACATCACCGTCAAGGATAAGTACCCAATACTAGTAGTGGATGAACTTCTTAATGAATTAAAAGGTGCTCGAGTCTTCACGAAGTTGGACCTTTGATCCGGTTACCACCAAATTCGGGTATGTGAAGGCGACATCCCAAAAATTACTTTCCGCACTCATAACGGCCATTATGAATTCTTGGTAATGCTCTTTGGACTCACTAATGCTCCTTCAACCTTCCAAAGCCTCATGAACGATATTTTTTGGAGCTTTCTTCGTAAATTTGTGTTGGTATTTTTTGATGATATTCTCATTTACAGCCCTTCTCTTGAGACTCACTTTCAGCACTTGCGAATTGTTTTGACGATCCTTCGGGAGAATACTCTTTTTGTTAAGCTATCAAAGTGCAGCTTTCTCTAGCAAAAAGTAGAGTACCTTGGGCATATAATATCAAAAGAAAGAGTGGCCGTAGACCTAACAAAAATCGAAGCAATGCAAGGCTGGCCGAAACCTACAAATGTGAAATTGCTGCGTGGGTTGGGTTCCTTGGACTAACAGGCTACTACCAAAAATTTATGAAGGACTATGGGAAGATTAGTGCCCCCCTTACTTCTCTACTAAAAAAAGATGCCTTCATATGGTCGAACAAAGCCTCTACTGCCTTCGATAGACTTAAGGCAGCCATGACGACGACACCGGTGCTAGCGCTACCAGATTTTAGCCGATGCATCGAGAGTTGGAATTGGAGCCATTCTCATGCAAGATGGTCGACCACTCGCATACACTAGTAAGGTGTTGTCTCCCTCTCATTAAAAAATGTCTATCTATGATAAGGAGATGCTCGCCATTGTGCACGCAATAACAAAGTGGAGACCCTACCTGATTGGCTGACGATTTCAGATTAAAACCGACCATAGAAGCCTTAAGTACTTTTTGGAGCAGAAGATATCATCCCTAGAGCAGCAAAAATAGGTAACCAAACTTCTCGGATTTGATTATGAAATTATTTACAAAAAGGGGAAAGAAAATGTTGTTGCAGATGCACTCTCACGGCTCCCTCAACAAGTTGAATTTTTGGCCATCTCTCTTCCTGCCACCGGCTTCCTTGAGGGCATTAGGGAGGAATGGAAGAAGGATCTAGAAACCAGCAATATCATAAAAAAATTAGAGGAGGATCCAAGCACAATAGCTCACTATACTTTGGATTCAAGGGATTTACGCTATAAAGGTCGTATTGTGCTTATACTAAACTCCCCTTGCATCAAAGTCATTCTGCATGAAATGTACTCCACACCTTCAGCAGGGCACTCCAGATTTCTAAGAACCTACAAAAGATTGAAGCAAAACTTTTATTGGAAAGGGATGAAAAAAATTATTTCTGAATACGTAGCACAATATGATGCATGTCAATAGCAAAAAGGTGAAACAGTGGCGAGTCCAGGGAAACTACAACCACTACCCATACCTGATTCGGTGTAGACTGACATCTCTATGGACTTCATCGAAGGGCTGCCACCTTCCAAAGGTAAAAGTACAATCCTTGTGGTGGTTGATCGACTTACGAAATATGCTCATTTTTGTGCTGTGCGAAATCTCTATACTGCTATTAGTATTGCTTAGATTTTTATAGAAAATATTGTTAAACTGCATGGGATGCTAAGGTCCATTGTAAGTGATCATGACAAGGTTTTCACTAGTAAATTTTGGACCGAGTTATTTTAGTTGCAGGGCACCAAACTTAAGATGAGCACTGCATATCTTCCACAAACTGACGGCCAAACAGAAGTGGTGAATAGGTGTTTAGAGACATACCTTCAGTGTTTTGCCAGTGATCGGCCAAAGGAGTGGACGAAATGGCTCCCCTGGGCCGAATGGTGGTACAATACTACATATCATTCATCTACAAAATGTACCCCATATGAAGCATTATATGGTTGGTCGGCTCTTGTGATTCCAAAGTATGCAATTGACTCGGCTAAGATAGATCAGGTCAACCAAGATTTAATTGACAGGGACAAACTCCTACAGCTGCTAAAGGATAATCTCTCTACCGCTCAAGCTAGAATGAAGCAACAAGCCGACACACGAAGAAGCGAAAGAGAATTTTTTGTAGGAGATTGGGTTTATCTTCGCCTACAGCCATACAAACAACTATCCATCAGTACACGAGCCTCCATGAAGCTATCTCCACGTTTTTATGGGCCCTATCAGATCATAGAGCATATTGGAGCTGTGGCATACAGACTTAAATTACCTGAAGATACCAAAATTCATCCTGTCTTCCACGTGTCATGTTTGAAGCCCAAGTTGGGAGAACACGAGACACCCCAGATCCAACTGCCCAACACCACTGATGATGGAAATATTCAAGCCTAACCATAAGCCATCCTCGACCGCAGAGTCATGATGTGTCATCGACATCCCTCTACTGAAGTACTAGTACATTGGACTAATTTACCACTCGAAGATACCATATGGGAATCATATGAGAAGTTGAAGACCCGATTCCCTGAGTTCATGGAACCCCAGCCTTGAGGACAAGGCTGATTCGAAGAGGGCGGGCTTGATAGGACCCTAGCAGGGTTGGGTCCTACTCAACCATGTAGCATCTAATAAAAACCCTGTGAGAGTGTAATAAACCCTACCTAGCCACCTCTATCCTATAAAGAAGAGAGGCTAGGGTTTATATTTGGGTTTTTGGGCTTCTTAGCCGCCGCCCCCCTTGTTACTGGGCCGGCCCGCTAAGGTTGAGGGCAAATTGGGTAGTTCACTTAGGAAGCAGCCCTTAGGGCTAGGGTTTGGAGCTCTATATAAGCTTATAGCCTCCACCTCTTTGGAATAAGAAAGATCAATCTAGAATTGCAGCCACTAGGCTACTTGGAAGGTGGAACCCCTATAGCGTTCCAAGGGTTGATCCCCCTCAAAGATCAATCTCCATAGAATTCCTCTGGGGTTCTATCACTATTGTGGATTGTTATGTTATTATTTTATAAATGTATTTTGTATAAAATGAGATGTTGTCGATAGATTTGGATTGATGTGTTACGTAAAAGCTTTAAAAGACCTCGCATGGTTGGAATTTTGGAATATTGAGTTTAGGTTATGATGATATGAATTTCTGGTAAATGGTTAGAGTTTTGATTGTATAAATTCTTACGCTTGAGGACTTATAAGTGTGGTTAATGTTTTGTTAAGTTGGTTTGGGTTTTTATAATTGTTTGAGTGATGTGATATATGATTATAAACTACATAGGTTTTATGGATATGATTGATATTTGAATATTTCTCTATATTCTCAAATGTTAGTTTGGATTATGAGATTCGATTGTTGTTAAAATTTTATTGTTATGGATTTTAAGACAGGGTCACACCTCCTGAATATGATAATTTCGGGGGGCGTGACAGAGGTGGTATTAGAGCATGGTTTGAGAATCACAGAGATATTGATATGTTTGATATGCAAAATATATTAAGGTTTAGTAAATTATATAGAGATCGATGAAATTTTTCTTTGATGTCTTTAGGATTCTAGGATGTTGAGGACATCTAGTCCTTTTGCTTCATTTCCTTTTGAGTAATTGAGTAGGATGAAAGGGTTGATTGGGGACATCAAATTAGATTGAACTGGGAATAGAATAATTTAAGGAGCTTAGTCTTTTATTCTATGATGAAATTAATCAATTGGTGGCAAAATGATTGATGATGCTAAGGGAGAAGATATTTGATGTACTAAATTATTATGATAAATTAGAAGATTTCTTTTGCCACTTCTATGTTTAAAGGAGAGACTAAGTACTAGTGGAAAACCATAAAAAGAATTTCTGGATATCAAGAGTAGGAATAGCAAGGACAAGTTTATTAACAAAAAGAATAGAGGAAATGAATCAGAATGTGATAATAAGAGGATCAATACATCTAGATTTGGAAAGGGAAGGCACTACAGAGAACTTAATCATATGCAAAATGTGTTTAAATCATGGAACAAGTTTGTATTTTTGAGTGACTGGAGTCTGTTAGCTTATGGGAAGTTGAATCATAAATGAAAAGACTGTATTTTGAACAAGAAGAAAGAGCCACTACCTCCTAGATCATCAGCCCGTGCTAGAGTGCATGCTATTCCTAAACATGATTTTAGAGCTTCTAAAATAGTGGTCGAAGGTATTATTCATGTTTTTGATAGAATGCCAAAATTTTGTTTGATCATGGTTCCAATCTCTATTATGATTCGTAATATTTTGCTTATCACTTGGGCATTCAACCTAGACCACTGGATCATATACTATATGTAACTACGATTGTTAGGGATCCATGGATAACAAATATGATCTGGTCATCTTGTCTGATTTCTATTGGAGAACATGAACTTCTTACTTATTTTGTTCTCCTAGAGATTTGGAGTTTTGATATTATACTTGGCATGGATTAATTATCTTCTTATCATGCCAATATAGATTATTATACAAAATGATCACTTTTTGCATATGAGATCAGCTCATCTTTTATTTTGAGAGTATTAGGCATGATTTACCTCTTTGCTTGATATTAGCTTCAACTCCTTATTTTATGCAGAAGGACTATTTTTGTTATCCTGAATGTGTAAAGGAGCAAATCAGATCAAGAAACTAATCTAGATGAAATTTCGATAGTTAGAGAGTTCCTTAATGTATTCCAAGATGATTTGCTCGGATTACCTCCAGATCAAGAGAGTGAATTTACTTTTGATTTGGTCCTTTGGACAATCCTCTATATCTAAGACTCCGTATAGAATGACACCACTCGAGTTAGTGGAAATAAAGAAGCAACTACAAGGATTGTTAGATAAGGGTTTTATTTGGCCTATTATTTTATCATGAGATACTCTGGTGTTATTAGTTAAGAAGAAGGAATGGAACATTGAGATTTTGTATTGATTATAGACAATTAAATCAGGTAAAACAGAAAAGGAATAGATATCCTCTACCCAAAATTGATGACTTGTTTGGAAAATTGCAAGGTGCATAAGTATTTTCCAAGATTGATCTAAGATTGGGTTACTATCAATTGAAGATCAAGAAGGAGAACAATGATGAGATCCACATTCAGTATATTGAGGAATGAAGTAGAAAAAGGATTGGAGTCAGATTTTTAAATTTCAGATGATGGCCTATTGAGATTCGGGGATAGAGTATGTATCCCAAATGATCCAATTATTGAAAAAAAAGAAAGAGAAAGAAAAAAAAGAAGGGGTCATTCCTTTAGTCAAAGTGATTTGGAAGCATTATCCTACTGATGGAACTATTTTGGAGCTACAGGAGGGAATGAAGAAAAAATTTGTCTTCATCTTTTCGTCGATTAAGATATGACCAATTCAGAAGACTAAATTTTCTTTTAAGGGGAGGGGGGGGGGGGGGGGGGGAGGGAAGAGTGTAATATCCCTCATTTCTGGAATTTATGTAAGGAGTTATTTTGAATCATTCATAAGGACCTATTTGTAAAAGTTGAGAACTTATTTATCAAATTGGAGGACCTACTTGTAAATATAAAAATTTTAGGGGCTAAATTGTTAAGTTGAAGGAAAAAAAAGGAGAAAAAAATGGTAGTCTTATCCCACCACCTCCCACGCACCTTTGTTTCCCACGTGGTGTGTCGGGAAACAAAGGAGAGGAAGGTGTGGTGTGTCGGGGAAGAGAAGAGAAGAAGAGAAGAAGGGAAGAAGAGAAGAAGAGGGAGAAGAGAGAGAAGAAGAAGAGGGAGGATGCAGGCTGCGGCTGCGGCTGTGGCAGCTACGACTATGGCAGCTATGGTTGGGAAAAAGAAAGGGAAAGTAGATGACTATGACCTCCTATGTTCTGCACGAGCTGTAGCTATGGAGAAAAAAAGAAGATAGGTGAAGAAACTGACACACAGAGAGGAGATGCAGGAACGGTAGAAGGACAAATGTGTGAATATCACTTTTATCAAATAAAGTCCTATGAATGACATTTCTATCAAATAAAATCTATTCATAATCATTGCAAAAATTCACACAAGAATCAAATATCAATGAAATCCATGAAAGCCATTTTTATCGATGGGAAGAGAGTAGTAAAAATCATTAAGTGACGAAGTAAGAGTATAAAAAATCCATGAATAAACTTGATACTAATATAAGAGGAAGATGATACAAAATAAATTCTATAAAAGCTCCATTTATGAAAAATCAAGAAAGTTTGAAAAAGTATACAAGAAACTCATGCATTCGGACAATTTAACATGCCTAATTCTCTTCTAATGAAATCAAATTGTTCTTCATTTAAAGATTTTATAAAGATATCGGCTAATTGATATTTCGTATCAATAAATTCTAAGGTTACATTATGGTTATTAACATGATCTCGTATAAAGTGATGCCTAATATCAACATGTTTAGTTCTAGAGTGTTGAATAAGATTTTTTGTTAAACATATTACACTTGTATTATCACATTTTATGAGAATATTCTTTAAGTGAATTCCGTAGTCTTCTAATGTGTTCTTCATCCATATAACTTGAGCACAACAAGCACTCGTTGCTATGTATTCGACTTCGACTATAGATAGTGCAACCAAATTTTATTTCTTGGAAGACCAGAGACAAGTGCATGACCTTAGAATTGGCATGTTTTAGATGTGCTTTTTCTATCTATTCTATATCCAACAAAATCAACATCAGCATAAGCAATTAATTCAAAATTTTTGGATTTCGAATACCATAATCCTAGATTAAGAGTTCCTTGAAGATATCAAAGAATTATTTTAATGACTTTAAAATGAGATAGCTTAGGATTAGATTGAAATCTAACAAAGTCCTACATTAAACATAATGTCTGGTCTAGTTGCAGTGAGGTATAGTAAACTATCTATCATACCCCTATAAGTTTTTTAATCAAAGCTTTCTCTACTTTCGTCCATATCTAACTTAGTGGAGGTACTCATTGGTGTATTGATAGGCTTTGAACTATCCATATTAAACTGTTTTAGTAATTCTAATGCATATTTGGTTTGGCTAAGAAATATATCATCACTAAGTTATTTGATTTGTAAGCCTAAGAAGAAAGTTAGTTCACCCATTAAGCTCATTTCGAACTCTTGGCTTATACTTTTGACAAATGATTCACATAAGGACTCATTTGTAGAACCAAAAATGATATCGTAAACATAAATTTGAACTATAGGAAAATTATTTTTAAATTTTTTAATAAACAATGTAGTATCGACTTTACCTTTAGAGAAATTATTTTGGATAAGAAAGGATCTAAGTCTCTCATACCAAGCCCTTGGGGCTTATTTTAATTCATAAAGAGCCTTAGTTAACTTAAACACATGATTAGGAAAAAAATATTCTCAAATCCGGGAGGTTGTTCAACGTAAACTTCTTTGAAAATAAAACCACTTAAAAAAGTACTTTTGACATCCATTTGAAATAACTTAAAGTTATTACAATAAGCATAGGCAAGGAGCATCCTTATGGCTTCTAATTTTGCCACAAGAGCGAAGGTTTCTTTATAATTGATACATTCTTCTTGATTGAAACCTTTGGCCACTAATCTAGCTTTTTTTCTAACCATGATACCAAATTCATCTTGCTTGTTTCTAAAGATCCATTTAGTACCTATCACTAAATGGTCACTAGGTCTAAGAACAAGCTTCCATACCTCATTTCTCTCAAATTGATTCAACTCTTCTTGCATTGTGATAACTCATGAATCATCTTTCAAGGCCTTATCAATACATTTAGGTTCAATTTGAGAAAGAAAAGCAGCGTTAGCACAAAAATTTTTAAAAGAAGAATAAGTTTGAACACCTTTTGATGTGTCTCCTATGATTAGCTCCTTAAGATGAGCATCTACATACTTCCATTCCTTAGGTAAAGATGTTTCAAAAGAAGATGCATCCAAGTTGCTAGTGGGAGGAGAGGTTTCATTCAAATTTAAAGCATCAAAATCAAGATCATCATCAAAATCATTCTTATTAAATTTGGAAACTTCATTAAAGGCAACATGAATAGATTCTTCTATAACCAAAGTTCTTTTATTAAAAACACGAAACACTTTAGAAATAAAAGAATAACCAAGAAAAATACTTTCATCAGATTTTGCATCAAACTTTCCTAAGACATCTTTTTCATTCAAGATAAAATATTTATAATAAAAAACTTTAAAACATGAAACATTGGGTTTTTTGTTATTCCATAATTCATAAAGAGTTTTGGAAAGTAATGGCCTTACAAGAACCCTATTCATGACATAGCATGCTGTATTAATGGCTTCGGCCTAAAAATATTTGGGTAGGTTATGTTCGTTCAAAATAGTTCTTACCATTTCTTGTATGCTCCTATTCTTCTTTCAATTACTCTATTTTGTTGAGGTTTTCTCGACGTAGAGAAATTGTGGTTGTATCCATTTGATTCATAAAAGTTTTAGAAATCACAGTTTTGAAATCACCACCGTGATCACTACGAATCGATGAAATCATAAAACCTTTTTTATTTTGAATAAGTTTACAAAATTTTAAAAACACATAAAATAATCACTTTTGTGTGTCAAAAAGTATATCCAAGTGTATCTACTATAATCGTCTATAATCACAAAGACGTATTTGCTACCTCCGAGACTTTTTGTATCAATTGGTCCAAATAAATCCATATAGATCAATTGTAATGGTCTAGAGGTGCTTATTTAATTTTTTGATTTGAAACTACCTTTTATTTATTTTCCTAGTTTACATGCATCACACACTTTATCTTTGACAAACTTAATATTACGAATATCTCTTACAAATTCTCTAGATGAGATTTAAGAGATTAGTTTTATACTAACATGAACTAGCATTATCGTTTAAAATCGTGAAGCACATTTCATTACAAAGAGAATCAATGTCAATAGTGTATACATTATTTTGTTTTAGGGTAATCATAGATGTGTTTTTGTATGGTTTTTCAATAATGTAAGCATTGGATTCAAAACTTATGATGTATCCTTTATCATATGATTGACTAATACTCAAAAGATTATGCTTTAAGCCATCTACTAACAATATATCTTCAATCAAAAAGTTTGATTTGTTACATATGGTTTCTTTGCCAATGATTTTACCCTTGTTGTTGTCTCCGAAGGTGACATTCCTTTATCTTGGTTAGTGAGCTTAGAGAATTGAGTTGGATCTCTAATCATGTGCCTTGAACATCCACTATCAAGGTATCATCTCTTGCTCCTAGCTTGTTATTATAAACATATCTATAAAAAAGGATGATTTTTAGGTACCAATTTGCCGTTGGGTCCATTAAAAATCGATCTACTCAACTTATCATTTTGCATAGAGTTCTTTATGGTTCCTTTAGGAACCCAAATTAGTTTGTGTGGACTATATTTTTTAAATAGATATTTATGAGCATAATGTTTGAGTTTACAACAAAAGTTACATTTGGTGCGAGGTGATACATGCAAGGTAGGGCCTTTAACAAAGATGGTTGGTTTTTGGTGAGAGCTACTCACAAAGCCGATTCCATCTCTTCTATGAATATGACCCTTATTGGCAAGGATCATGTTCAAAGATTTACTACTAATTTTAAACTTTTCTAAAGTTTCATTTAGTAGCAAGTTTTCCTTTTTAAGTGCATCTAAGTGTTCACACTTGGTGTATGGAGATGATAAATCATTGTCATGCTTAAGTTTTTCAAATTTATAATTTAAAATGGCTTGCTCCTTTTTCAATAGATTATACTTTTTGCTAATTAATCTACACTCATAGAATAAATCATGAAAAGCACTTTATAGTTCATCAAAAGATAAATTTGCATCTAATGAACTACTTACCTCATTGCCAATTGTCATTAGTGCGTAGTTAGCAATCTCCTCGTTACTTTGTTCTTCGTCTTCGGAAGCACTCGAATCATCCCATGTTGCTTTGAGCGCCTTCTTCTTCTTCGGTTATTTCTTCTTTGCATGGGGACATTCACTTTTGAAGTGTCTCGGCTTCTTACATTTGTAGCAAATAATTTATTCTTTCTTGAGTTCAATTTTAGTTTTAGTGTCATTTTTAGATTTGTTTCTTTTTATGAATTTTTTGAACTTTCTTGTCAAGAGTGCCAAGTCATTATCATTTTCCTCATCACTTTAACTTTCTTTCAAGTGGTATTCATGAGTACTTAGTGCTATATCCTTTCTGTTCTTTGGAAGGTTGTTCTCAAGCTCTTCATGAGTATTGCAAGTCATTTCATAGATCATCAGAGACCCGATTAGTTCTTTAAGCGAGAAATTGTTCAAATCCTTGACCTCTTGAATGACCATCACTTTAGAGTCCCAACTTTTTGGAAGGGATCTTAATATTTTAGTAACAAGTTTAAAATTAGAAAAACTTTTAGCAAGAGCTTTTAGACCATTGACGACATCTGTAAACTGGGCATACATGTCTCCAATGGTCTCACTTAGTTTCATACAAAACAATTCGTAACTATGAACTAAAATATTTATTTTAGACTCCTTTACTCTACTAGTGCCTTTGTGTGTGATTTCGAGTGTATGCCAAATGTCAAGAGCCATTTCACAAATAGAAACTCGATTGAATTCATTCTTATCTAAAGCATAAAATAAGATATTTATAGCCTTGGCATTTAAAGAGAAAGTCTTCTCCAACTTATTCTAATCATTCATTGGAAGAGAAGACTATTGAAAACCATTTTCGACAATGTTCCATAACTCAGAATCCATAGAAATAAAAAAGATTCTCATCCTACTTTTCTAATATATGTAATCCGTCCAATTGAACATGGATGGACGCGTGATTGAATGACCCTTTAGATTATCGGCAAATGCTATCTCTCTTAGGTTTCAAACTAAAATGAGAGTGACCTCGCTCTGATATCAATTGTTAGGATCAAGAATGATACTAAGAGGGGGGGGGGGTGGGGTGAATTAGTGTAGCGGGTTAAAAATGTCGATTTCGAAAAATCATTTCAGTGAAAATATTTCGTTTGACGAAAACAAATTTCGGCAAAAACGTTGAACTTTGAATACGTTCATAAGGAGGTTGAGAAGAAGTAGGGTAGTTACAGTTAAGTAAAGAAGATAAGCAGTAAAAGTAAAGTACATAGTAAGAAGAGAACACACTAATTTATAGTAGTTCGGTCGTTTGACCTACGTCCACTCCCGATACCTCCTCTGATGAGGTCACCAGCTTCCACTATTGATCTTTCTTCAAGGGCAAAGATCAATCATCCCTTTACATAACTCTTTACAAGCAGCTCACTCTCCTTATACAAGCATCTAATACTTAGAATTAGTGGAGGTGAACTCTCAACGTTTACAAGAAATTTCACTATAGTCTCAGTTCTTTTTGTTCACTTCTATATGTTTTACAAGCTGAGAAGTAAGTGGTATTTATACGCCTTAATTAGCTTCAAAAATAAAGCTAAAAAGGTCTCATCCTAGATTTTCGAGATAGTAGCAGTACCGCTACGTGTACTGGCGGTACCACCGCTAATTAACTATGACACTGGGTGGTACCACTACCCAGTCTAACGGTACTACCACCAGACAGAGTCTTGGCTACTAGAACTGGGCGGTACCACTGCCTAATCTAGTGGTACCATCGCTTGATAGTTAATAACTATTGGGAAATCTAAGAGCGACATCACATATGCAGTGGTAGAACAAAAAACAAAATATCCTAGATTTTTACAAAAAGTTTCTTCATCGTGTGAAGATCGATGTGTAAAAACAAATCCATGAATCTGAAAAATGCGTGTGTAAAAGGTAGTACCTAGAGAGATTGTATATCCTAGAGATTCCAGTAGATCTGTGGGGAGGATGAAGGAGGTCAAGCACCCTCCTCTCTAGCGGTATCCATACGGTAGGGACTGCGACGATGCTCCTCTCTCGGGAGAGGAGAACAAGAGGTGGCCACTAGGAAGCCCTAGCCTATAGGCATTTCGTTCCCTCCTATTTATAGAGGTCCCATGTTAACCCTAATGGATCCTGCCCTATTAGGTATTAGATCTCCATCCACAAGCCTCTTAGATTAATGGGTCTCTATCCAATAATCTAGCTCTTATTGGATCTCATGGATGAGATCCAACAATACAAGGGCTTATTAGATATCCAATAAGATACGGGCTCCAGCAGATATCTCATATCTAAAATTCTACTCGTCGTAATATCTACCATATATGTGTGACCCTTTAAGCCTAATATCAAGCTGGCCGTGAGTCATACCTATCAGAACTCTTTCTGACTCAGTGAATTATTATCTCTATAATAATTCACTCGACTCATCGATTGCAGACGTACTAAGCCAATATGCTGCAGTCCCTAGATGATACAGGGGAATTTAATCTTTTGGACTTATATGTCCTCAGTTATCATGTACCTATAGTCCCTCATCCATCTAATATCATAAAGACCATATATCTGGTATGGTGCTGTCAAGCCCATGCGGTTTCTAATCGAGTCTTGCTCTAATCAGATTCTCCCGGAGAACTCTTTCTCTCTCAATCCGAATAACCCTAGCCAAGGATTTGCCTGAGCAAGAATACATGTGATATTCCTCTCATGATACGAGAATGGATGATCCTCTATTAACATTCAATTGCCTTTGTAAGTTTGGCTACGATTTCCAAGAATCGGCTATACCAGATCTGGAACTTTCTAAACCTATAAGTCCAATGTCAAAGAATGGAGTACTCATACAAGGCATCTTTGGTGTCTCAAGTCTAAGGACAATATACACTATTGGGATTATAGAATCATTGTCTAGCATCAGGTATCAATAACCATCTAGCATTCTGTAAGTGGATCAATCAATGAACTCATTTTCCAATGAGCACTTGCACTATATCCTTAGTGTTCCCACATAAGTAGTTATGAGACCAGCCACCTCCATCATATGGACAGGTATATAGCACACCAGTCTATTCAGTTATCTCGATGTCTCTATTGAATAACCTATGATTAGGATTATTAAGGGTCTGTGTTTAAAGGTGAATCGGTCTCATTATCGGGATCTTATCATGATCCGATTTCCATTGCACAGATCCAAAG
This sequence comes from Musa troglodytarum, assembly GCA_023547065.1. Lineage (NCBI taxonomy): Eukaryota > Viridiplantae > Streptophyta > Magnoliopsida > Zingiberales > Musaceae > Musa > Musa troglodytarum. The sequence goes on along the minus strand of CP097505.1, from coordinate 31,616,872 downwards.
ACATCACAATATATATATCCAAATAATATAAGAAAATATCAATAATCATAAGCAAAGAGATTAACATAGCATGTTACAAGTGCCATCACTCACGTGATTGGCTTGGCATAGCATGTTACAAGTTACAATTGTTAGTTATAAGGCACCTATAACTAACAATTTTCCACTTGACCTAAAGCAAATCACCTACGTGTCTGATCCCCATCAGACCTCTATGATGCTCAAAGATAATCTGAGTTAATGACTTTGTCAATGGATCTGCAATGTTATCTTTGGATGGAACTCTTTCCATTGCTACATCTCTTCGGGCCATGATCTCTCTAATAAGTTGGAACCTCCTCCGAACACTTCTGATGAGACCTAGGTTCTCTCATTTGAGTAATCGCCTTATATTTGTCGTAATATAAGTGAATCAACTCCTCACTGTTCGACATGATTCCCAAATCTATGATGAACTTCATCCAGACTCTCTTCTATACTTCCTCTCCCGCAGTAATGTACTCTGCCTCTATGGTCGAGTCAACAGTAGTGTCTTACTTAGAACTCTTCTAGTATACTACTCCTCCATTCAGGGTACATATCCTGAATTAGACTTGCTATCATCAACATCGGACCGGAAGCTCTAGTTCGTGTAGCCCTCAATCCTGAGGCTACTTTCTCTATATATTAGTAAAAGATCCTTAGTCTTTCTCAAGTACTTAAGGATATACTTTACTACTTTCTAGTACTCCAAGCTTGGATCCACCCGATACCTGCTTGTGACATTCAGAGTATATGCTATATCAGGCTTGGTACATAGCATAGCATATATGATAGACCCTATCACTGAGGCATAGGGTATCATATCCATGTGTGCCCTTTCTTAGAGTTTTTGGGGACATACTCCTAGAAAGTGATAGCCTATGTCTCAACGGTATGAGACTTCTCTTGAAATTTTTCATGCCAAACCTTTTGACGGTGGTGTCTATGTACCTAGACTAGGACAAGCCTCGCATCCACTTAGATCTATCTCTATAGATTCGAATCCCCAATATGTAGGATGCTTCCCCTAAGTCCTTCAAAGAAAAGTGTCTAGATAGCCAAGCCTTTACTGTGGAGAGCTTTCCTATATCATTCTCAATGATCAGAATGTTATTCATATACGTCACCAAAAAGGTGATATCGCTCCCACTTACCTTCTTGCACACACAAGGCTCATCTTTGTTGTTAACGAAGTCATAAGATCTGATCGTCTCATCAAATCTTATGTTCCAACTTTGGAAAGCTTGCTTCAGTCCATAGATGGACCTAAGCAACCGGTACACTTTGTCTAGACTATTCTTGGATATGAATCCCTCAGGCTGTATCATATACACCTCCTCCTCGAGGTTGCCATTGAGGAATGCAGTTTTCATATCCATCAACCAGATCTCATAGTGTACTACAAAAGCCAATAGAATTCAGATGGATTTTAGCATGGCTCTATGTGAGAAGGATTCGTCATAGTCAACACATTGGCTTGATACTTTTTACTCGAGTACTCACCTCCTCGATCCGATCGAAGAGTCTTGATACTTTTTATAATTTGGTTCTCTACTTCATTTTTATATTCCTTGAATTTCTCGAAGGCTTCAAACTTATACTTCATCAAGTACATATGTCCATACCTAGAGAATTCGTTAGTGAAAATAATGAAATAGGAATAACTATTGATGGCTTGAGTTGTCATAGGACCACATACATCACTATGTATGAGTTCCAACAACACAATAGCTCTCTTTCTAGTTCCACTAAATGGAGAGTTGGTCATCTTTCCACGAAGGCAAGGTTCACAAGTCACATATGACTTATAGTCGAATAGATCTAGGTATCCATCTGTTAGGACTCTAGCTAGGAGAGTCCTGACTCTAGCTAGGAGAGTCCTAATTTAGTATCATTGAAGAGGGCAAAGATTTAAATCATAAGGGCATTTATGTAAATCCTATCTAGCCAACCCCTATTAAGGAGGTGAAGAGGCCGGCTAAGTTAGGATTAGTTTGGAGGTTGCTTCTTAGAGAAGCATTAAGAGTTGATTAGAAGTAGGGGTCTTGGTAGGAGAAGTTCATAAGAAGTAGGAGTCTTGAGTAGGAGAAGTTGATTAGAAGTAGGAGTCTTGAGTAGGAGTCATATTAGGAGTTGGAGTTTAGAAGCCCTATAAATAGCCATGTATTCACCCTCTTTTTATAATGAATAGATCAATCCTTTTAGCAACCTTTGAGTAGCAACTTGGAGGAGGGAACCCCTATAGAGTTCCAAGGAGGTCGATCCCCTAAAGAGATCAACCCCAAGCTTAGAATCCATAAGGGTTCTAACACTTGGTATCAGAGTAGTGTTCTTGGCATCTCGCTGTCCTTCCACAGCCATCCATCAGCCTTCCACAGTCGCCCAAAGCAATTCCCACAATTGCTTAAAAGGTCATCGTCGAATTTCGCTGTCATCTCTACCACCGTGGATCATCCTTTGATCTCCCTGTGAATTGCAACAGGTTCTAGTTTCCCACCTTATTGCCACTGTAATTTAATTATCCTTATTCAAAAAATCCAAAAAAATTATTCCTATATTGCTGCATAAACTTTTCATCATAAAGTTTTTATCTCTACGATGAAAGATGCACTACAGAATTCTAGCTGCATAACACTGTTTGTTTAATCATGCTACTGCATTTTTTCTGTCCAAATCTCTACAAAATTTTTATGTCTTTGACACTTACTAACAGTAGATTTTCCTTTGGTTTCGTTGAAAAATTCTCAATATAAACCACTGATCTTTTATGTCCAAATTGCTATACTTTAGATGTAAAAGTCTGTTGCAATACCTTTCCGTGATCCTTAATTTTGCCAAACCTCTTATTGTTGTTTCCTTCTACAAAATTTTTAACAGCATTATCTCTCCTTACCAGTAGATTTCCTTTGAGTTTTACTTGAATCTCTATTAAGAATTGATGGAAAAAATTATACATTTACTGTTGGAATTTTTTTGACAAAAAAATCTGGTGTTGCACTTTTATCCTTTTTCTTCTCCATAACCTACCAAACCCTAGCCATCTTGCTGCCACCAACCAAGACATCTTTAGGGAATCTCTCTAGCCTTAAGATGCAGCTGTCATAACCTATTTTTATAACCCTAATAGTGTTAAAAACTGTAGCCTAAAATAGTAAACCATTATAGTTGAACCATTCTATTACCGATCTATTATCCGAACCTTCCACCACCCCATCTCATTAACCCATCAACAGAAAAAAGACAAGGGCATCTCTGATCTATAAGTATATGCTATGGTTTCTTAAGGTCCAATTGATGCCAAATTTGAAGCATTGGAATCTTGGATTGAATCGCAGCTTGAATCGCGCTTGGAGGACAAATTGCGTGCATTGTTTGTTGAATCCAAAATTGGACAACCACCGAGTCCAAACAAATTTCAGTGAGGAGAGGGTTTAGAGAGGCCTCTGGAGAAGGAGGGATAGTGCTTGGACATGCTTCAGCCACGCATGAGGGTGGACTTCCCGTGATGGGAAGAAAGAGACCCGACGGGGTGGATTTCATGCGCCGAACATTACTTTCACTACTACCGAATGTCGGATGATAGAAATTACTGTCATCCACCTTGAAGGAGATGCTATTCAATAGTATAATTAGATGGAATATAATCATGGGGCTCTAACATGGAATCAATTTAAGAATGCACTGCTGAACCATTTCAAACCTATGGAGTATGAAAATATCGATTACCAACTCTCAAAGATTCGACAAACCTCTATGATTCAAGAGTACCAAACTAGGTTTGAGAAGCTATCCTACCTTGCTCATGATTGGACTAACCATCAATTGTTAGAAACATTTATCAAAGGACTCAAGCCAGAGACAAAAGGGGAGGTTAAGGCGCAGCAGCCTTGTACCATGACGGTTGTGATTTCTTTTGCTCGAATACAAGAAGAACGACTCAACCAAGATGCTCGAAGGATAAGAACCTCTTCTAAGCCCATGACATATAAACCTCCTTCTGCTCTTAGCCATCCTTCATTACCAAAAAAATTGACAAGAGAAGAACTATATGACCAATCAGCAAAGGGTCTTTGTTGGCATTGCGACGAGCCATGGAACCGTTATCATTGCTGCAAACAGGGCCACCTCCTACTGATTGAACCTCTTGAAGACATGGAGGAGAAGGTCCAAGAGCATAAGAAAGAGGTCACAGATGAAAAATAGTAGCTGGTTGATATTACGATGCATGTCCTTGCCGGTTACGCAAACCCGCAAACGATGAAAGTGGGAGGACTTTTGAAGCAACAACCGATCACCATTCTTCTTGACACCGAGAGCACTAATAATTTTATGAACAGAAAGATTGCTGTCTGGATAGCCTTACCTATCAAGAATTGCTGTAGGTTTGACGTTAAGGTCGTTGATGGATGAATTTTGAAGTGTGATCGTAGGTGCCCGCGGGTGAAACTATTGCTGCAAGACCAAGAGATAATTGCAGATTTCTTCCTCCTCCCGCTTGATGATTATAAGATTGTGCTTGGCATCGAATGGCTGATGACATTGGGGTGATGTTTTTTGGAATTTTTTGAAACTAATTATAAAATTTTATAGTAAGGGGAAATAGGTGATATTGCGTAGGAAACGTAGGGGCGACGTAACGATGATTTGTATACAACGAATGGAGAAAATTTTGCACAAAGCATGTAGCTGATTTTTGGTACAACTTGAGCAGCAATCTAAGGGAGAGCCAACCGAATTTGAAGACCCAAACCTACTTCCCTTGATTGCTGAATTTTCAGATATATTTGATGAACCGCGCAGCCTACCTCCTACTCGTCAGCATGATCATCGTATATCAATTCTTTCGGACAAACTTCCAACAAATACTCGGCCATATCGGTATCCATATCTCCAGAAGGATGAAATAGAAAGGATTATAAAGAGATGCTTGAAACAAGAGTTATTCGGCCAAGTTGCAGCCTCTACTCTTCACCAGTGCTCCTCGTACAAAAGAAGGATGGAACATGACGAATGTGTGTTGATTATCGAGCTCTCAATAGCATAACCATCAAGGAAAAGTATCATATTCTAGTAGTAGATGAATTGCTTGATGAATTAAAGGGAGCACAAGTCTTTACAAAGCTGGACCTTCGATCTAGGTATCATCAAATACGAGTGTGCGAAGAATACATACCGAAAACCATCTTTCGAATGTACAACAACCACTACAAATTTCTGGTAATGCCCTTTGGTCTCACCAATGCTCCCTCCACCTTCTAGAGCCTTATCAATGATATTTTTCTGAGTTATCTTCATAAGTTTATGCTAGTTTTCTTTGATGATATCCTTATCTACAACCCTTTTCTTGAAAGTCATTTTTAGCACTTATGACTTGTTTTGATGATTTTGTGAGAACATGTTCTTTTTGTCAAAAAAATTGAAGTGCAACTTTCTTCAACAGAAGGTAGAATATCTTGGGCATATCATATTAGAGGAAGGTGTGGCAGTGGACCCCTCCAAAATTAAAGCAATGCAGAACTGGCCGACCCCAAGAAATATAAAATCGCTACGCGGCTTTCTCGGTTTAACAGGCTACTACTGCAAGTTCATAAAAAACTATGGAAAGATCAGTGCACCCCTTACTTCTTTGCTAAAAAAGATGCTTTTCAATGGTTGAACAAAGCCTCCACCACCTTCAATGATCTTAAAGCCGCAATGTCGACAATGCCCATAGTGCTACCTGACTTCGGTAAGACTTTTGTTATTGAAGTCGATGACTCCGAAATCATAATTAGTGCTGTACTAATTCAAGATGGCCACCCCCACACTTATACTAGTAAGACGCTATCTCCTTCCCATCTCAAGATGATTATTTATAATAAAGAGATGCTCACGATTGTGCATGTGGTGGCCAAATGGAGACCGTACTTGATCGAGCGATGCTTTTAAATTAAGACCAATTATAAAAGCCAAAAATATTTCTTGGAGCAGAAGATATCTTTCCTCGAGTAGCAAAAATGAGTAACAAAGCTTCTTGGATATGATTATGAAATAACTTACAAAAAGGAGAAAGAGAATGTTGTTGTAGATGTACTTTTGTGGCTACCCGAGCAAGCTAAATTTTTGGCTGTTTCACTTTTGACTAGCAACTTCTTTGAGGAAATTAGGAGGGAATGACAAGATAATCCAGAGATCAGTAAGATCATAAAAAAAATTAGAGGAAGCACCAAGCTCCATGGCTCATTACAATTGGGACTCAAAAGACTTACGCTATAAAAGATGCATTGTACTTGTACCAAATTCTACTTGTATAAAGACCATCCTGTTGAATCTCGGATTTTAATGATGAAACTAATTGAGTGTGATTTGTTGTCTAACTGCGTGTTGAGTTACGCAGGTCTACTATCGATCAGGATTAGACAGTTGACGCTGGAGGAATTGACGTTGCGCCGGAGGTGATCACGTCAGGATATTGGGTGTCGAGCTAGAGGTTCGGTCGACTATCGGCAGGAGGCTTCGTACGTCAGGCATCGGGCCAAGAAGTGCGGAGTTGCACCATAGATATCGAGTTTGTTTGTGCAGGAGTAACTACGAAAGGGATGAAGATGTAAAGCAAAATCAAGGGCCGAAGTCAAGTGCGATGGATCGTTGGGAGTTCGAGAGTTTGACGGAAGCCTGAAGATTCATTGGGAGTGCTGCCGGAACTGGCCGAGAACAAGTAGGGAGCTTGCCGAAGGGTTTTTGGAAGCTCGCCGGAAGGTTCGTCGGAAGTTCGCGGAGCTTGACAAGAAAGATCGAAGCTTGCCAAAGAAGCTCGGGGGAACTCGCCAAAATCATCGTGGAGTCCGAGAGCTTGCCGGGAGTCCGCAGGATGGTTTCCGAGGGATCGTCGGAAGATCACCGGAAGTTCGCCGGAAGCTCGACGGAAGAAGACTTGACTTGCGGACTTTGTATTAGCTTAGGAAACGTCTTTAAAATTCGTAGTTAGTACGTATTTTGGGTTAGGATTAGATAACCCAAAGTGGGGGCCCATTGGGCCTTGATTAGGATGAGTTTGGGCCAAAATTTTGGCCCAAACCAACATGAAACATATTATCATGATAAATTAAATCTCATGTCTTGGAATAATATGTTGCATTTATGCCTTGACAATTTTTATGATAAAGTTTGATTTTCAATTTTTGATGAAAGGTAAGTGATAAATTCATTTATGATATTTTATAAATCATTAGAATTACGAATGAGATTTTGATGATACGGTAATGACTTTATTCATGTTATTAATCTCAAAAATAATAATTTAATTATGAGTCTTGACTTGATAAATTGAGCTTGAATGATTTTTCTTTTAATGATTCTTGAATCTTCTAGAATTATGACTTGTTAAGACATATTTAATGCTTGAATCAAGTTCTAAAAGATTTCATTTTGCTATAAAGAAATTTTATTGAAATCATGATCTTGACAACTATGACTTGAAACTCTTTATAAATCAAGATCTTTTACCATGCTCCTTCCTTATCAAAAGAAAATTCCTTAAATGAAATGTAACTTGTCTTTTGATTTCTCGGAATTCAATACTTGAATTTTTATGAATTCGTGTCTTGATTCTTATGAAATGTGATCTTGGTAAAAATTCCTATGTATGAATCAAGATCTTGTGTGTGATCTCCTAAGACTTCCACTTGTTATTTCCTAAAAGGAGACTTGTCAAAATGATTCATGAACCTTTTGATTCATGACTTTTGGATTCATGACTCAAGATTGAAGATTGAAACATTATATGCTAAAATTGATTCTTTTTATTGTTTCAATACATCCTTGAATGCCTTATGTGATGATTGAAAATTTGATAAAAAAAATGTGATTAATATTTGAATCATTTATCATGGCTTAAAAATGAATGAAAAGAAAATATGTTGGCACTTGTAATCATGATTTGATCCTTAATATTAATATGCTTTTATATATCATGATTCTTGGTTGTATGACATTTATCTTGAATTAAAAATTGATAAATATGAATCTAGATCTTGCTAAAATGAAAAGTTATTAATCATGGATGATATCTTTTGGTTTTGATTCTTGTTGAATTTACATATTGATATCCTTCATGACATGATATCTCATGTTTTAATACCATCTTGTATGCATCTTGGAAAAAAATTGAAATATTGATTGATGCAAAATTATTGCATTGAAATATTATTCATCTCTTCTTTTCGATAGTGACAAAGGGGGAGTTAGCTTGCTAGCTTATGCATCACAAGTGAAAGTGGCAAACATAGCTAGCTAGAACTTCCAAAAGGCAAAACTTGCACTTCTCAAAATGAGAAGAAAGAAATTACAAAGTTGCATTATTTTTTAACTCATGAGCTTACAGTTTTAAAATGTTATTAATTTTACAAAAATTACTAGCTCATTGCAAACATGAAGTTGATTACTTGCAAAAGGGAAACTTAGGTGCAAATTATTGAATCTCGGATTTTGATGATGAAACTAATTGAGTGTGATTTGTTGTCTAACTACGTGTTGAGTTACGCAGGTCTACTATCGATCAGGATTAGACAGTTGACGCTGGAGGAATTGACGTTGCGCCGGAGGTGATCACGTCAGGATATTGGGTGTCGAGCCAGAGGTTCGGTCGACTATCGGCAGGAGGCTTCGTACGTCGAGCATCGGGCCAAGAAGTGCGGAGTTGCGCCATGGATATCGAGTTTGTTTATGCAGGAGTAACTACGAAAGGGATGAAGACGTAAAGCGAAATCAAGGGCCGAAGTCAAGTGCGATGGATCGTTGGGAGTTTGAGAGTTTGAGAAGATTCATTAGGAGTGCTGCGAATCGGCCGAGAACAAGTAGGGAGCTTGCGAAGGGTTTTCAAGCTGGGAGGTTCGTCGGAAGTTCACGGAGCTTGACAAGAAAGATCGAAGCTTGCCAAAGAAGCTCGGGGGAACTCGCCAAAATCATCGTGTAGTCCGAGAGCTTGCCGGGAGTCCGCAGGATGGTTTCCGAGGGATCGTCGGAAGACTGCCAAAAGTTCGTCGGAAGCTCGACGGAAGAAAACTTGACTTACGGACTTTGTAATAGCTTAGGAAACGTCTTTAAAATTCGTAGTTAGCACGTATTTTGGGTTAGGATTAGATAACCCAAAGTGGGGGCCCATTGGGCCTTGATTAGGATGAGTTTGGGCCAAAATTTTGGCCTAATTTAACCAAATACGTGCATGCATGCCATCAGAGCTGTGGTATCAGAAATGGTTATCGTGAGCGTGCGTAGTACCGCCGCTCGGGGCGGTAGCACCGCCCAAGCACGAGCCGTGTGGTGAAATCGCTTGTCAGGGGTGGTAGCATCACTTCCGCCATCGTAGGCCATGCGGGCACCGCCAGACGTTAGTCAACAGAGATCGACACAAAGTGGTGGCACCACGCATAGGCGTGTGGCACCGCCGACTACCGTAACATTGGAACTCCAAATTGATTTCAAATTTGGAGCCCAATTTTGAATCCACTTTGGATCTATAAATACCTCCCCCCCTTTCTCAGCTGAAAGGCAACCCTTTTGAGCAAAAATTCTTAAGTCTTGAGCTTTGGTAGAGTGTTGTAAAGTCTTGTTCTTGCTAAGTGTTCACCTTCTTCTTTTCTTGAGAAATCTTGTACAAGTGTGAACTTCTTGTAAAGGACTGTAAAAGGGGTATTTGATCCTTCCCTTTCAAAGGATTTGATAGTGGAAGAAGAGAGCCTCATCGGAGAAGGCTTCGGAAGTGGATGTAGGTCACTTTGACTAAACCACTATACATCGCTGCGTCTTGATTGTGTGAGTGTTTAAATTTCTGTTTTACTTTGCTGCAAGCCTTTGCTTTACTTGCTCCACTTCCTTTTTATCTTTGTACGCATGCTTTAAAGTTAGAACGCAAAAATCGGTTTCAAACGAAACGTTGCTTTCATCGTACGAAGTTTCCGAAGCTTGTTTTAAATCACTGAAAAATCCATCGTTTTATCTGCTGCACTAATTCACCCCCCCTCTTAGTGCCACTCGATCCCTAACACAAATGAGAAAAATTGAAAGAGAGCTAGTTTGCATATTGCAAAGTATACTAGCTTATCATTATTGTTTGTCATAAATTTCCCTCATACCATGATTTGTTTATGACTCTCTTGAATTCATGACTTGATATGTTAAAAATTCATGATGGAAATTTGTTATTTTGTTATGATAGAAGCACTCATGTAAAGGGAAATGAATTATATTCTTCCCTTCTTTTTGACAAAATCAAAGGAGGAGAAGATTTATTGCTAGCATGCATGATTAAGTTGCTAGCTCATTCAAGAGGAAGAAAATTGCTAACTTGTGCATCAAAAGAAAAATTTTGCTAGCTTGAACATTGAGAAGCAAAAAGTTGTTATCTCAAGAAAGGCAAAAATCTTGCTCAATTTCACTTCTTCAAAATTGCTTACATTTTTTTGTTACAAATGATTGTTGAATCTCATGCAAGATTATTTGAAATATTTGATCCTCCCTTTCTTTTTGATGCTAACAAAGGGGGAGAAAGTTTTTAGCTCGAACATTGCAAAAATTTACCATCTTGATTCTTATTTTACAACTTCATGAGAAGCTAAGAATTGTTATATCAAAGGATGCAAATATTGCTATCATGGGAAACAAGGTGCCTACTTGCACATCTCAAGAAGCAAGTGAAAATTACCATCATTGTCTATCCTTGAAACTTGCTATGATTGAATGGTATTATTTGATGGTGTATTGTAAAAATGTTGTATGATGTGATAAATAGCTAGTATGTTGTAAAGATTGCATATTCTTGAAAACTAGCTATGATGTTACTTCTCCTTTTTGTTGATGACATAGGGGGAGAAGTAGATTGATGACTTCATGCGTTGTATTGAATATTTTATATTTGCATGATGGTTTGACTATTCTCATAAACATTGGATGAATGTTGCTTGGATCTGGGATAATCCAAGTGTTCTATCAATGGTATATTGATAGGGGGAGTTTGTGTTAAACTCCGGGGAGTTATGGTTAACTCCGTTAGTCATCAATTAGTTGTCATCATCAAAAAGGGGGAGATTGTTGAATCTCGGATTTTGATGATGAAATTAATTGAGTGTGATTTGTTGTCTAACTGCGTGTTGAGTTACGCAGGTCTACTATCGATCAGGATTAGACGCTTGACGCCGAGGAATTGACGTTGCGCCGAGGTGATCACGTCAGATATTGGGTGTCGAGCCGCAGGTTCGGCCGACTATCGGTAGGAGGCTTCGCACGCCGCATCGCCAAGAAGTGGGGAGTTGCGCCATGGATTTCGAGTTTGTCTATGCAGGAGTAACTACGTAAGGCATGAAGACGTATAGGGAAATCAAGGGCCGAAGGCAAGTGCGATGGATCGTTGGGAGTTCGAGAGTTTGACAGCCCAAGATTCATTGGGAGTGCGGAACTGGCCGAGAACAAGTAGGAGCTTGCCGGGTTTTGAAGCTCACGGAAGGTTCGCTTAAGTTCGCAGAGCTTGACAAGAAAGATCAAAGCTTGCCAAAGAAGCTCGGGGGAACTCGCCAAAATCATCGTGGAGTCCGAGAGCTTGCCGGGAGTCCGTAGGATGGTTTCCGAGGGATCGTCGGAAGACCGCCGGAAGTTCGCCGGAAGCTCGACGGAAGAAGACTTGACTTGCGGACTTTGTAATAGCTTAGGAAACATCTTTAAAATTCGTAGTTAGCACGTATTTTGGGTTAGGATTAGATAACCCAAATTGGAGGCCCATTGGGCCTTGATTAGGATGAGTTTGGGCCAAAATTTTGCGGCATGCATGCAGTGCATGCTATCAGAGCATCTGTAGCGATCGTAGCAGCAGAGTACCGCCGCCATCGTAGCTGCCGGTGGAACCGTCAGGCGGTGCTACCGCCCGCCTATCAGAGCAAAGCGGTGGCACCGCTTTGTACGTCCAACAGATCGACACAGTGTGGCACCGCCTCTGACCACCAGAACATTGGAACTCCAAATTGATTTCAAATTTGGAGCCCAATTTTGAATCCACTTTGGATCTATAAATACCCCCCCTTTCTCAGCTGAAAGGTAACCCTTTTTGAGCAAAAATTCTTAAGTCTTGAGCTTTTGTAGAGTGTTGGAAAGTCTTGTTCTTGCTAAGTGTTCACCTTCTTCTTTTCTTGAGAAATCTTGTACAAGTGTGAACTTCTTGTAAAGGGCTATAAAAGGGGTATTTGATCCTTCCCTTTCAAAGGATTTAATAGTGGAAGAAGAGAGCCTCATCGGAGAAGGCTTCGGAAGTTGATGTAGGTCACTTTGACCGAACCACTATACATCGCTGCATCTTGATTGTGTGAGTGTTTAAATTTCTGTTTTACTTTGCTGCAAGCCTTTACTTTACTTGCTCCAATTCCTTTTTATCTTTGTACACATGCTTTAAAGTTAGAACGCAAAAATCGGTTTCAAACGAAACGTTGCTTTCATCGTACGAAGTTTCCGAAGCTTGTTTTAAATCGCTGAAAAATCCATCGTTTTATCCGCTGCACTAATTCACCCCCTCTCTTAGTGCCACTCGATCCCTAACACATCCTTCAAGAGATGCATTCCACACCTTCAGCCGGGCACTCCAGGTTCCTTAGAACCTATAAGAAAATTAAGCAAAATTTTTATTGGGTAGGGATAAAAAATATTATTACTAAATTTATAGCATAATGTGATGTATGTCAATGACATAAAGACGAGACAGTGGCAAGTCCTAGAAAGTTGCAACCTCTACCCATCTCGGACTCAATATGTACTGATATATTAATAGACTTCATTGAATGGCTTCCCTCATCACAAGGAAAAGAGTTAATTTAGACTAGAGCATCCATGAATCTTTCACCTTGGTTCTATGGACTATACCAGATTTTGGAGTGCATCGGAGCAGTAGTATATAGATTGGACTTACCCACCAACTCACGAATCCATCCAGTCTTTCATGTGTCATGTTTGAAGCTCAAGTTGGGACAAAACGAGATAACCCAAAGCCACCTACCAAATATGACTACCTAAGGAGAGCTCCAAATCCAACCGAGTGTCATTATTTATCGATGGATCATGACTCAACGACGACGACCCACTACTGAAGTGCTAATACAGTGGATGAACCTACTAGTAGAAGATGCCACTTGGGAGAACTATGATGACTTGAAGATCAAATTATCAAAATTCATGAAGCGTCGGCCTTGAGGATGAGGTTGATTTGAAGAGGGCAAACATGTAAATCCTAACTAGGGTCTATTAGGACTCTAGTTAGGATAGTCCTAATTTAGTTTCATTGAAGGGGGCAAACATGTAAATCCTAAGGGTACTCATGTAAATCCTATCTAGCCGACCCCTATTAAAGAGGTGAAGAGGCAAGCAAGGTTAGGTTTAGTTTAGAGATTGCTTCTTAGAGAAGCATTAAGAGTTGATTAGAAGTAGGGGTATTGAGTAGGAGAAGTTGATTAGAAGTAGAAGTCTTGAGTAGGAGAAGTTGATTAAAAGTAGGAGTCTTGAGTAGGAGAAGTTGATTAGAAGTAGGAGTCCTATTAGGAGTTGGGGTTTAGAAGCCCTATAAATAGCTATATATTCACCCTCTTTTCTTACTGAATAGATCAATCCTTTTAGCAGCTTTTGAGTAACAACTTAGAGGAGAGAACCCCTATAGAGTTCCAAGGAGGCTGATCCCCTAAAGAGATCAACCCTAAGCTTAGAATCCACAAGGGTTCTAACACCATCTATTAGCAACTTTTGAATCATTCTCTCATGGATATGACCTAGCCTATAATGCCATATGTGTACACTATTCACCTCATATTGTTTTCTCATGGACTCACTTATATTCATGTTATATGGAGTACTGTCTAGCATAATCAAACCATTATACAATGTTCTTCTCATGATGATCTCATCATCCTTAATAATTAAACAACTATTGTTCTAAAAAAACTACTTTATAACCATTTAATGTCAAACATGAAATGAAAATAATATTTTTTGATAATAGAGGGAACAAAATAATATGCATCTAATGCAATAATAGCTCCACCAAGCAAATGTAAAGTGACCTCGCCGATAGCAACAATAACAACTCTTGTTTCATTGCCTATCTTGATGTCCATCTCACCTCTTACCAATCTCCTAGGTTTTGCTAGAGCCTACAATAAATTACAGATGTGATAAACACTATCAATATCTAATACCCATGTGTTATCATACAAGTCTGACAAATGGAGATTGATCATGAATGTACTTGAAGCTTCTCTAAGCTTTTATTTTGCCTTATCTATAATGTACTCTTTGTAATTCCTCTTCCAATGCCCATCTTTACCACAGTGGAAGCATTGATCTTTGTTCTTTGTCGAGTCCTTCTTAGCAACCTTTGCTTTAACTGGTCTGCCCTTACCCTTGCCTTTCTTAAGGGACATCTTTGTCTTCCTTTTCTTTCCAGTCTTACCAGCATAGAAAACTATGAAAATGAATCTAATAGGGACCGAAGCATAAGATCTACATATAGGTTATCCTCTAGGACCATTCTTAGACCTGTGAGTTTCTCTATCCACTCAATCATCTTAAGGACACAGTTTTGAACCAATGTCCCCTCATTCATCCTATTATGGAGGAGACTCTTCGATATATCATATCGTTGAGTTCTTCCTTGTTCATCAAACAATTTATGGAGATGTAGGAGTATGGATTTGCCATCCATCTTTTCATGTTGTCTCTATAACTCGAGAGTCGTGGAGCCCAACATGTAACACTGAGCAAGAGTGGAGTCATCTATGTACTTCACGTAGTGAGCGATCTTATCCTCACTTGACCCTTCCTTGGGCATAGGCATTACTATATCAAGGACATATATGATTTTCTATATCGTGAGAACTATTCTCAGGTTACAAAGCCAATCCATAAAATTTAGACTAATGAGGCAGTTGGCATCAAGTATGCCACATAGAGATTCTAATAACAATATTTTCTAAAATAAAGATATAGCAGAATTAAATAACATATAGATTTTGTAGAAATAAATAATCAAGATATGGACTTCTATCTTAACGTACTCCCATATTTTTCTAGCGAGTCACGCGACACCCTCAGCACGTAAAATGGAAGTCTCCAACAGACTTCTAATGGGGATCGAGATCCAATCAGCATCTTAGTGTAACCTTGAGGGACTCGACCAATCACACTAAGCCCCAAAGGTAGGCAACTCTTGCCAATCACAACTCTATGTGATTCCCGTACTGCTCGGCCTCCGAACCACTATAGCCTTGAGGGACTCGACCAACTATAATGTTTGGTTAAGTTATCACCATAATTACAAGATGAGTCTGATTCGATGATATACCCTCGAGGGACTCGACCAAGCATACTATGTCCTCAAGTCACTAGTGACATCTCTATGTCATAGATAAGATAGCGAATCGTGATATAGGTGAGTCTCAAGGGACTCGACCAACTCAACCTACATTAGGAATCGGTTCCTACTTATAACACTGGAAGGCCACGTGAGTCAATCTAATTGTCTCACGTTTGCTGACTTAATATTATCGAGAGAGGAGATTTTTAATTCAATCTTTTAATATAGTGTGTCACACACATATATATTTAATATATATCTACATCTCATGCAAATATATATATATATATATATATAGTAGGTGTATAAGTAATCACACATCACATGAGCAATCACACTAGATGATCATGGACCACATCCTAATGTGATCAAGCCTGAGCCAGTGGGCCCAATCACTCATATCAAAATCTATGTGTGCATCGCGCATCTACATGCTATTTGATTGTCCATCTCGCCTCGTTAGTTCCATCGACATCTCAATGCATCTCCATGCGTCGAATTGTCCGTCTCAGCCTTGTGGGTTCTGCAATTGCTTCCACGCTCACACTGCACCTCCTCGTATAATTATAATATAATTACAAGTACGTAGACCCGACAATAAACGAGAAAAAATAGAGGCTTATCGGTTCGAATAATAATAATCACATGTACACATACATCACACAATCCATGATCATCCGTCCACATCATACATCACATGTATACATTATCATCATATAGGACTACTAGATAAATAATAATAGTTAATTAAAAATTTTAATTAACTAATATTTTTTTGAAATCAGGGACATATAGGAAATTTTCTAAATTCTAAAGGAAATTTTGGTCATTCGGCCAAAAGGGATAAAATTAGAATTTCTAAAAATTTTAGGGGCAAAACTATCTTTTGCCACCCTTTTCTACTTTTACGTTAATGATTTTAACATCAAAAGCCTCTCTAATTCACAACACACATAGTTCAAAATTTGATTTTCGCATGAACAACCTGACTCTGATACCATTGTTAGGAAATCCAGGGTATGACATCACATGTGCAGCGAAAGAACAGAAAATAAAATCCTAGATTTTCATGAAAAGGTTTCGTCATCGTACGAAGATCGGTGCATAAAAATAAATCCACGAATCTGAAAACTGCGTATGTAAAGGTAGTACTTAGGGAGATCGTATATCCCTTAGATTCCTATAGATCCATAGGGAGGATGAAGGAAGTCAAGCGCCCTCCTCTCTAGCGGTATCCATATGATAGGGACTGCGATAATACTTCTTTCTAGGGAGAGGAGAATAGGAGGTGGCCACTAGGAAAACCTAACCTATAGGCATTTGGTTCCCTCCTATTTATAGAGGCCCCCTATTAACCCTAATGGATCCTGTCCCATTAGGTATTGAATTTCCATCCAATTACCCAAGCCTCTTAGATTAATGGGCCTCTACCCAATAATCTAGCTCTTATTGGATCTCATCTATGGGATCTAATAATATAGGGATTGAGCAATAACACATGGGATATTCCTCTCATGATACCGAGAGTCGATGATCCTCTATTGATACTCAATTACCTTCGTAAGATTAGCTACCATTCCCAAGAATCGGCTATACTAGATCTGAAACTTTCCAAACTTGTAAGTCCAACATTAAAAAATGGAGTAC
Organism: Musa troglodytarum; assembly: GCA_023547065.1. Taxonomy (NCBI): domain Eukaryota; kingdom Viridiplantae; phylum Streptophyta; class Magnoliopsida; order Zingiberales; family Musaceae; genus Musa; species Musa troglodytarum. The sequence goes on along the minus strand of CP097505.1, from coordinate 31,599,846 downwards.
TCATACAAGGCATCTTTGGTGTCTTAAGTCTAAGGACCAGATATACTATTGGGACTACGAAATCATTGTTTAACGTGAGATATTAATAACAATCCAACATTCCGTAAGTGGATCAATCAGTGAACTCATTCTCCAATGAGCACTTGCACTGTATCCTTAGTATCCCCAAACAAGTAGCTATGAGATCAGCCACCTCCATCATATGGATAGGTATATAGCATACCAATCTGTCCAGTTATCTTGATGACCCTCTCCAGTAACCTATGACCAAGATTATTAAGGGTTTATGTTTAAAGGTAAATTGGTCTTATTATTATGATCTCATCATGATTCGATTCCTAATGCATAGATCCAAGGACATCATAATATACATCCAGATAATGTGAGATAATGCCAATAATCATAAGTAAAGAGATTGACACAACGTATTACAAGTGCAATCACTCACGTGATTGGCTTGTAGGGCTCCTATAACCAGCGATAATTGCCTAGCGGTACCACCACCCAGTCTGGGCGATACCACTGCCCAGACACCTAGGAGACTAAGCCCTCGGTGGTTCCACCACTCAATTTTGGCGGTGCTACCACCAGACAGGGTTCAACAACTTGTTTGAGCCATGAGTCCAGCCTAAACTAGTCCGATTATGGGCCTAGTTGGTCCCTAATAGAGTTAGTAGGATTACTTTCTAAACCTAACTCTAATTAGACCCTAACTATGATATTTAAGGCATATACTAAAGTGTATAAGTCCAATATGTTAAAATTTCTTCCAGCGAGCTTTCGGCGATCTTCCGGCAGACTTCCAATGAACTCTCGGTAATCTTCCAACGGACTCCTAGCAAGCTCTTGAACTCACGACGATCTTCTTATCAAGTTTCAATGAGCTTATTTGGTGAGCTCCGATGAACTTCTGAGGAACTTCTTGACGAACTTTCGATGTATATTTCAACAAGCTCCCAATGAACTCTTGGCCAATTTTGGCAACACTCTTGATGAACTTTTGGACTCCCGATGAATCGTTCGATCTTTGACTCCGGCGCTATATTTGCTTTATGCCTTGATCACTATCATAGTTAATCTTGCACACTCTTCTTAACCTATAGATTAGAATAGTAATTTATTAATTGATTTCATCATCAAAATTTGAGATTCAAAAGAATCTAGAATTATGGTTAGAATAAGGCTATATTAGTGGGCAAAGGTTTCAACCAAAAAGAAGGTACTGATTATGAAGAAACCTTTGCTCCTGTGGCAAGATTAGAAGCTATAAGGATGCTCCTTGCCTATACTTGTTATAATAATTTTAAGTTATTTCAAATGGATATTAAAAGTACTTTTTTAAATGATTTTATTTCCAGAAAAGTTTATGTTGAACAATCATTCAAATTTGAGAATGTACTTTTTTTAATAATGTTTTTAAGTTATCTAAGGCTCTCTATGGATTGAAACAAGCCTCAAGGGTTTGGTATGAGAGACTTAGTTCATTTCTTATACAAAATAATTTTACAAAAGGCAAGGTCGATACTACATTGTTTATTAAAAATTTTAAAAATAATTTTTTTGTTGTTCAAATTTATGTTCATGACATTGTTTTTGGTTCTACTAATGAGTCTTTATATGAATCTTTTGCCAAAAGTATGAGCCAAGAATTTGAAATGAGCTTAATGGGTGAACTAACCTTTTTTTTAGGTTTATAAATCAAGCAACTAAGTGATGAAATTTTTCTTAGTCAAACTAAATATACATTAGATTTGCTAAAATAATTCAATATGGATGGTTCAAAGGATATCAATACACCAATGAGCATTTCCATTAAGTTAGATATGGATGATAATGAAGAAAACTTTGATAAAAAAACTTATAAGAGTATGACAGGTAGTTTACTATACCTCATCGCAACTAGACTAGACATTATATTTAGTATTAGACTATATGCTAGATTTCAATTTAATCCCAAACTACCTCACTTTAAAGCCGTTAAAAGGATCTTTAGATACCTAAGTGAAACTCCTAATCTAGGATTGTGGTATCTAAAATCTAAGAACTTTAAATTAATTGCTTATGCTAATACTGATTTTACTAGATGTAGAATAGATAGAAAAAGCACATCTGGAACATGTCAATTCTTAAGTTATGCACTTGTCTCTTAGTCTTCTAAGAAATAAAATTCGGTTGCACTATCTACAGTCGAAGCTGAATATATAGCAGCAAGTGGATGTTATGCACAAGTTATATGGATGAAAAACACATTAGAAGATTACATAATTCACTTAAAACTATTCCTATAAAATGTGATAACACTATTGCAATATGTTTAACAAAAAATCTCATTCAACACTCTAGAACTAAACATGATATTAGGTATCACTTTATAAGAGATCATGTTAATAACCATGATATAACATTAGAATTTATTGATACAAAATATTAATTTATTGATATTTTTACAAAACCTCTAAATGAGGAATAATTGGATTTTATTAGAAGAGAACTAAGCATGTTAAATCTTCCAAATGCATGAGTTTCTCATATATATATTCTTTTTCAGATTTATTGATTTTTGAAAATGGAGCTTTCATCGAGTTCATTTCCTATCTTCTTCTTCTTATCTCATTCATAGATTTTTGATACACTTGCTCCATCATTTAATGATCTTTTCCTATAACCCCTATATACTTATGAAAGAAGAAGTTTTATTCATGAACCTTTTGGTATACTTGACTTTCATGTGATGATCATTTAGTATGAACCCTTTCGCTTTCTACCTATAAAAATAGGGATTTGATTCATAAACCTTGAACATATACATTTTGATCTTCTATGTGATGAATTCTTTTTATATTTATGAAAGTAGAAGTTTGATTCATAGATTTTTGATTCTTGAAGCTTGATTTTTTCTTGTGATGAATGATTTCCTCCCTTCTCCTTTTTTCTTCTTTTTTTTTTATGACAAAGGGGAGATACTAAAAATTGTTTGTACATCTTAAAAAGAACCCTGCATATCCAAAGAGAAGTACTAGCAAAAGTTGCTAGCTTACGGATACTTTTGCTTATTTTTATCTTTGCTAGCCTGCCTACTTCAAAGCTAAAGAGAAGTGCTAGCAAGGTAGTGCTAGTTTGTACATCTAAAAGCAAAAGTTACTATCTTGCAGAGATTTTTGCTAGCTTGCTGATTTAAAGAAACAAATGTTGCTATCATAATGGTGTGAAACTATCTTGCATGTAATGGTGCCAAAATGTTTGCACATTTTCTTTTTGTTGATGACAAAGGGGGAGAAATTGAAATATGCTTGGTATCATAATGTTTAGTATCATATTTGGCATCATGCTTAAATATATGAAATGACATCAAAATGAATATTTGAAATGATAATTTTTGTTATCATGCTTAAATGCTTGGTACCATGATGAATGCTTGATATCGTGCTTAGTATCATACTTAAATGATGAATCATGATCATGCTTAATATCATGCTTAATATCATGCTTAAATGATGAATGCTTGGCATCATGCTTAAATGTTTGAAATGGTATCATAATTGTCATGCCCCCCGAATTTATCGTATTTAGAAGGTGTGACCCTGTCTTAAAATCCATAACATTAAAATTCATCACAATCTAATCCCAAGATCTAAATCAACATTTGAGGATATTAACAATCATTTGAGTCGTAAATCACATCTAAAATCTATAATTTATAAAACCTGTGCAGTTTATAATTCATATACCATATCAGCATATTGGTTCATAAATTCCAAAGCTAAACTCAACTAAACAATATCCACATCATAAATCCACAAGTGTGGGAATCCATATAATCTCAAAACTAACTTTTACCACAAGTTTATATCATTATACAATTTAAACTTAACATTTCAAATCCTAACATGAGAGGTCCTTTAACTTTTACAAAACATATAAATTCAGATTTACCATCAACATTTCATTAAACATAAAATATACTTATACAACAAAAACATATCAACCACTAAAGATTAGCCCAAAATCTTCTAGCTTTCTCTTCCTCAGCCCAATTTAAACATCTCAAAGACTGATAAACTAACCTGAAAATATTATATAATAACGGAGTGAGCATAACAAAGCTCAGCAAGTGACTAACATATCCATGGTGAAAGAGAATAGTTTTCAATAAACTTGGTATCAAAATGTAAAGCAAGATACAAGAAAATGTATATATCATCGTATCAGATACTGAATCGTAAATGTCCTCTTATTTAAACCTATTTAGTTCATAACAAATGGAGTAAAAAATAATTGGAGCATATCAAATGATACATAGGACATTACAGAGCATATCAATGGTGCACAAGATATTTCGAAGCATATCAATGACGTATGAAATGTTTTGGAGCATATCAACAACATATGAAATATTTCAGAACATATTAATAACGTATGAACTGTTTCGGAGCATATCAAGGGCAAAGGAAATATTTTGGAACATAGCAAAGACGTATGAAATGTTTCAGAGCATATCAAGGCAAATGAAACATTTTGGAACATATCAAAGATGTATGAAATGTTTCGCAGCATATCAAGAGCAAAAGAAACATTTTGGAATATATCAATGACGTATGAATGGTGATGGAGCATATCAAGAGCAAATAAAATATTTTGAAACATATCAAATGGTATATGAAATGGTTCAGAATATATTTCAAAACATAACAATGGCATATAAGATATCTCAGAGCATATCGGTATAACAAATAAGAAATAGACGCTCAAATGCCATATCTGATGTACATTCATTTCATTCTCATCCAAAGCGCACATATAAACACATAAGCAATGCTTTGGATATCATATCAGATACAGAAAGAGTGCAGTGGGATCTCAAATAGAATCTCCCATGTCTGGGAGTGTCATACATCCACGTTTGAATGAAACCAGAGGGGGCCGACAAAGCATCGCGGGCTCTAAGCATATACCCTTTACCATTTCTGACAAAGGTCCAAATAATCCCTCTACCATTTCTGACAAAGGTCCAAATAATCCTACATACACCAGAGTACAAAAGGATAGTGTGAATAATAAAACTGGCACATATCAAATGCACATGCGGAAAAATGAAACGTACATGCGCCTTTACGAAATAATACGATGCAAACATATTCTTTCACAAATGTATTCAAATTTGAAAGGGAATAAAAGTAGGAGTATATAAAGATTTGAAACAATAATATAAAGCTCAATCAAAGAAAAAATTTAAGCTGAAATTAATTCCCAAAAGGATGAAACAAGAATAGACAACATCGACAAAAGCTTGAGTCAAGTAGAATTTGAAAGACATATTGCACGAATAATTTGGATAGTAAATTATATTATAAATTACTCAAAATTAGTTTAAAAGAAATATCTCTGAGTCTAGTTTCTAATAAATTAAATTATGTATAAATCAGAATATTTAACAGAAAGTTATAAGAATTTTAGCAACCAAAGGTCAGAACTAATGGTATCTGTTTTACCCAATTCATAGGGTCGATTAAAACAAATGTTTCAGCTAGCATCTCTACTCCAAATCTTTCAAACCAGATATGTACAGAATGTTTTATGAATCTAATTTCTAATAAATAAAGGTTTACAATAATTGGATTTGTTCACAGTGAGTTACAAGAAATAGAATACCCAAGGGTTAGAACTTACAATCACTATTTTACAGATTCTATAGGGTCAATTAAAATAAAGGTTCGGTAGGCATTTGAACTCTAAATTTATCAATCTTAGTCTCAAAAGAAAGATATATAAGTCTAATTTTAGATGGATTTAATTTTGCTTAAATCAGAGCTCGGTAAAGAAAGTTTTAGCTAGAATAAAGAAGAAAGGTCATAATCTAGGAAAATTCTAGATTCACTGTTTGATGCATAAACTGCAGAGATATCATATCTGAAGTTACAGTCTTCCAAAAGTTTTAGGATTAAGATGAAAACAAAGATCAAACTTACTATAGGATATGGGTAGAACACTTTCCTTTTAGAATTTCTGATCCCAAATGAAAGTTTTGAGCCAAAAGACACTAAACCCCAATTTTCTTCTCTTATTCTCATTTTCTTCTTCTTCTTTCTCTCTTCCTCTCTTCTCCAATGCAGGCTACCTTCTTAGGTTCCTTAGGAATGAAGGCAGGGAGGCTTAGGCAGTGGAATTTGTTATTTTATAATTTAGTCCTTGTATTATTTATTTTTACGATTAGGTTCTCAGATTTTACAAATATGTCCTCAGAATTTTACAAACAGATTCTCATATTTTATAAATAGGTTTTAAGTTTTATTTAGGCATATCGATAGAATTTAAAATAGGTAGTAATATTTACAATTAAACTCTTATACGAAAATTTAAAAATGAGAAATGCGGGGGATGTTACAATAATGAATGCTTGAAATGATAAATTTTAGTATCATGCATGAAGTGATGATTGCCAAAGTGATTGGTTTCTAGTATCATATTGTGCATGTTACACCTTGATAAATTGAAACTATAATGATGCATAATGTATGAAATTTCTGATTAAAATTAGTTAAAACTTGAATAATTCAAAGGTTGTGAATTCTGTTAGGATCAATACAACACTAAGAGGGGGAGGGTGTGAATTAGTGCAGTGATAAAAATATCGATTTGCAATTTGGAAAACCATTTCGTACAATGAAAACTTTCAATGATTAAGTCCATATTGGAAATGCTTTAAACTTGAGAGTGATTGTAAGAATTTAATGAGGGTAGTAAGTAAAGTGGTTTGCAGTAAGAGTAAATAAACAAATAGAGTAAGATGTGCAAACCGATTTATAGTAGTTCGGTCGTCCCGACCTACGTCCATTCCCAATTCCTCTCCCGTCGAGGCCATCAGTTTTCACTATCGGTCTTTTTTCAAATGGGCGAAGACCAACTATCCTTACAACTCAATTTTTCTTTTGACAGGTTTAGGAGAAAACCTTTACATCCTCACTCACCCCTCTCTTAGACTTAACCAACACTTAAATCTAGAGGGGAGGAATTCTCATACAATTATAACATAGTTGTTCCTTTTTTTGTTCTCAGTTGATGTGTGTACTAACCAGGGATGAGAAGGGTATTTATAGGTCTCAAGGGGATTCAAACTTGGAGCCAAAATTGAATCACCCCAAGTCTTCAGGGTACTAGCGGTACCACTAGTACTGGGCGGTGCCATTGCCTAGTTTGCTTTGACACTGGGCAGTACCACCATCTAACATAGTCTTAGAGTTTATGTCTTGGAGATCAAGACATTGGTAGTTCCACCACCTGTTCTCGTAGTGCCATCACCTGACCCACCTATTGGGTCACTGTTTGGGCTTTTCACTTGGCCCAACATAGCCCAAACTTAGGCCCAATTGGCTCATAATTGAATTGGCCTAATTCCAACCCAATTACTGCTAGTTATAGGTGTCCTACAAGCCAATCATGTGAGTGATGGCACCTGTAACATATTGCATCAATATCTTTGCTTATGATTACTGATATTTTCTTACATTATCTGGATGTATATTGTGATGTTATTGGATTTGTGCAATGGAAATCAAATCGTGATCTCATCACGATAATGAGACTGATTTACCTTTAAACACAGACCCTAAATAATCCTGGTCATAGGTTACTTGAAAGGGACATCGAGATGATCGGACAGACTAGTGTATTATATACCCGTCCATATGATGGAGGTGGCTGATCTCATAGTTACTTGTGTGGGGACACTAAGGGTGTAGTATAGGTGTTTATTGCAGAATGAGTTCAATGATTGATCCACTTACGGAATGTTGGATGGTTATTGATACCTCATGTCAGATAGCGATTCCGTAGTCCTAGTAGGGTATCTGGTCCTTAGACTTAAGACACCAAAGATGCCTTGTATGAGTACTCTATTCTTTGACGTCAAACTTACAAGTTTGGAAAGTTTTAAATATGGTATAGTCGGTTCTCAAGATTGGTAGCCAATCTTACGAAGATAATTGAATATCAATAGAGGATCATCCACTCTTGGTATCATGAGAGGAATATCTCATATGTTCTTACTCAAGCAAATCCCTAACTAGGATCATTTAGATTGAGAGAGAAAGAGTTCTCTAGGAGACTCTGATTAGACCAAGACTCGAGTGGAAATTGTGTGGACTTGACAGCACTATATCGAATATATGGTCTCTGGGATATTAGATGGATGAGGGATTATAGGTACATGGTAACTGAGGATAGATAGGTCCAAAGGATTGGATTCCCCTATATTGTCTAGGGATTACAGCGTAGTGGCCTAGTACGTCCATAGTCGATGAGTCAAGTGAATTAATTATGGAGATAATAATTCACTGAGTCAGAAGGAGTTCTGACAGGTTCGAGTCATAGCTAGCTCGATATTAAGCCTAGAGGGTCACACACATATGGTAGGTGTTATGACGAGTAGAGATTCAGATATGAGATATCCACAAAAGCCCCTATCTTATTGGATATCCAATAAGCCCCTGTATTATTGGATCCCATGGATGAGATCCAATAAGAGCTAGATTATTGGGTAGAGACCCATTAATCTAAGAGGCTTAGATAATTAGATAAAGATCCAATACCCAATAGGGTTAGATCCATTAGTGTTGACAGGGGGCCTCTATAAATAGGACAGAACCAAAGGCCCATAGGCTGAGGTTTTCTTGGTGGCCACCTCCTGTTCTCCTCTCTTTAAAGAGGAGCATCATCGTAGTTCCTGTCGTGAGGACACTGTTAGAGAGTAGCATGCTTGACCTCCTTCATCCTCCCCTATGGATCTATAGAAACTCAGGGATATACGATCTCCCTAGGTACTATCTTTCTTACATACATAGTTTTCAAATTCGCGGATTTGTTTTTGCCTATCGATCTTCGCACGATGATGGAACATTTCAGGGAAATCTAGAATTTTATTTTTCTGTTCTTCCGCTGCACATGAGATATTGCCCTTGGATTTCCCAATAATTACATCTAAAACTTACTTCGATCTAGATAATTATTACAAAGCTTGATCGAATGTTGTTCGATATGTCATTGGTTCATCAGTGCTTCGTCAGATTCTTTGACGCATTGTCCTCTCTTGTGGCTTATTGCCCAATCGGCTAATTGACCTCCACAACTCTGATCTCCTTGGCGTAATTCCGCTCTTCTTGGCTCGATGCCCGAATCCATGGCCCAAAGCCTTCTACCGATACATCAATCGATCTTTAGGCTCGACATCCAATATTCTGACATGTTCCACTCTAGCCAACATGGATTCTTTTAGCTTTAATTATGACAAGCATGCATGACAAAAACTTATGTATTATCTATACAACAAATATAAGTGACACCATCCATAGGTTAGCCAATGATACATGTCCTCTAATTTTTTTAAAAACTTAATATAAATTTTTCATAAATTATATCTAATTACTAAGATTCACATTTTGGTCCCAAGCAATAAGCTTTTGATATAAAGTCATTTAATGATAAAAATTATTAAATAATCTTCATATTTATAAATAGGTCCTTATATTATAAACAAGCCCTTACAAAATTTTTAAAAATGAGGGATATTACACCAATGCTCATCTTTTGCGACAGTGGAAGCATAGCCTTTGTCCTTTACCAAGTCATTCTTAGCAACCTTTGCTTTAACCGGTCTGCCCTTGCCCTTGCCCTTCTTAAAGGACTTCTCTACATTCATTTTCTTTTTGGTCTCACTAGCATAGAGAACTAGTTTCTCTTTCTTGATTATACTCTCTGTTTTCCTCAATATATTGAGGAGCTCAGGGAGAGTCACCTTATGCTTGTTTATATTAAAATTCATAATGAACTGAGAAAAGAAATCTAATAGGAATTGAAGTACAAGATCCACACACAAGTTATCCTCTAGGATCATTCCTAGGCCCGTGAGTTTCTATATCAACTCAATCATCTTAAGGACATAGTTTTGAACTGGCGTCCCCTCAGTCATCTTAGCACGGAAGAGATTTAGATATCTATTATCGCTGAGTTTTTCTTTGTTCTTTAAATAATTTATGGAGATGCAGGAGAATAGATCTGACATCCATCTTTTCATGATACCTCTATAACTCGGGAGTCATGGAGCCTAACATGTAATACTAAGCTAGAGTGGAGTGATCTATATACTTCATATAGCGAGCGATCTAATCCTTACTTGCCCCTTTCTTAGGTGTAGGTATCACTGTATCAAGGATGTACGTGATTTTCTCTACCGTAAGAATAATTCTTAGGTTGTGAAGTCAATCCATGTAATTTAGACTAGTGAGACGTTAATATCAAGTATGCCATGTAAGGGATTTCAAAATGATATTTTTCTAATAATAAATATATAGAAAAAATAAATAATATATAGATTTTACAAAAATAAACAACCAAGATAAGGACTTTTATCTTAATCTACTCCCACTTTTTTTTCGCAAATCATGCAACTCCCTTTGGTATATGAATCGAAGACCCCCAACAGATCTCTAGTAGGGATCAGAATCCAATTAGCATCTTAACATAATCTCGAGGGACTTAACCAATCATGCTAAGCTTAAAAAGACAGGCAACTCCTACCTATCACATCTCTTTTATGATTCTCGTCCTGTTCAGCCTTTGAACCATCATGGTCTCGAGGGACTTGACTAACCATGACATTCGGGTAAGTCATCACTATCGTTACAAGATAAGTCAAATTCGATGATATACCCTCGAAGGACTCGACTAAGTATACCATGTCATCAGGTCACCAATGACATCTCTATGTCATAGGCAAGATCTCGAATCGCAATATAGGTGAACATCGAGGGACTCGACCTACTCAACTTACATTGGTAATTAATTTCTTCCTATAACGATAGAAGGCTATGTGGGTCAATCTAATTGCCTTATGTCTATCGACTTAATATTATCGAGAGAGGAGATTTTGATTCAATCTCCTAATATGATGTGTCACAAACATACATATTTAATATATATCTACATCACATGTAAATATATATACATATCTAGTAGGTGTATAGTCACACACATCATATGGACAATCATACCAAATGATCATAGACCATAATCTAACATGATTAGGCCCGAGATAGTAGGCCCAATCACTCATATCACAATCTATGTGTGCATCAACGCATCTCCATGCCTTGTGATCATCCATCTCGTCATCATTAGTTCTTTTGGCATCTCGACGCATCTCCATCCATCGCGATTATCGACCTCATGGGTCCTGTTGTCACCTCAATGCTCCCGCCGAGCCACCTTATATAATTACAATATAATCACAAACACACAGGCTCGATAATAAATAAGAAAAAATAGAGACTTGTAAGCCTCAATAATAATAGTAATAATCACATCACACACATACATCATATCACACAATTCATAATCATCCGTCCACATCATATATCACATGTGCATTTTATTATATAGGACTATTAGACAAAAAATAATAATTGATTAAACCTTTTAATTAACTAATATTTTTTTAAATTCAAGATATCTAGGAAATTTTATAATTTATCAAGGGCATATATGTAATTTGAACAGAAAGGATAAACCTTAGAATTTCCTAAATTGAGAGGCATAAAATTATCTTTTGTCCAAAAAACCCTATTCTCTTGCTCCTACTGCGTTGCGGCCACCACCACCACACTTGCAGCAACCTCTACATGTAGGTGCTGGCCCTACCTGGAGGCGGTTTGCCCATGGGTGGGCATGCCCCTGCTTGTAGGTGATTCACCCACGAGCACTGTGCCCATAGGTGAGCAGCACTTTTGCCCGCGAGTGGCATTCGCTCATCCGCTATGCCCGTGGGTGTTGTGCCTTGCACCGTAAGTGGCCCGCCTATGGGTGCCCTACTCGTAGCCGCTATCATTACAAGCAAGAACTGCTGCTATAAGCAACTAGCGCCTTTGTAAGCAAACAGCCACCGGCTACTTGCGACCCCTACCTATAGGTGGCTTATTGCAGGTGGTCAGGCCGAGTGCAAAGGAGCTCTTAACCAAGGCTACAAGCAGCCTTTTGCCAATCTATGAGGGCAGCAATAGTTGTTGCCCTTTTTTGCCTTTTGCATCATCAAAAGTCTTTCTAAAACACAGCACACATAGTTTAAAATCTAATATTTTGCATGAATAACTTGGCACTTATATCATTGTTGGGAAATCTAGGGTGACTTTCCATTTGAAGAACTTATCGGGTCTTTGATGACCTATGAAATAACTCATTTAGTATATGGCAAACATGAGAACTACTTTTCAAAGAACAAAAAGGATTTAACACTTCGAAATATAGAAGACCACTCGAGGAAAGCTCTAAGTGATGATGATATAGAACTTTTGATGAGAAAAATTCAAAAAATCATTAAATAAGAAACTAAAAACATAAATGAACTTAAAAAAAATATCATAACTTACTATGGATGCAATCGACTAGGGTACTATAAAAGTGATTGTCCGCAATTGAAGAAGAAGGTGTTCACATAAAAGAAAAAGAAGGCATTCAAAGCACTCAAGGATGAATCAAGTACATCCTCAGATGAGGTAAGTAACTTAATCGATTCTATTTTATCTTACCATGAGATTACTTAAAAAAATATTATTATATTTTATCATGACAATTGCATGATAAAGGAATAAAATGTTAAATTTAAATTTAATTCTTGCACACCAAATATAATTCCATGTATGTTTATCTTGATAATTATTGTGATAAATCTTATTTTTTGTATTTATATAATGATGCATGGATTTGGCATAAAAGACTAAGACATGCCTTCAATTACATAAATTGAAACTAAAAGAAGAATGTATTTTTTTAAAAAGTTCTCTATCTTTAAAGTTTTGATGATTTTTCAATAAGAGATTGATGAATCTAGTTATGTTATTTATGAATCTCTAGAAAATGATTTTGATGATTTGACGATTTAAATGAGTCTTATCCGAATCATGAACTTAATACTTAAATTTTCTTTATTAAGATCTTTGACCTCCTAAGATTTCTTATGCTATTTACTAAAGAGGAGAATTTTCCAAATGAATCATGATTTTTCAAGATTATAACTTAATTTTTTTATGATTCATGATGAATTGAGACATATTATACATGAATCAAGTTCTCATGTGAATCTATCTACATTGCCTTCATTGAATTTTTTGAAAAGTGATTTTGATGATGATTTTGGATTTATTTTCATATGATTCCTTTTACTAATGAGATGATATATCCAACTAAATTATTTATCATATTTACGACTTGTGATATATTCAACATGAAATATCTTTCTTGATTTTCTTATGATTCACTCTTTTAAGAGAATATTTATCGAATCATGATAACTTGATATTTTCTTTGTATAAATCAAGATCACTTACTCCTTATTCTCATATGATTCTTTCATTTTATTAAAGAGAATATTTGTCCAAATGAATCAGAATCATAATGTTTCCTTGTTTCTTTTCAAATACTCCCAACTTGAAATGATGTGCTTTGATGGTTAAAACATTGTATGCATAAATTAATTTTTTTCTCCCATGTTTCAATGCTCCTATGTAAATGTTAGGATCAATACGACACTAGGGGGGGGGGGGGGGGTGGTTGTTGAATCAGTGCAGCGCTAAAAATATCGATGTTTCAAAAAACCGCTTCGTACAAAAAGCTTCGTTCAATGAAAACACATTTCGACAAAGATGTTTAACTTCGAATATGTTTGCAAGTGAGTGATGTAGAAGTAGAGCAGTTGTAAAATAAATAGACAAGCAGAGAAAGAGAGGTACACCAATTTTATAGTGGTTTGGTCATTTGACCTACATCCACTCCCGATTCCTCTATCGAGGCCACCAACTTTCATTATCGGTCTTCCTTCAATGGGTGAAGACTAACCACCCTTATAGCTCTCTTTTCCTTTTAATAGGTTCAGGAGTTAACTTTTTATAAGCCCACTCACCCCTTTCTTAGACTTGATCAACACTTAAAGCTAGAGAGGAGGAATTTTCATACTTTACAGTAGAGTTTTCCCTCTTTTCTTTTTTTGTTGGTGTGTATGCTAACCAAGGATGAGAGGGGTATTTATAGGCCTCAAGAGGATTCAAACTTGGAGCCAAAATTTGAATTACCTTGGTCTTCAAGGAACTAGTGGTTCCACCACGAGTACTTAGCGGTACCACCACCTAGTTTGCCCTGACACTGGGTGGTACCACCACCTGAGACAGTCTCGGAGACTATGTCTCAGAGACCAAGCCATTGGCAATTCCACTGCCTATTCTAACGGTGCCACCACCTAACCCACTTCTTGGGTTATTGTTTGGGCCATTCACTTAGCCCAACGCATCCCAAACTTAGGCCCAATTGGTCCCTAATGGAGTTGACCCAATTTCACCCTAATTAGACGTAAAACCTACTTCGATCTAGACAATTATTACAAAGCTTAATCGAATATTGTCTGACATGTCATTGGTTCATCTGGCATTTTGTTCGATTCTTTGACGTATTATCCTCTCTTGTGGCCTATTGCCTAATCAGCCAACTTCAATCTCCTTAGCGTAATTTTGCTCTTCTTGGCCCGATGCCCAAACTCATCATTCGAGACATTCTACTGATACGTCGACTGATTCTTCGGATCGACGTCCAATCTTCTGACATGTTCTCCTCTAGCCCAATATCTGATTCTTCCTACTTCAATTGTTTATTCTTGATCGAAGCTACTTGCATCACTTAAAACATAGATTAAATTATAATACTATCAATTGGTTTCATTATCAAAATATGAGATTCAATAATCTCCCCCTTTTTGATGATAACAATCAATTGATGAAAAGTTTAGACAAACTCCCCATATCAATATTTCCATATTGATATTGTTACGATCATGAATGACACTAAGAAGGGGGGGGGTGAATTAGTGCAGTAGATAAAACTCGATGATTTAATCGATTTCAGAAAACTTCATACGATAGAAAATTTTCATTCAATGAAACTATTTTAGAAAGACATTGACTCAAGTGAGTTTGTAAGAGAGTAGAGAAGAGGAGATTGAATAGTTACAATGAAGTATAAATTGAATGCAACAAAAGTAAATTACCCACCAAGAGAAGAACGAACTAATTTTATAGTGGTTCGGTCATCCGACTTATGTCGACTTCTGATACCTCCTCCGATGAGGTCACTAGCTTCCACTATCGATCTTTCTTGAAGGGCAAAGATCAATCACCTCTTTACAGAACTTTTACAAGTTGCTCACTCTCCTTTTACAAACTTTTACATTTTAAAATGATGGAGGTGAACTCTCAACTTTTTGTGAGCTATTTCACTATAGTTTTAGTTCTAACTTATTCACTTCTCTGTGTGCAAGTAGTTGAGAAGTAAGGGGTATTTATAGGCATCAATTGGCTATAAAAGCGAAGCCAAAATTCTAATTTTTGGGTCTTCCAGGTACGGGTGGTACCACCGCCTGCATTGGGTGGTGCCACCGCTCACAGAACCTCGAAAACAGAGGTTCTAGCGGTGCTATCACCAACCTAGGGCAGTACCACCACCTGCAGCTTTAATGCTAGATGGTACCACTACCTAGACTGGGTGGTGCCACTGCCTATAGCCTGAAAAAGTGCACTTTTTTACTTTCTAACTCATAGGCGGTTCTACCACCAGTTTGGTAGTACCACCACCTATAATAACTTTTGGGCCACTGAATAGGCCTCCCAATGAGCCTAAATCAGTCCCAATTTAGGCTCAATTGGCCCCTAATTGAGTTGGTATGATTATACCTAAAATTAACTTAATTTTGACCTAACTTTCAATAATTAAGACATAAACAACTACATGACATGAATCTAAGTTATTCGGCATATCATTAGTTCTCTCGATGAACTTTTGGTGATCTTCCGATGAACTTCTGGTGAACTTCTGGTAAACTTCCGGTGCATCATCCGAACCTTCGGTGTATTGCCTGATCCACTCGCATGTTGACTCCTACAATATCTGTTCTCGGTGCATTGTCCAATTCTTCCAACCCGATGCCTGAACTTTGACTCCGACCCAATATTTGATTCTTCTTGCGTTAATTGTTTTGTCTCTTTTGATCAAAGTTAGTCTTGCATCACTTATTTCAAAGCATAGATTAGATAATAAACTTATCAATTGATTTCATCATCAAAATCTGAGATTCAACAATCTCCCCCTTTTTGATGATGACAACTAATTGATGATGGAGTTAAACTTAACTCCCCCTATCTATATGCTATACTTGAGAAAAGATATACTTGAATTCAAAGCCTTTGAATTCAAGCCCAAACCAATAAGTTACATTCATTTGAACTTATTGACACACTTAACAAGCATGATTTTTCATCCCAAAGTATGATATGTGGCATTGTTCATAATACAAAAATGATATCAACGCATGACATCCATTTTCAAGTCCAATTTTGAATGATGATAGACACTCATCATTTCAACAAATGATACCAATTTCAATTTTGAAATATAGCAAGATTCAAAATAATAGATCACCATTCCAAGGCATGATATCAATTGATAATTTATCATTCAATAGCATGATACAAACTTCAAATATGCAAACAAATGATAACTTATCATATCAAGGCATGATACCAATTTCAAATAGGATAATTAAACATGATACGATAACGATCATAGAAAAATTATCATTTTAAGCATACATGATTCATTTCAATCATTTGCGATGCATACGATACATTTCATACATTTGTGATATATTGCAATACACTTCAAGTATTTGCGATGCTTTTGATAATACCAAGCATTTTACGATACAAAGCATGGCAAGTTGTCATCAATTTGCCACATTTCTCCCCCTTTGTCATCAACAAAAAGGAAATGGACCATTGTTTTAAGCAAGAAACCAATTGTTATGATAGAATTCTTCTTGAAGGGGCACAAAGAGAAGGAAAAATCCATGATACCATCAAGAAGAATTAAATTTTCATGAATCATACAACGGAAAACAATTCGTTCATGCTCTTGAAAATTCATACAAAAATGATTTACAATAAGAGCTAATTTGGCATTTCCATCAAATAAAATTCATGAAGTAGAAAAAGAGATCATTCAAGTTGTTAAAAATTCTTAAAAAATTTCTACTTTCCATCAAGAGCTCATGACATAAAGAAAAACAATTCATACACAAGGCATGAATGTTCGTTCATGAATGAAATCCATATGTAAATGATGTTTCTATACTTAAAAATATCATACATGTCATTGAGGAAATTCACATTAAGAGGTAAGGAAGTGAATGAAATCCGTATTGAGTTCAAGAAAAAGAGAGCATTTAAGCTATTAAAAATTCATAAAAGCTTCTTCTTTTTATAAGGACTCATGACATAAAAAAATTGAATAAAGAGATGAAAATCTGAGACATAAGAATTCATACAAGAGAAGTGTATCACTTCACGATGTAAATGATATTTCTATAAAATCCATGAATGAAACTTAGTGAATGAGGGGAGGATTCATGAAGTGTCAAAAGTCATCAAACGATAGAATCAAGTTCGACACCAATTCAAAAAGTTATCAAATGTGTATGATACCAATTCAAAAAATCATCAAATGATGAAACAAGAGTATCAAATATTCATGAAGTAAATTTAATATGGAGATAGGAGGAAGATAGAAAAATAAGTTCATGAAAGCTCCATTTACGAAATCGAAAAGATGATACCATGATAGTATAAAATCAAAAAATTCTAAAAAAGGCATACAACAAAATTATGCATTTGGACAATTTAATATGCCTAATTCCCTTCAAATGAAATCAAATTATTCTTCATTTAAAGGTTTTGTGAAGATATCCACTAATTAGTGTTTCGTATCAATAAATTCTAAAGTTACATCATTGTTACTGACATGATCTCATATAAAGTGATGCCTAATGTCAATATGTTTATTTCTAGAGTGTTGAATAAGATTTTTGGTTAAACATATAGCACTTGTGTTATCACATTTTATGAGAATATTTTTTAAATGAATTCTGTAATCTTCTAATATATTTTCATCCATACAACTTGTGCACAACATTCACACGCTGCTATACCTCGGTCGTAGATAGTGCAATAAAGTTTTGTTTCTTGGAAGACCTAGAGACAAGTGC
Source organism: Musa troglodytarum (assembly GCA_023547065.1). NCBI lineage: Eukaryota > Viridiplantae > Streptophyta > Magnoliopsida > Zingiberales > Musaceae > Musa > Musa troglodytarum. The sequence continues at coordinate 31,581,722 of CP097505.1, read as the reverse complement.
ATGACCTAAGAATTGACATGCTCCCATTGTACTTTTTCTATTTATTCTACATCCGACGAAATTGGCATCTGCATAAGCAATTAAATCAAAGTTTTTGAATTTTGGATACCATAATCCTAGGTTAGGGATTCCTTTAAGATATATAAGAATTCTTTTAATAGCTTTAAGATGAGATAACTTGGGATTAGCTTGAAATCTAGTACAAAGTCCTACACTAAATATGATGTTCGATCTAGTTGTGATGAGGTATAGTAAACTACCTATCATACCCCTATAAGTTTTTTTATCAAAGCTTTCTCCACTTTCGTCCATGTCTAACTTAATGGAGGTACTCATAGGAGTATTGATTGCTTTTGATCCATTCATATTAAACCATTTTAGCAATTCTAATGCATATTTGGTTTGACTAAGAAAAATGTCATCACTAAGTTATTTGATTTGTAAGCCTAAAAAGAAAAGTTAGTTCACCCATTAAACTCATTTCAAACTCTTGGCTCATACTCTTGGCAAATGATTCACATAAGGATTCATTTGTAGAACCAAAAATAATATCGTCAATATAAATTTGAACAATAAAAAAATTATTTTTAAAATTTTTAATAAACAATGTAGTATCGACCTTACCTTTAGAGAAATTATTTTAAATAAAAAAAGAGCTAAGTCTCTCATACCAAACCCTTGGGGTTTGTTTTAATCCATAGAAAGCCTTAGTTAACCTAAATACATAATTAAGAAAAAGAGAGTTCTCAAATCCGGGTGGTTGTTCAACATACACTTCTTCGAAAATGAATCCATTTAAAAAAGCACTTTTGAGATCTATTTGAAATAGCTTAAAATTATTACTACTAGCATAGGCAAGGAGCATCCTTATGGCTTCTAATCTTGCCATAGGAGCAAAGGTTTCTTCATAATCGATACATTCTTCTTGGTTGAAACCCTTGGCCACTAATCTAGTCTTGTTTCTAACGATGATACTAAATTCATTTTGCTTGTTTCTAAAGACCCATTTAGTGCCAATAACTAAATGGTCACTAGGTCTAAGAACAAGTTTCCACGTCTAATTTCTCTCAAACTGGTTCAATTCCTCTTACATTGTAATAACCCAAGAATCATCTTCCAAAGCCTTGTCAACATATTTCGATTTAATTTGAGAAAGAAAAGCGGCATTGGCACAAAAATGTTTAATAGAAGAACAAGTTTGAACTCCTTTTGATGTGTCTCCTATTATTAGCTCCTTAGGATGGGCATCTACATACTTCCATTCCTTAGGTAAGGAAGTTTCGGAAGAAGATGCATCTAAGTTGTTATTTGAACGAGAGGTTTCATTCAAATTCAAACCATTAAAATCAAGATCATCATCAAAATCATTTTTCTTAAATTCTAAAACTTCATTGAAAACAATATGAATAGATTCTTCTATAACCAAAGTTTTTTTATTAAAGACATGAAAGGCCTTAGAAATAGAAGAATAACCAAGAAAAATACCTTCATTATCAGATTTTGCATCAAACTTTCCTAAGGCATCATTTTCATTCAAGATAAAACACTTATAATCGAAAACTTTAAAATATGAAACATTAGGTTTTTTGTTGTTCCATAATTCATAAGGAGTTTTGGAGAGTAATGTGTTACGAATCTTTTACTTTCTAAGCTTTAGATAATGCTTTGAATAATGTTATGGAGTTATCTAGTAGGGAGTCAATTACTGATTCGGTTAGGAGTCAGTTACGGAGTTGGTTAATAAGAGTCTAAGTCCTGGGGGACTCTATGTGGGACTTTATAAAAAGGGATGTAACTATTTCTTTCAGATAATGAGAAAGGAAGGAAGAATCATTTAGTCTTTTAGCTAAACTAAGGAGGTCGATCCCCTCGAAGCGATCAAAGGAGGCCGATCCCCTCGAAGCGATCAAGGAGATCGATCCCCTCGAAGCGATCATTTATCCCCTTTTCCCCCACTTATTCTGCTTCTCTTCCGCTTCTTTCGCCTTTTCCATGATAAAACCCTATGGGGTCTTATCATTTGGTATCAAAGCCTTATCATTTGGTATCGGAGCCTTATCATAATGGTCTTACTAGAACCCTATTCATGACATAGCATGTCATATTAATGGCTTCGACCCAAAAATATTTGGGTAGGCTATGTTCGTTCAACATGATTCTTGCCATTTCTTGTAAACTCCTATTCTTTCTTTCTACTACATTTTGTTGAGGATTCCTTGGAGTAGAGAAATTGTTGTTGTATCCATTAGATTCACAAAAATTTTAAAAATCATGGTTTTGAAATTCATCATCGTGATCACTTCGATTTGATGAAATCATAAAGCCTTTTTCGTTTTGAACAAGTTTATAAAATTTTGAAAAACAGTTAAAGTAATCACTTTTGTGTGCCAAGAAATATGTCCAAGTGTATCTATTATAGTCATCTACAATTACAAAGGTGTATTTGCTATATCCTAGGCTTGTTGTATCAATTGGTCTAAACAAATCCAGATCGATCAATTGCAATGGTCTAGAGGTGTTTATTTGATTCTTTGATTTGAAACTACCTTTCATTTGTTTTCTTAGTTGACATGCATTACAAACTTTATCTTTAATAAACTTAATATTAGGAATACTTCTTACTAGTTCTCTAGATGAGATTTGAGAGATTAGTTTCATGCTAGCATGACTTAATCTTCCATGCCAAAGCCAAGCATCGTCATTCAAAACCAAAAAGCATATTTCATTACAAAGATCATTAATGTCAATAGTGTATATATTATTTTGTTTTAGGGTAATCATAGATGTATTTTTGTGAGGTTTTTTAATAATGCAAACATTGGATTCAAATCTAATGATGTATCCTTTATCACACAATTGACTAATACTCAAAAGATTATGCTTTAAGCCATCAACCAACAACACATCTTCAATAAAAATGTTGGATTTGTTACCTATGGTTTCTTTGCCAATGATTTTACCCTTGTTGTTGTCTCCGAAAGTGACATTCCTTTATCTTGGTTAGTGAGCTTAGAGAATTGAGTTGGATCTCTAATCATGTGCCTTGAACATCTACTATCAAGGTACCATCTATTGCTCCTAGCTTGTGAATGTGAATGTGTATACAAAAAGGAATGGTTTTTAGATACCCACTTGAACTTGGATGACTCAAAAATTGATCTACTTAAATTGTCATTTTGTATAGAGCTCTTTATGGTTCCTTTAGGAACCCAAATCATTTTATGTGGCCTATACTTGCTAAATGGATATTTATAAGTGAAATGTCTGGGTTTGCAACAAAAGTTACATTTGGTTTGAGGTGATACATGTAAGGTAGGGCCTTTAACAAAAGTGGTTGAATTTTAGTGAGAGCTACTCACAAATCTGATTCCATCTCTTCTATGAACATGACCCTTATTTGCATGGATCATGTTCAAAGACTTGCTACCAATCTTAAATTTTTCTAGAGTTTCTTTGAGTAGCAAGTTTTACTTCTCAAGCATCTCTAAATGTTCACACTTAGTGCATAGAGGCAAGGAAGGAGTGTCATGTTTAAGTTTTTCAAAATCATTAATTAAAAGGGCATGCTCCTTTTTTAACAAATTAAACTTCCTACTAATTATTCTACACTCATTAAACAAATCATGAAATGCATTTAAAAGTTCATCGAAAGTTAAATTTTCATCTAATAAACTACTTACCTTTTCTTCGATAGCCATTAGAGCATATTTGGCGATCTTCTTGTTGCTTTATTCTTCGTCTTTAGAGCCGCTCAAATCATTTCACATTGCTTTGAGTGCCTTCTTCTTCTTTGGTTGTTTCTTCTTTACTTGAGAATATTTGCTTTTAAAATGCCCCGGCTTCTTGCATTCATATATGACTTATTCTTTCTTGAGTTCAATTTTTTTTTAGAGTCATTTTTAGCTTTATTTCTTCTTATGAAATTTTTAAACTTTTGTGTCAAGAGTGCCAAATTGTCATCATAGTCCTCATCACTTGAACTATCTTTCAAGTGGTCTTCATAAATTCTTAGTGTCATATCCTTCTTATACTTTAGAAGGGAGTTCTTAAGCTCTTCATGAGCATTGCATGTCATCTCATAGGTCATTAAAGACCTAATTAGTTCTTCGAGAGGAAAATTATTTAAGTCCTTGGCCTCTTGAATGACTGTTACTTTAGGATCCCAACTCTTTGGAAGAGATCTTAAAATTTTATTTACAAGTTCAAAATTAGAAAAGCTTTTACTAAGTACTTTTAGTCCATTGACGACATTCGTAAACCGGGTGTACATATCTCTAATGGACTCATTTGGTTTCATCCAAAATAATTCATAAGCATGAACTAAGAGATTTATTTTAGACTCCTTTATTTGACTAGTGCCTTCATGTGTGACTTCGAGTGTATGCCAAATATCGAAAGCCATTTCGTAAATTGAAACACAATTAAATTTATTTTGATCTAAAGTGCAAAATAAGGCATTCATACCCTTGGCATTTAGAGCGAAAGTCTTCTTCTTCGACTCATTCCAATCATTCATCGGAAGAGAAGACTTTTGAAAATCATTTTCGACAATCTTTCATAATTCAAAATACATCGAAATAAGAAAAATTCTCATACAAGTTTTTCAATAGGTGTAATTCATTCTGTTGAACATGGGTGAACGTGTGATTGAGTGATCCTCTTGGATGCCAGCAAATGCCATCTCTCTTATATTTTAAACTAAAATGAGAGTGACCTTGCTTTGATACCAACTGTTAGGATCCAGAACGATACTAAAAGGGGGGGGGGGGGGGGGGTGAATTAGTGCAGTGGATTAAACTCGACGATTTAAATGATTTCAAAAAATATCGTACGATGGAAAATTTTCATTCAACGAAAGCCATTTTGGAAAGATGTTGACTCGAGTGAGTTTGTAAGAGAGTATAAAAGAGGAGATTCAATAGTTGCAATGAAGTATAAATTGAATATAGCAAAAGTAAATTATGCACCAAGAGAAGAACGCACCAATTTTATAGTGGTTCGATCGTCCGACCTACATTGACTTCCAATACCTCCTCCGATGAGGTCACCAGCTTTCACTATCAATCATTCTTGAAGGACAAAGATCAATCACCCCTTTACATAACTTTTACAAGTGGCTCACTCTCCTTTTATAAACGTTTACACTTTGAAATGATGGAGGTAAACTCTCAACTTTTTGCAAGCTATTTCACTATAGTTTTAGTTATAACTTGTTTACTTCTCTATGTGCAAGTAGTTGAGAAGTAAGGGGTATTTATAGGCCTCAATTGGTTTTAAAAACGAAGCCAAAATTTAAATTTTCGGGTCTTCTAGTTATGGACGATACCATCGCCTGCATTGGGCAGTGCCACCACCTATAGAACCTCGAAAACAGAGGTCCTGGTGATGCTATCACTAGCCTGGGGTAGTACCACTACCTGCAGCTTTAATGCTGGGTAGTACCATTGTCCAGACTGGGTCGTACCATTGCTTGCTATATGGAAAAGTATGTTTTTTCACTTTTTCAGCTCATAAGCAGTTCCACCGCCAGTTTGGCGGTAACACCGACTGCATCAACTTTTAGGCCACTGAATGGGCCTCCCAATAAACCTAAATTAGTCCCAATTTAGGCCCAATTGGCTCCTAATTGAGTTGGTATGATTACACCCAAAATCAACTCAATTTTGACCTAACTTTCGACAATTAAGACATAAACAACTTCAAGACATGAATCTAAGTTATCCGACATGTCATTAGTTTTCCCGGTGAACTTTTGGCGACCTTCCGGTGAACTTTCAGTGCATCATCTAAACCTTTGGTGTATTGCCCGATCCATTGGGATGTTGACTCTTGCAACATCCATTCTCAGCGCATTGTTCGATTCTTCCAACCTGATGCCTGAACTTTGACTCCAGCCCGACGTTTGATTCTTCTTGCTTTAATTGTTTTATCTCTTTTGATCGAACTTAGTCCTGCATCACTCATCTCAAAGCATAGATTAGATAATAAACTTATCAATTGATTTCATTATCAAAATCTGAGATTCAACAAATAGAAACAAAAAATTATTCATCATGCAAAATCAAAATGTTCAATACATCATACAATGCATGAAATCATCATTATACTTCTCCTCATTTGTCATCAACAAAAAGGAGAAGTGCATCTAGCTAGTTTTAAGGATATGCAAGTTTTACAACAAACTAGCAAGATTTATATCATTCAAGCTAGCAATAATTTTACAACATGCAATCCAATAAGTTCTTTCTTCTCTAGCAATTCTTGCTTTTCTTTTTAAGATGTGCAAGTTTGTAAATTTGCTTCTTGAGATAGGTAAGCTTTTACTTATGATGTTCAAGCTAGCAAATTTTGTTTCTTCTCTTTTGAGAAGTGCAAACAAATTTCGTCATAAAGATCTTCAAGGTTAAAAACACATCAAACATATGTCATTTTCAAACAAAAAATTTGATTTATCATGATAATACATTTTTCTTTTTATTGTGTTTTAATTTAAGTGATTTATTTCATATAATCTTGTTCAAAATTTTCATACATAGGCCAAGCATCATGTTTAGAACCAAAAAGCAAAACAAGATCATCAAGATACACATGATGGCTTCTATCTTTTAAGCTAAATCGATGCATCATGTTTGAAACGAAAAAGCGATATGAAAATCATCAAGATAAATATACATGGAATTAATTTTATTTGGTGTGCAAGCATTATCATAAAACATGTAGTTATTATTATTATTTTTTAAACTAATTCAAATCATGAAAAAACACTAAGTAACTCCATGGTAAGGTAAAATCAAATTGATTGAGTTACTTACCTTATTGTCTAAAGCCATCAAAGCACAGTTCGCCACCTCACCTTCGGATGCATTTGATTCTTCTTTGCATGCTTTCTTCTTCTTCACTTGTGTATACTTATCTTTAGAGTACCCCAGCTTCTTTCATTCATAGCAAGTGGTTACGTTTGAATTAAGTTCATTTTAATTTTTAGTTTTTGTTTTATGAATTTTTTAAATTTTATAGGGATAAGTTCAAAATCATCATCACTTGAGCTTTCACTCGAGTGATTTTCTATAGTTCGAAGTGCAAAATCCTTCTTGTTCTTTGTAAGATGGTTCTCAAGTTCATTATGTTTTAAGCATGTCATCTCATAGATCATTAATGACTCAATAAGTTCTTCAATAGGAAAATTATTCAAATCTTTTGTCTCTTGTATAGCTGTTATTTTCGGATCCCAATTTTTTGGAAGGGATCTTAAAATATTATTAATAAGTTTAAAATTAGAATAATATTTATCAAGACTATTTAAACTATTGATGACATCCGTAAAACGAGTGTACATGTCACTAATAGTTTCACTTGGTTTCATTCGAAATAATTTAAAATCATGCATTAAAAGATTTATTCTAAAATCTTTAACTCTACTAGTGCCTTCGTGAGTGATTTCAAGTATATGCCAAATGTCATATGTAGTTTCACAAATCGAAATTGGATTAAACTCATTTTTATCCAACGCACAAAATAAGGCATTCATAGCCTTTACATTTAATGAAAATATATTTTTTAAAGTCATTCCATTCATTAATAGGTTTAGAGGGTGTTTGAAAATCATTTTTAATGATATTCCATAGATTTAAATCCAAAAAAAGCAAGAAAACTCTCATTCGAGTTTTTCTAATAAGTGTAGTCCGTCCCATTGAACATGGGAGGACAAACGATAGAATGACCCTCTTGAAAGCCAAAAAGAGTCATTTTTCTTAGGTGTTAATCCAAACAAGAAATATTGTGGCTTTGATACCAATTGTTAGGATCAATACGACATTAAGTGGGCAGGGGGGGGGGCTGAATTAATACAACGATAAAAATATTGATAGTTTGGGAAAACCATTTTGTATGAAAAGCTTCGTTCAATAAAAATATGTTTTGGTAAAGACGTTTAAGTTCAAATATGTTTGCAAGTGAGTGACGTGGAAGTAGAGTAGTGTTAGGACTCTAGCTAGGAGAGTCCTAATTCAGTTTCATTAAAGGGGGAAAACATGTAAATCCTTAGAACATTCATGTAAATCCAATCTAGTGTTAGAACCCTTGCGAATTCTAAGCTTGGGGTTGATCTCTATAGGGGATCGGCCTCCTTGGAACTCTATAGGGGTTCCTTCCTCCAAGTTGCTGCTCAAAGGCTGCTAAAAGATTGATCTATTCATTGATAAAAAGAGGATGAATACATGGCTATTTATAGGGCTTCTAAACCCCAACTCCTAATAGGACTCTTACTCAAGACTCCTACTTCTAACCAACTTCTAATTAGGACTCCTTCTCTAGTAGGACTCCTAATTCTAATAGGAATCTTTCCCTAATAGGACTCCTACTTCTAATAGGACTCTTTTCCCAATAGGACTCCTAATTCTAATATGACTCTTTCCCTAATACGACTCCTACTTCTAATAGGACTCTTTTCCTAATAGGACTCCTACTTCTAATATGACTCTTTCTCTAATAGGACTCCTTTTCTAAGAAGCAACCTAACCCTAACCTAGCCGGCCTCTTCACCTCTTTAATAGGGGTCAGCTAGATAGGATTTACATGAATGCCCTTATCAATGAAACTAAATTAGGACTCTCCTAGCTAGAGTCCTAACAGACCCGCCCTCTTCAAGTCAGCCTTGTCCTCGAGGCTGACGCTCCATAAATTCTGAGAATTTAATATTCAAGTCATCATAGTTCTCCCAAGTGGCATCTTTTGTTGGTAGGTTCGCCCATTGTATTAGCACTTCAATAGCAGGTTGTCGTCGTCAAATCACGATCCGTCGATCAATAATGGCACTTGGTTGGCTCTGGAGCTCTCTTTGGGTAGTCATATTTGGTAGATGGCTTTTGGGTTATCTCGTTTTGAAATTCTGCAGTGCAACTTTCGTTGTAGAGATGAAAACTTTACGATGAAAAGTTTACGTAGCAATATAGGAATGAATTTTTTGGATTTTTTTGAATAAGGATAACTAAATTGCAGTAGCAGTAAGGTAGATAACCAGAACCTATTGCAATTCACGGGAAGATCAAAGGATGATCTACGGTGGTGGAGATGACGGCGGAATTTAGCGATAATCTTCTAAGCAATTATGGGAATTACTTTGGGTGGTTGTGGAGGGCTGGTGGATGGCTGTGGAAGGGCAGCAAGACACCAAGAATGCTACTCTGATACCAAGTGTTAGAACCCTTACGGATTCTAAGCTTGGGGTTGATCTCTATAGGGGATCGGCCTCCTTGGAACTATATAGGGGTTCCTTCCTTCAAGTTGCTGCTCAAAGGCTGCTAAAAGATTGATCTATTCATTGATAAAAAGAGGATGAATACATAGCTATTTATAGGGCTTCTAAACCCCAACTCCTAATAGGACTCTTACTCAAGACTCCTACTTCTAACCAACTTCTAATTATGACTCCTTCTCTAGTAGGACTCCTAATTCTAATAAGACTCTTTCCCTAATAGGACTCCTACTTCTAATAGGACTCTTTTCCTAATAGGACTCCTAATTCTAATATGACTCTTTCCCTAATAGGACTCTTACTTTTAATAGGACTCTTTTCCTAATAGGATTCCTACTTCTAATAAGACTCTTTCTCTAATAGAACTCCTTTTCTAAGAAGCAACCTAACCCTAACCTAGTCGGTCTCTTCACCTCTTTAATAGGGGTCGGCTAGATAGGATTTACATGAATGCCCTTATCAATGAAACCAAATTAGGACTCTCCTAGCTAGAGTCCTAACATCAAGCCAACCCCTATTAAAGAGGTGAAGAGGCCAGCTAGGTTAGGATTAGTTTGGAGGTTTATCCGGTGCTTCGTCTGATTCTTCGATGCATCATCCTCTCTTGCTGCCTATTGCCCAATTGGCCAACTTTGATCATGTTGGCATAATTCTGCTCTTCTTGGTAGTCGATGCTCGAGCTCATCGTTTGAAGCCTTTTGTCGATACATCGATCGATCCTTCGGCTCGACGTCTAATTTTCTAACATATTCTCCTCCGGCCCAATTTTCCATTCATCCTGCTTCAATTGTTTATTCCTAATCGAAGCTACCTATATCACTTAAAATACAGATTAAATCATAACACTATCAATTGGTTTCATTATCAAAATCCAAGATTCAACAATCTTTCTCTTTTTGATGATGATAACCAATTGATGATAGAGTTTAGACAAATTCCCCCTATCAATATTACCATATTGATAGAAACGAAAAATCATTCATCATGCAAAATCAAAATGTTCAATACATCATACAATACATGAAATCATCATTATACTCTCCCCCTTTGTCAACAACAAAAAGGAGAAGTGCATCTAGATAGATTTAAGGATATGCAAGTTTTACAATATACTAGCAAGATTTACATCATTCAAGCTAGCAATAATTTTACAACATGCAATCTCATAAGTTCTTTCTTCTCTAGCAATTATTGCTTTTCTTTTAAAGCTGTGCAAGTTTGCAAATTTGCTTCTTGAGATAGGCAAGCTTTTGCTTCTCTTGAGATAGCAACTTTTTGCTTCTCTTTATGATGTTCATGCTAGCCAATTTTGTTTCTTCTCTTTTGAGAAGTGCAAGCAAGTTTTGCTTTTCAAGAGTTGTGCAAGCTAGTAAACTTTGTCTTTCTAGCAATTTTGTCTTTCAAGCTAGCAATTTTAGTTCCTTTGCAATATTTGAGATAGCAAGTCTTTCTCCCCTTTTGTCATTGTCAAAAAGAAGGGAGGAATACAATGATATAATTTTTCTTTTTACAACAATGATCAAATCATGACAAATGAGATATCACAAATTTACATCAATACTTCAATCATCAAAATCATGTCATGAGCATCAAGAAGTCGAATGACATATCATGATTAATTTGAATAAATCTCTTCTTTTACAAAGAAGAAACATGGAGAACAAACAAAAAATCTTGATTCATACGTAAGAATTCTCAAGTCATCAAGATCATGAATTCATAAAAAATTTCAAGTATATAGTTTCGAGAAAACAAAAGACAATTCATATTTCATTTGGTTAATTCTCTTTTGATAAAATGAATGAATCATGGTATACGATCTTGATTTATAAATGTTTCAAGTTATAATTATCAAGATCATGGGTTGTTTGCATAATTCTCCTTTTTAAATGATACGAAGAAATGATACGTGAACACATAATAAGATATCTTGATTCATAAAGGATATCATGTTATAAGTCTCGAAAAATCAAGATCAACATATAATTTAAACTTCTTTATAGCGAAATGAAGCATTTGAGAACTTGTTTCATGCATTATATATATCTCAACTCATCATAATTCATAAACAATGATTTCAAGTTTCAAGTGTAATATTCGGATAAGGCTCATTTAAATGTAAATCAAATCATCAAAGTCACTTTCTAGAGATTCAAAATGACATAAATAGATTTGGATAAAACTCATCATCAAATCATCAAAATCACCTTCAAGAGATTCAAAATAACATAAATAAATTTATTAATCTCTTATTGAAAAATCGATAAGATAGAAAATATATTTTCTTTTTATGTGTTTCAATTGTTAGGATCGGAGTAGCACTAAGAGGGGGGAGAGGGGTGAGTGGTGAATTAGTGCAGTGGATTAAAACTAGTAAGTTTGATATTGATTTCGTAAATAGCTAGTTCGTATGAAGATTTCGATTCGACGAAAAATGACTAAGTTAAAGTAGCTCGAGTAAAGGAGATGAAGACCGAATGATTTGCAGCTAAGTAGAGAAATGATTCAAAAATTTAAATACTCACACATTCAAGGAACACTACGATGTATAGTGGTTCAGTCAAATGACCGACATCCACTTTCGAAGCCTTCTTCGATGAGGCTCCCAACTTCCACTAGCAAGTCACGTTGAAGGGGAAGGACCAGATACCTCTCTTACAACCTTTTTACAAGTGATTCACACTCTTACAGATTTTTGTAAAGAGAGGGAGGTGAACACTTAAGCTATCGAAAATAAGGCTTTGCTATGGCTTTTGCTCAATTTCTAACTCTCAAAAGGTTGCCCTCTCAGTTGAGAAAGGAGGGGTATTTATAAACCCTAAGAGGATTCAAATTTAGGCTCCAAATTTGAATTATTTTTGGGTTTCCCGGTGCTGGCGGTGCCACCGCTTGTCAGTGGCGGTACCACTGCCTGTCAGTGTCAGACTGACAGAGTACTAGGCTCTCGGGTTCTGGGCAGTGCCACTACTCCAGCCTGGGTGATACCACCGCCCCAACCTGGGCGGTGCCACCACCCAGGCTCTCAGCTCCTAGGCGGTGCCACCGTCCAGCTTGGGCGGTGCCACCACCCAGGCTCTTCAGTAAAGCTAAATGAGCCTTAATTTCGGCCCAAATCAGCCCAATAAGGGCCCGATTGGCCTCTACCAAGTTTAAACATGATTATTTCCTAATCCTTACCCTAATTACATGCTAACTATGAAATTGAAATATAATTCTAAGTAATTTAAACCGACATTCTTCAAGTTTTCTTCCGGCGAGCTTTTCGACGAACTTCCGGTGGACTTCCAACACAACTTCGGATTTCTTCCGATGGACTCCCAACAGGCTCTCGGATTCTGTGGTGAGTTCAACTAGTCTTTGGCAAGCTTTCGAACCTTCTTAGTGATCTCCACGAACCTCTGACGATCTTTCTGGTGAACTTTCGAAACCTTCGACAAGTCCCTGATTCTATCTCGGTTGGTTCTAGCAACACTTCCGATGATCCTTCGGACTTTCGATGAACTCTCAAACTCCCAGTGAACTTGATCTCGGTAAATTACTTTATGTTGTCATCCTATCGTAGTTAATCCTGCACACTTATCTCGACAATATGGATTAGAACAAATAATTCACCAATTGACTTCATCATCAAAATATGAGATTCAACATCAATTATGTGATTTACTTCTTATAAGCATGCCTTTGCCTTTAATGATAAATAAAAACAAGCATCAACATTCAAGATCGAAAGAGAAATTTCATCACAAAAATCATTAAGGTTAAAAACACATCAAACATATGCCATTTTCAGATAGAAAATTCGATTCATCATGATAATATATATATTTTTTTCTATGTGGTTTAATTTAAGTGATTTATTTCATATAAGCATGTTTAAAATTTTCATACAAAGGCCAAGCATCATGTTTAGAACCAAAAAGCAATACAAGATCATTAAGATACACATGATAGCTTCTATCTTTTTAGCCAAATCGATGCATCATGTTTGAAATGAAAAAGTGATATGAAAATCATCAAGATAAATATACATGGAATTAATCTTATTAGGTGTGCCAGCATTATTATAAAACATGTAATTATTATTATTTTTTTAAACTAATTCAAATCATGGAAAAACACTAAGTAACTCCATGGTAAAGTAAAATTGAAATGATTGAGTTACTTACCTTGTTGTCTAAAGCCGTTAAAGCACAGTTCGCCACCTCGCCTTCGGATGCACTTGATTCTTTTTTGCATGCTTTCTTCTTCTTCACTTTTGTATACTTTCCTTTGGAGTGCCCCAGCTTCTTTCATTCATAGAATGTGATTGCGTTCGGATTAAGTTTATTTTTAATTTTTAATTCTTATTTTATGAACTTTTTAAATTTTATAATGATAAGTTTAAGGTCATCATCACTTGAGTTTTCACTCGAATAGTCTTCTATAGTTCAAAGTGTCAAATCCTTCATGATCTTTGAAAGGTGGTTGTTATGATCCTTTTATTTTTTGAGCTTTAAATAATGTTTATGGTGTTATTTAGTTCGTAGGGAGTCATATAATAATTTTTAAATATTTATTTGAAAGAGTCCAAATCCTGGTCGACTTTAGGTGGAACTCTATAAATAGGGATGTATTTGTTCATTTTCATCAAGTAATGAAGCAATAAAAAAGTTATCTTTATCATTTGATAATCCATAGGAGGTCAATCCCCTTGAAGCGATCAAAGGAGGCCGATCCCCTCGAAGCGATTAAGGAGGTTGATCCCCTTGAAGCGTTCATTTATCCTATTTTCTTCCACTTCTTCCGCTTCTCCTCCTCTTCTTTCATTTCTTCTATGATAAAACCATAAGAGGTCTTATCATTTGGTATCAGAGCAGCAATCCTCGGTGTTCTCGCTGCAACTTTGCATTAACTTTGCCGCAGCCATCATCATCATCCCCAAAAAAAAAGTGAGAGAGAAAGGACAAACACAGAAGAATGCAGCCCGCACCTCTACGTTCACCTTCCCACCGGCCATGCACATGTTCATCCTTCCGGCCAACGCATCTCCACCATCGCTGCTCTCGGTCATCATCATCGCCATTGCAGCCTCCAGCTAGCGGTCATCTCCCCGGCTGCTGCAGCCCGAGAGGGACCACCGTCGCTCCCCCACACAAAGATTGAAGCCCCTACTCTTCCCCCCGGCCAACGATCATTGCCCTCTCTCCACCGCCGCTGCTGCCAGTGACCATCCTCGCCGCCCCTACTCTTTCCCCCCCATGACCATAACCGTCGCAGCCACCGACCTTGGCATCAACTGAAGCCTCTAGCCACACAAAGATTGCAGCCACTACTTCACCGTTGCAGCCCCGGCCAGCAATCTCTCCCCAGCTTCCCGGCTGTGACCCATCGCCGCTGCTGTCTCTCCCGGCCAGTGATCTCTTCCCCCTCGCTGTCTTAGCCACAGCGATCTACAGCCGCAGTTGCCCTTGTTCTACGGTGAAATAGAGAAGAAGAACACAGGAAAGAAAAAGGGTAGAAGAACGTAGCTGCCAACCTCGGCATCCACCCGCAACCCCTGCCACCTCTCCACCACTACCGTTGCCAGCAACCATCACCATCGCTGCTTCCTCAACCACCGCAGCCAACGTGTGGTGTGACAGAAATAGGGCAGCACTGCCGATCTTAGCCCCGGCGTTCTTCGTTGCCTCCTCTTGTGTCACAACCACAGTAACCACGGCCGCGCGATCACTGCCCCCACTCCACTGCCGCTGCTGCTAGTGACTATTGCCGCCACTGCTAGTGACTATTGCCGCCACTACTTCCTCAACCGTCGTAGCCAGCATGTGGTGTGACAGAAATAGGACAACACCATCGATCTTAACCTTGGCGCTCTTCGCTGTCTCCTCTTGGGTCGCAACTGCAGGAGCCACAACCGTTGGTTCCTCCTCTTCTCACTGTCGGCTGCAATAGCAAACTCCGCAGCCTTGTTCTCTACCACCGTAGTAGTCACTGCTTCCTCAACTGCTGCAGCCAGCATGCAGTGTAACAGAAATAGGGTAGCACCGTCGATCTCAGCCCCGGCGCTCTCCGGCTGGCAACCAATGCTGCCCCTGCTCTTTCCCTCCTACGACCATCACCATTGTAGCCACCAACCTCGGCAGCAATAATCGCTACTTCCAACAGCCCTATTCTGTGGTGAAACAGAGCTTTCCCACGACCGCCGCAAGTGCCGACTACCACCGCAAACTCCTCAACCGCCATGATTGCTGCAGCCGCCCACGACTGGTGCCGACTTCTCACGATGCTACTGCCTTCTCCCCAAGATGCTGCCATGATGCTGCTGCCTTCTCCCCATGACGCTGCCACGACGCTGCTGCCTTCTTCCCATGAACGCTGCCTTCCAACTCTTTTCCAATTGCACCACCACAATCTCAACCTCGGTTGCTCAATGATTGCCTCTTTGCATCACAGCACCTGCAGCAACATGGACGTTGCCACCATCCAGCCCTCGACACCTGCAGCAATACCGCATGCTACATGCAGTGACAGAAATTTTCCATCTCGCAGTTGCAGTAGCCACAACCACCGCCATTTCATCCCCTCTTTGCTGGCAGCATCAATAGCAATTGCCGTAGTCATGTCTGCAGCAACCGCCGTAGCTGTGTCCATAGCAACCGTCGCAACTACAACCGCCACGTCATTTCCTTCCCTTATTGCTGCCGACAACGATAGCAACCATCGCAGCTGCATCCCATCGCTGCCTCCCTCTTGCTTTGCATCTTGTCGTAGCCACCGGTTGCCACCAGATTACACCGATGCCACTGCCTTCCATCCCATGGTGCTCTCACCCCACACAGCAACAGAAACAGGGAATGGCTACCGACAACTCAGTTAAGGCCCAAATTGAAGCATTGGAAATCAGAATTGAGAACCGACTGTAGGAGACCCTTAATGAATTCAAAAGAAGCCTGTTGGAGAACTTTAGTAAGTTTCAACAAGATAGACAACTTGCTAAAATTTGTTAGACTTCTATAGTGTTAGAATATTAGGGTAGATTCGAACGATGGTCAAGTTAAGCCATAGATTGGTCTGAACGATAACTAGTGGACACCTTTATTGAAAGGCTTAATCCAGATATCAAATATGAAGTTAAGGCTCGATAGCCCCGCACTATGATAGCTACAATTTCATTTGTATATTTACATGAGAAAAAAATCAGTTGCGAAAATCGTCGAAACAAAAGTTACCACAAACAAATGATTAGTGAGCCACCTAGTAAGGAGCACCAATGTAAACAAGGGCAACTTTTGGTGATTGAACCAATTAAGGAGGAACCAGAAGCTAACAACATTGACTCTGATTATGAAGGTATGGATTCTGATAAAGATGTTGAACCTATTACACATATAGTGTATGCATTAGCTGGCTATTCTAACTCACAAACTATGAAAGTTGAAGGAATTTTGGAACATCAACCTGTTTCAATTCTGATTGATACTGGTAGCACTAACAATTTCATTGACAGTAAGGTTACTGACTGATTGGCCTACCATATTGAAGACTGTGATAAATTCAAAGTAAAGGTCGTTGATGGATGAACTTTAACTTGTGACAGCAAATGTTTAAAGATAAAATTGATTGTACAGGGCCAAAAACTACTGTTAGATTTCTTTTTGCTACCCTTGGAAGACTTTGAAATGGTGATCCTAAAGGGAAGACAAAGTAGTAAGGCTACAGCTATTACTAGTCATTGAATGAAGAGGGTTCTACAGAAGACTACAATGACTACTGCACTAAAAAAGACTGACCTGTTGCTTATACTATCAAAAGGTGGAATTTATACTTACTTGATCAACGAGTTGTGATGCACCACAGATACCTTGTGCTGAACGAGAAGCTCCCCGAATTTGATGCTGCTTAGCCTTGAGGACAAGGCTGATTTGAAGGAGGCAGAACTATTATGATCTTTTTATTTTTTGAGCTTTAAATAATGTTTATAGAGTTATTTAGTTTATAGGGATTCATATAGTAATTTTTTAATATTCATTTACAAGAGTCCAAGTCCTGGTGTACTCTAGGTGAAACTCTATAAATAGGGATGTATTTGTTCAATTTCATTAAGTAATGAAATAATGAAAAAAATATTTTTATCATTTGGCAAACCACAGGAGGCCGATCCCCTTGAAGCGATCAAAAGAGGTTGATCCCCTTGAAGCGATCATTTATCCTATTTTCTTCTACTTCTTCTACTTCTCCTCCGCTTCTTTCATTTCTTCCACGATAAAACCATAAGGGGTCTTATCAATGGTTCTCATATTCATCATGTTCTAAGCATGTCATCTCATAGGCTATTAATGACTCGATAAGTTCTTCAATAGAAAAATTATTCAAATCTTTTATCTCTTGTATAGTCGTTACTTTCGGATCCCAACGTTTTAGAAGAGATCTTAAAATCTTGTTAATAAGTTTAAAATTAGAAAAACATTTACCAAAACTTTTTAAACAATTGACGACATCCGTAAAATGGGTGTACATGGCACCAATAGTTTCACTTGGTTTTATTCGAAACAATTCAAAATCGTGCATCAGAAGATTTATTTTAGAATCTTTAACTCTACTAGTGCCTTCGTGAGTAATTTTAAGTATGTGCCAAATGTCATATGCAGTTTCATAAATCAAAATCTAATTAAACTTATTTTTATCCAATGCACAAAATAAGGCATTCATAGCCTTTGCATTAATGAAAATAATTTTTGTTTAAAGTCATTCCATTCATTCATAGATTTAGAGGGTATTTGAAAATCATTTTCAATGATATTCTAAAGATTTAAATCTAAAAAAAGTAAGAATACTCTCATTCAAGTTTTCCAATAAGTGTAGCCCGTCTCATTGAACATGGGAGAATGAACAATAGAATAACCCTCTTGAAAACCAAAAAAAGCTATTTTTTTTAGGTGTTGACCCAAACGAGAAATACCATGGCTCTGATACGAATTGTTAGGATCAATACGATACTAAGAGGGGGGGGGATGAATTAGTGTAGCGGTAAAAATTTTGATGTTTCGGAAAACCATTTTGTGCAAAAAGCTTTGTTTATTGAAAACACATTTCAACAAAGATGTTTAACTTCGAATATGCTTGCAAGTTAGTGATGTGGAAGTAGAGTAGTTGCAAAATAAATAAACAAGTAAAGGAAGAGAGGCACACTATTTTTATAGTAGTTCGGTCATCCGACCTACGTCCACTCTCGATTCCTCTTTCGTCGAGGCCACCAGTTTTCACTATCAGTCATCCTTCAATAGGCGAAGACTAACCACCCTTACAGCTCTCTTCTCCTTTTAACAGGTTCAGGAGTTAACCTTTTACAAGCCCACTCATCCCTCTCTTGGACTTGATCAACACTTAAAGCCAGAGGGGAGGAATTTTCACACTATTATAGCAAAGTTTTTCTTCTTTTCTTTTTCAGTTGGTGTGTATGCTAACCAAGGATGAGACGGGTATTTATAGGTCTCAAGGGGATTCAAACTTGAAGCTAAAATTTAAATTATCCTAGTCTCAAGGGAACTGGCGGTTTTATAGCTAGTACTAGGCGGTACCACCGTCCAGTCTGCCCTAACACTGGGTGGTATAACCACCTAGTCTTGCGGTACCGCTGCCTGACATAGTCTCAAAACTATGCCTTGGAGACCAAGCCATTGACAGTTCCATCGCCTAATCTGGTGGTGCCACCGACTGACCCGCTTCTTGGGTCACTATTTAAGCCTTTCACTTGGCCCAACACAGCCCAAACTTGGGCCCAATTGGCCTCTAATTGAGTTAGCCCAATTCTAATCCTATTAGACCTAAAACCTACTTCACTCTAGACAATTATTATAAAGCTTAATCGAATATTGTCCGGCATGTCATTAGTTTATCTAGCGCTTCATTCGATTCTTCGGCACATTATCCTCTCTTGTGGCCTATTGCCCAATCGGCCACTTCGATCTCCTTGGTACAATTCCACTCTTAGCCTGATGCCCGAACTCATCGTTCGAACCCGTTTGCCAATACGTCAATGGATCTTTTGGCTCGATGTCCAATCTTCTGACATGTTCCCCCCTTGGCCCAATGTCTGATTCTTCCTATTTTAATTATCTATTCCTGATCGAAGCTACCTGCATCACTCAAAAAGTAGATTAAATTATAACACTATCAATTGGTTTCATCATTAAAATCTAAGATTCAATAGCAAGAGGGTGGTTGGTCTTCACCCATTAAAGGAAGACCATTAGTGGATGCCAATGGCCTCGATGAAGGAGGAATTGGGAGTTGACATAGATCGGACAACCAAACCACTATAAACTTTGGTGTGTTCTTTCTTTGCTGCTTACTTTTATTACTTAGCTGCTCTCATTACTTTACATTTACTCCATGTTGATATCATTTTCAATACAAACTTAATCATCAAAAGTTTTTATCGAATGAGTTTTCCAAATTAATGAATCGTTTTATCGCTGCACTAATTCACCCTCCCCCCCTAGTGCCGACTCGGTCCTAACAATAACTAATAGGGGCTACGAAGATGCTCCTCAAAGGGAGAGGAGAATAGGAGGTGGCAACCAAGAGAGGCCTAGTCTATGGCCCTTTGGCTCTGATGCGAGAGCATCCGAGACTACTAATCAATCCTTAAGTCCAGAGCTGATTCCTTCGGCAAAACAAACACTATCGGTACTTATTCATGCCAAAACTAACTTCGGTTACAACTTACTTCGGTGGGATAAGGAATGATGATACCAATATCAAAATTCATTGCTGATTGATGCTATATCAAAGGGGAGTTATTCAGGATAAGTTCCAAAGTGATTTAATGCTCTTTGGAAGTAGATATTTGCTGGTTATTGTTAGTGAACGAATTTTATCTTCTAGTCTTGTTAGTCTTGTTAGTCTTGTTAGTCTTGTTAGCTTTTATTGTTTGGGTAGTTTCCATGTTGTTTTTTGAGTCTAATATCTATATAATGAGACATATTCTCATTTGTAAGCACTGGTTGAATGAATGAAAATTTGTGAGACTTCCTCTACGTGAGTGAATATCTTGGAGTGGATAACTCCTTGCGGTCTCTTTATCCTTGGAGCGTGGATTACTCCTTGGTGGTGAGCCAAAGCCCTTTATCCTTGGCTGGTGATATCTTTAGGCCTTGGTGGTGAGCTTCTCCTATCCCGAAGTCCTTTATCCTTGGCTGGTGGAATCTTTAGGCCTTGGTGGTGAACTTCGTAGATTCCGATCCTTATCCTTGGTTGGTGGCGTGGCCTTTATACCTTGGAAGAAGATCGTTCTATGTTATTTTTTTTTATTTTTCAAGAACTGGAATGATAGTGCAATTTTGGTCGATGTGATAACTGAATTTTGTTTGGAGCAACTATCACCAAACAAAATTTGTTTGAGGTGATAACTGAACAAAAATTCAGTTACACCAAGGATAACATCTAGTGATTCAGTTATCTCCAAGGATAACATTTAGAAAATTCCAAAGAAAATTACCCGTTCCGGAATTACTCACCCACCAACGCATCAAATTGGTATCAGAGCCCGGTTGAACTTGTTTGAGTGATTCCTTTCTATTTTTCCAATCCTTATTCAATATGGATGATCGGGTTCCAAGAGGCTTGACTTTGGAACAAGCGCACAATGAAAGGCGGGAACGTGCTATCCAAGACCTTCAGCAACAAATGGAGCGAGTCCTCAATCTTCTAGAGGATCCGGCAAGACAAGGCCAATTGGAGAGGCGTCCGAATGATCGACGTCGGCGTGACAATTTGGAATCTCGTCAAAGTTATAGTGGCGATTCCAATTCCACTGGGAGCAGCTCTAGTGATTCTGATTCTCATATCCAAAGTTGAAGAGGGAGGTATAAGGAAAATAATCGAGACATCAAAGTGGACGTTCCTGAATTTGAAGGTAATCTCAATCCTGATGACTTTGTGGATTGGCTACACACAATCGAACGGATTTTTGACTTCAAGACCTACTCGGATAAGAAGAGGTGCAAGGTTGCTGCCATAAAGTTGACAAAGTATGCTTCTCTATGGTGGGAGAATCTAAAGCATCAACGAGCAAGAGAAGGAAAAGGCCAAATCAAGTCTTGGGAAAAACTCAAGAAGTTGATGAAGAAGAGGTTCTTACCCGATAACTATAAGCAAGATCTTTTCCTAAAACTGAATTCCTTAAGACAACAAGGGATGAGTGTTGAAGAATACATCCGTGAGTTTGAACAACTCAAAATGAGATGCGACGTTCAGAAGTTCCGAGCAAAGCTGCCGCTCATTTCCTTGGCGGCATGAATAGAGAAATTGCTGATGTGGTTGAACTTCAACCGTATTGGTCCTTTGACGATATTTGTAAGCTAACCAAAAGTTGAGAAGCAACTGAAAGGCAAGAGGTTTTCCTCCGTAACCTCAACCAAGGTGACATCCTATTTTAAGGATGCTTCCTCAAGCAAGATCGAGCACGTCAACCAAATACAAAGGAGAGGAGAAGAGTGCAAAGCCTTCCAAAGAATTCGGAAGAAACTTGAAGGCGATACAAGGAAATGCTTTAAGTGCCATGGTTTTGGGCATTTTCAAGCAAATTGTCCGAATCGAGTTATGACTCTTCAAGAAATTGAGGAGATCAATTCAGCACTTTAAGAGCGAAAGCAATCCGGACCAAAATGGTTCCGAATCTGAAAAAGAAGTTGTGGAGAAAGCAGATGATGGTGAAATGTTGATCATACGAAGAGCACTGCATACTGAAGTTTCTCTTGATAATGAGCAAAGGGAGAACATCTTTCATACCCGTTGCACTATTAACGGGAAGGTATGTTCAGTGATTATCGATGGTGGGAGTTGTACCAATGTTGCTTCGACAAACCTTGTTGACAAATTGAAGCTTCCGACAACGAAACATCCTCAACCGTACAAGCTCCAATGGCTCAATCAAGGAAATGATCTTAAGGTAACCAAACGAGCTCTTATATCGTTTTCGATTGGGATGAACTATCGAGATCAAGTTCTGTGTGATGTGATTCCCATGGATGCATGTCACTTGTTATTGGGAAGACCTTGGCAATATGATATGAACGCTGTGCATGATGGTCGTAAGAACACATACTCTTTTCGGAAAGAACAAAAATGCATCACCCTTTTACCCTTGAATCCTTCATTGATACATCAAATCAACTCGAAGGGAAACACTGGTAAGGAAAGTTTGTTCTTAAATGAAACATGGGTTGAGAGAGCCATTAGCAAACAAAAGAATGTATTTGCTTTGCTTATGGTAGAGAAAAAGAGTAAGATAGAGCAACCCATTCATCCTAAGATGCATTGCTTGTGGAAAGATTTTGCAGATGTGTTCCCGGAGGATTTGCCACCTGGATTACCTCCCATAAGAGGTATTGAGCATCAAATTGATTTGATCCCGGTGCTCCTCTACCGAACAAACCAGCTTATCGATGTAATCCGGAGGAAACAAAGGAGTTGCAAAGATAAGTCAATGAACTTATTGACAAGGGATATGTTCGAGAAAGTATGAGCCCATGTTCTGTTCCAGCTCTACTCGTACCAAAGAAGGATGAAACATTCAGAATGTGTGTCGATAGCCGAGCCATCAACAACATCACTATTAAGTACAGGTACCCTATACATAGACTTGATGAATTGTATGGTTCTACTGTCTTCTCAAAGATAGATTTGCGGAGTGGTTATCATCAAATCAAAATGCGAGAAGGTGATGAATGGAAGACGGCTTTCAAAACCAAGGGAGGCCTTTATGAGTGGTTGGTAATGCCAGGTTATCGAATGCTCCAAGTACCTTCATGAGACTTATGAATGAGATTCTTCGTTCGTTTATTGGTCGATTTGTCGTTGTTTATTTCGACGATATTCTTGTTTATAGCAGGAACGAGGAGGAGCATATTTCTCATTTGAAACAGGTCTTTAAAGCCTTGAGAGAACAGAAGCTTTATGTCAAAATGGAGAAGTGTGAGTTCTTCTCTTCCAGCATTATATTTCTTGGTTATGTAATTTCCAAAGATGGAATTTCCATAGATCAATCCAAGGTGGAAGCTATGAAGACTTGGCTGGTTCCGAAGTCCATTTCTGATGTAAGAAGTTTTCATGGACTTGTTTCTTTCTATCGATGGTTTGTTAAAAATTTCAGTACCATCATGGCTCCTATAACTGAATGCAAGAAGAAGGGAGTTTTTGAATGGACAAAGGCTGCTCAAAATGCTTTTGAGGTAATCAAGCAAAAACTTTGTGAGTTCCCTATTCTTGCCCTTCCTGATTTTGATAAAGTATTTGAAGTTGTTTATGGAATCAATCCTCTCACACCCATCGATTTGATTCCAATTCCATCTGAGTCTCAAGTAAACTTTGATGGCAAAGATAGAGCTGAGTCGATGAAGAAGCTTCATGAGCAAATTCGATCGAAGATTGAGAAGGCCAATGAGTCTTACCAGAAGAAAGCAAATCAGTTTCGGAAGAAGGCCCAATTTCAAAAGGGTGATCTTGTGTGGCTTCACTTAAGGAAGGAGAGATTTCCATCTCGATGCAAGAACAAGCTCATGCCGAAAGCTGATGGTCCGTTTAAAGTTATCAAGCGAATTGGCGACAATGCTTACAAGATTGACCTTCCTGGAGAGTTTGGAGTTTCGGCAACTTTCAATGTGGGAGACCTTTCTCCTTACTTGGAAGATGATGACTTGTCAGATTTGAGGACAAATCTCAAACAACCCGGGGAGAATGATGCGGGAGCATCCGAGACTACTAATCAATCCTTAAGTCCTGAGCTGATTCCTTCGGCAAAACAAACACTATCGGTACTTATTCATGCCAAAACTAACTTCGGTTACAACTTACTTCGGTGGGATAAGGAATGATGATACCAATATCAAAATTCGTTGCTGATTGATGCTATATCAAAGGGGAGTTATTCAGGATAAGTTCCAAAGTGATTTAATGCTCTTTGGAAGTAGATATTTGCTGGTTATTGTTAGTGAACGAATTTTATCTTCTAGTCTTGTTAGTCTTGTTAGTCTTGTTAGTCTTGTTAGCTTTTATTGTTTGGGTAGTTTCCATGTTGTTTTTTGAGTCTAATATCTATATAATGAGACATATTCTCATTTGTAAGCACTGGTTGAATGAATGAAAATTTGTGAGACTTCCTCTACGTGAGTGAATATCTTCGGAGAGTGGATAACTCCTTGCGGTCTCTTTATCCTTGGAGCGTGGATTACTCCTTGGTGGTGAGCCAAAAGCCCTTTATCCTTGGCTGGTGATATCTTTAGGCCTTGGTAGTGAGCTTCTCCTATCCCGAAGTCCTTTATCCTTGGCTGGTGGCGTGGCCTTTATACCTTGGAAGAAGATCGTTCTATGTTATTTTTTTTTATTTTTCAAGAACTGGAATGATAGTGCAATTTTGGTCGATGTGATAACTGAATTTTGTTTGGAGCAACTATCACCAAACAAAATTTGTTTGAGGTGATAACTGAACAAAAATTCAGTTACACCAAGGATAACATCTAGTGATCCAGTTATCTCTAAGGATAACATTTAGAAAATTCCAAAGAAAATTACCCGTTCCGGAATTACTCACCCACCAACGCATCAGGTTCCCTCCTATTTATAGAGGTTCCCTATCAACTTAACTCTAATGGATCCTATCCTATTTGGTACTAAATCTCTATCGAACTATCCAAGACTCTTAGATTAGTGGGTCTCTACCCAAGAATATCTTATTAATGTTGAATCTCGGATTTTGATGATGAAACTAATTGAGTGTGATTTGTGGTCTAACTGCGTGTTGAGTTACGCAGATCTACTTTCGATCAGGATTAGACAGTTGACGCTGGAGGAATTGACGTTGCGCCGGAGGTGATCACGTCAGGATATTGGATGTCGAGCCGGAGGTTCGGTTGACTATCGACAGGAGGCTTCGTACGTCAGGCATCGGGCCAAGAAGAGCGTGTTACGCCAAGGATATCAGGATTGCGGAGGTCAATCTCCGATTGGGCAACGGACCGCAAGAGAGGACGATGTGCCGAAGGATCGGACGAGGCGCCAACCAATGACGCATCGCAAATCAATGTCAATTCGTGTTGTAATAACTGTCTAGATCAAAGTAGAGTGTTTGTTGTTTATGTGCAGGAGTAACTACGATAAGGATGAAGATGCAAAGCGAAACAAAGGGTTGAAGTCAAGTGCGATGGATCATTGGGAGTTCAAGTGTTCGATGGAAGTCTGAAGATTCATTGGGAGTGCTGCCGGAACTGGCCGAGAACGAGTAGGGAGCTTGCCGAAGGGTTTTCGAAAGTTCGCTGGGAGGTTCGTCAGAAGTTCGCGGAGCTTGCCAAGAAAGATCGGAGCTTGCCAAAGAAGCTCGGGGGAACTCGCCAAAATCATCGTGGAGTCCGAGAGCTTGCCGGGAGTCCGCAGGATGGTTTCCGAGGGATCGTCGGAAGACCGCCGGAAGTTCGCCGGAAGCTCGATGGAAGAAGACTTGACTTGCGGACTTTGTAATAGCTTAGGAATGTCTTTAATTTCGTAGTTAGCACATTAATTTGGGTTAGGATTAGGTGTTAATCCTTTAACCCAAAGAAGGGGCCATTGGGACTTCGTTTAGGCCAAAGATTTTGGCCCAAACAGCACCAACGGATGCTACGTGCATGGTACTGTAGCATGGCACTGTAGCATAGCACTGTAGCCAGTTACTATAGCCAATACTGTAGCCGGTTACTGTAGCAGGCGGTAGCACCGCCTGGTGCGTGGAAATCTAGCAGAGCACCGCTTAGTCGGTAGAACCGCTGAGTGTGTCGATCGGTGCATCGACAAAGACGAAAAACTCAAAAGATTTAAATTTTTGGCTCCAAGTTTGGGCTCCAAATTTGAATCACTTTGAGGCTTATAAATACCCCTTCCTTTTTAGCTGAAAAATAGAACCCTTTTGAGAGTTAGAATCTTGGTTTTGAGCTTTTGAAAAGTCTTGAAAAGTCTTGTTCTTGCTAAGTGTTCACCTTCTTATTCTCCTTGAGAAATCTTATAAGAGTGTAAACCACTTTTAAAGGGTTGTAAGAGCGGTATTTGATCATTCCCCTTCAAAGGATTTGATAGTGGAAGAAGGGAGCCTCATCAGAAAAGGCTTCGGAAGTGGATGTAGGTCACTTTGACCGAACCACTATACATCGCTGCGTCTTGATTGTGTGAGTATTTAAATTTCTGTTTTACTTTGCTGCAAGCCTTTACTTTACTTGCTCCACTTTCTTTTTATCTTTGTACGCATGCTTTAAAGTTAAAACGCAAAAATCGGTTTCAAATGAAACGTTGGTTTCATCGTACGAAGTTTCCGAAGCTTATTTTAAATCGTTGAAAAATTCATCGTTTTATCCGCTGCACTAATTCACCCCCCCCCCCTCTTAGTGCCGCTCGATCCCTAACAATTGGTATCAGAGCCACGTTCTTTCTCTTTCGGATTTACACCCGTGAGAAATGGATCTAAATGATTTTCAAGAGAGCTTTTCAATTTTTCGTCCACCGTTTTTTAATGGTTCGGACTACACATATTGGAAAACTCGAATAAGAGTTTTCATACTTTCAATGGATTTAGATTTGTGGAACATCATCGAAAATGGTTTTCAACCTTCCTCTAAACCGACGAACGAATGGTCGGTTTTGGAGAAAAGGTTGTTTTCTTTAAACTCAAAGGCTATGAATGCCTTATTTTGCGCTTTGAACAAGAACGAGTTCAATCAGATTTCTATGTGCGAAACAGCTTTTGACATTTGGCGAACTCTTGAAATCACACATGAGGGAACTAGTAGAGTTAAAGACTCAAAAATAAACCTCTTGTTGCATGATTTTGAGCTCTTCCAAATGACACCAAGCGAATCTATCGACGACATGTACACCCGCTTCATGGATGTCGTCAATAGCTTGAAAAGTCTTGGTAAAAGTTTTTTGGATTTTGAACTCACTAACAAGATCTTAAGATCCCTTTCAAAATGGTGGGATCCTAAAATAACGGCGATTCAAGAATCAAAGGATCTAAATAATTATTCTATTGATGAACTCATTGGGTCCTTAAAGACCTATGAAATGGAACATGATTAATATGATAAACATGATGAACACATGAACAACCTTCTAAAGAACAAGAAGGTTTTTGAACTCCGAACTATGAAATGCCACTTGAGTAATGACTCAAGTGATGAGGACAATGAGGACATTGAACACATAACAATGAATGTTAATAAGTTCATTAAATAAAAATTAAAAAACACAAATGAACTTGAACAGAGAAAGAGGCCAAAGAAGAAGAAGAAGGCTTGGAAAGAAGAATCAAGAAAAGAAGAAGCAAACTATGCTTTAATGGGCTTCGACAATGAGGTAAGTAACTTAACTTCCTTGAATTATTTTGAAATTACTTGATGATTTTCATGAATGCTTAACTTAGTTAGTAGGAATTTTTTTTATGCTTTTCTTATGTTTTTAGAAATTAAAAAAATTTCGAAATTATACTATGCTTTTCTTTATAGTATTTTTGAAAAGTAAACATATGAATGATGCAAGATTTGTGATAATGCTTAGGATTAATCCATGCATTGTCTCCATATATGATGCTTGATGATTTTATATCATGCATGAGCTTTTGAAGTAATAAAGTGTCATATTGTGATGATGAAACATATTTTTCGAATTTATAAATAGATGCATGATTTTGGCAAAAATTTGAACATGGCCTTTTAACATAAAAATTGAAAGTGTGCTATCATTTTTACATATTTGGTCTTGACGATTTTATGACTAAGCTTGTGTTTTATTTTGATACATGCTTTCATAAAAATTTTGAATATGCTCACATCAAATTGCTTAAAATGAAAATGTATTTTTTCTCATTCTATTGAGATGAATGAATTCATGTTATGAGTCTTGTGAATCTCATAAAAATAAAAACATGATGAATATTTTAAAAAAAATGTGCCTCATATTTTCGGTCTTAATGATTTCTCTTGAAATATGCTCTTTGGACCTATATGAAAAACATGAATATACTCATATGAACGTCAAATCACTTGAAATGGAACACATAAAAAAATGAGAAATTACACTATCATGATGCTTTATGTGTAATGCTTTTGATCTTAATGGGCTAAATGACAACTTGTATTTCAAATTTATACAATGATGGCTTCCGTATAAATATTTGAACATACATTATGAAATCATCATTGAAATGAAAATATTAGAAGTTTGTTATCATGCTTAATGACTTTGTGATATTATATCTTGATGACAAACTCATGTTTCGGTTTTAAAATTTGATACTCATCTTTTGAAACATGAAACATATTATCATGATAAATTAAATCTCATGTCTTGGAATAATATGTTGCATTTATGCCATGAAAATTTTTATGATAAAGTTTGATTTTCAATTTTTGATGAAAGGCAAGTGATAAATTTATTTATGATATTTTATAAATCATTAGAATTACGAATGAGATTTTGATGATACGGTAATGACTTTATTCATGTTATTAATCTCAAAAATAATAATTTAATTATGAGTCTTGAGTTGATAAATTGAGCTTGAATGATTTTTCTTTTAATGATTCTTGAATCTTCTAGAATTATGACTTGTTAAGACATATTTAATGCTTGAATCAAGTTCTAAAAGATTTCATTTTGCTATAAAGAAATTTTATTGAAATCATGATCTTGACAACTATGACTTAAAACTCTTTATAAATTAAGATCTTTTACCATGCTCCTTCCGTCTTATCAAAAGAAAATTCTTTAAATGAAATGTAACTTGTCTTTTGATTTCTCAGAATTTAATACTTGAATTTTTATGAATTCGTGTCGTGATTCTTATGAAATATGATCTTGGTAAAAAATTCTTATGTATGAATCAAGATCTTGTGTTTGATCTCCTAAGACTTCCACTTGTTATTTCCTAAAAGGAGATTTGTCAAAATGATTCATGAACCTTTTGATTTATGACTTTTGGATTCATGACTCAAGATTGAAGATTGAAACATTATATGCTAAAATTGATTTTTTTTTCAATACTTCCTCAAATGCCTTATGTAATGATTGAAAATTTGATAAAAAAAAATTGTGCTTAATATTTGAATCATTGATTTATTCTTTTATCATGGCTTAAAAATGAATGAAAAGAAAATATCTTGGCACTTGTAATCATGATTTGATCCTTAATATTGATATGCTTTTATATATCATGATTCTTGGTTGTATGACATTTATGTTGAATCTCGGATTTTGATGATGAAGTCAATTGGTGAAATATTTGTGCTAATTCACCTTGTCGAGATAAGTGTGCAGGAACAACTACGAAGGGTAGAAAACATAAAGTGATCAAGTCCGTTGGGGGTTCAAGAGTTCATCGGAAGTCCGAGAGATTTTCGGACGTGTTGCCGGAACCATCAAAGATCAAATCAGGGACTTGCCGAAGTTTTCGGAAGTTCCTCTCAGAGATCGTCAAAGGTTCGCGGAACTCACCGGGATGATCTGGAAACTAGCCGAAGACTCGTTGAAGCTCGCCATACAATCCGAGGTGTCCGAGAATCCATGGAAGCAATCCGAGGAAGCATCGGAAGCTTCTTTGGAATCTCGCCGGAAGCATGTCGGATCAAATCACAATTACTTATGTTTTAA
Organism: Musa troglodytarum; assembly: GCA_023547065.1. Classification (NCBI taxonomy): domain Eukaryota; kingdom Viridiplantae; phylum Streptophyta; class Magnoliopsida; order Zingiberales; family Musaceae; genus Musa; species Musa troglodytarum. Next base: position 31,551,820 of record CP097505.1, on the reverse strand, counting down.
TATTCATAGTTTGCACATAAGTAAGGCAAGGATTTGAGGTAAAATCCTTGCCTAAAATCAGTAGGGGCCAACCAGGTCTCTGCTGAGCCAAGTGAAGGCTCAAACAGGGCTCATTCAGCCTTGGCCGAATGAGGCAGGCGGCTGTACCGCCGAGCACGGGCGGTGGTACCGCCACCGGGCAGTGGAACTGCTGGCTGGGCGGCGACGCCACAACTCACGCAAGCGTGGCACCGCTGTTGGAAACAAGCGGTGGAACCGCTGGGGCGTAGCACCGCCTAGTTCTCTAAACTGCAGGCGGTGGAATCGCCGATCGGGCGGTAGCACCGCCCACCACGATCGCAGCGGTGGCACTATCCGCGGTAGCACCGCATTTCGTCAAAAAAAGGATGTGACGGTGGCACGCGTGAAGTGGCACCGCCTCGACCATCGATCTTAGAACTCCAAATATATTTCAAGTTTGGAGCCCAATTTTGAATCCACTTTGGATCTATAAATACCCCTCCCCTTCCCAGCTGAAAGGGTAATCCTTTTGAGCAAAAAGTCTAAGTCTTGAGTTCTTGAAGTGTGTTGTAAAGTCTTGCTTTTGCTAGTGTTCACCTTCTTCCCTTTCTTGAGAGATCTTGTACAAGTGTGAACATCTTGTAAAGGGTTGTAAAGGGGTGTTTGATCCTTCTCCCTCAAAGAGATTGCTAGTGGAAGAGAGGAGCCTCATCGTAAAGGCTTCAAGAGTGGATGTAGGTCATTTGACCGAACCACTATACATCCTTGTGTTCATGAATGTGTGAGTGCTTACTTTCTTGAAGCATTTCTTTACTTTACTGCAAGTTATTTAGTTCATACTTATTTCCCTTAAGCAAGCAATTTCTTTCAAGCTCTCTTTCGTCAAATCGAGATCTTCCTACGAACGTGAGTTTTCGTAAATCGGATTCAAGAAAACGGTTTTAATCCGCTGCACTAATTCACCCCCCCCCCCCCCTCTTAGTGCCTTTTAGATCCTTTCAATTTATCTTGAATTAAAAATTGATAAATATGAATCTAGATCTTGCTAAAATGAAAAGTTATGAATCATGGATGATATCTTTTGGTTTTGATTCTTGTTGAATTTACATATTGATATCCTTCATGACATGATTTCTCATGTTTCAATACCGTCTTGCATTATGAAAAAAATTAAAATATTGATTGATGCAAAATTATTGCATTGAAATATTATTCATCCCTTCTTTTCGATAGTGACAAAGGGAGAGTTAGCTTGCTAGCTTATGTATCACAAGTGAAAATGACAAACATAGCTAGCTAGAACTTGCAAAAGGCAAAACTTGCACTTCTCAAAATGAGAAGAAAGAAATTACAAAGTTGCATTATTTTTTAACTCATGAGTTTGCATGTTTAAAATGTTATAAATTTTACAAAAATTACTAGCTCATTGCAAACAAGAAGTTGATGACTTGCAAAAGGAAACTTAAGTGCAAAAGAGAAAATTGAAAGGGAGCTAGTTTGCGTATTGCAAAGTATACTAGCTTATCATTATTGCTTGCTTGCTTGTCATAAATTTCCCTCATACCATGATTTGTTTATGACTCCTTGAATTCATGACTTGATATGTTAAAAATTCATGATGGAAATTTGTTATTTTGTCATGACTATTTGTACTCCATTTTTTTTGACAAAAACAAAGGGGGAGAAGATTTATTGCTAGCTTATGTATCACAAAGAAAAATTTTGCTTGCTAGAAACATGCAAAAGAAGCAAAAAGTTGCTATCTCAAGAGAGGCAAAAATCTTGCTCAATTTCACTTCTTCAAAATTGCTTACATTTTTTTTGTTGCAAATTATTGTTGAATCTCATGCAAGATTATTTGAAATATTTGATCCTCCTTTTCTTTTTGATGCTAACAAAGGGGGAGAAAGTTTTTAGCTCGAACACTGCAAAAATTTACCATCTTGATTCCTATTTTGCAACTTCATGAGAAGCTAAGAATTGTTATATCAAAGGATGCAAATATTGCTATCATGAGAAACAAGGTGCCTACTTGCACATCTCAAGAAGCAAGTGAAAATTACCATCATTGCCCATGTTTGAAACTTGCTATGATTGAATGGTATTATTTGATGTTGTATTGTATGATGTGATAAATAGCTAGTATGTTGTAAAGATTTGTATATCTTTTAAACTAGCTATGATGCTACTTCTCCTTTTTGTTGATGACATAGGGGGAGAAGTAGATTGATGACTTCATGCATTGATTGAATATTTTATATATTTGCATGATGGTTTGATAATTCTCATAATATTGTGATGAATGTTGCTTGGATTTGGGATAATCCAAGTATTCTATCAATGGCATATTGATAGGGGGAGTTTGGTTAAACTACGGGGAGTTGTGGTTAACTCCGTCAGTCATCAATTAGTTGTCATCATCAAAAAGGGGGAGATTGTTGAATCTCGGATTTTGATGATGAAACTAATTGAGTGTGATTTGTGGTCTCACTGCGTGTTGAGTTACGCAGGTCTACTTTCGATCAGGATTAGACAATTGACGCTAGAGGAATTGACGTTGCGCCAGAGGTGATCACGTCAGGATATTGGATGTCGAGCCAGAGGTTCGGTCGACTATCGGTAGGAGGCTTCGTACGTCGGGCATCAGGCCAAGAAGAGCGTGTTTCGCCAAGGATATCGGGATTGCGGAGGTCAATCGCCAATTGGGCAACAGACCGCAAGAGAGGACGATGTGCTGAAGGATTGGACGAGGCACCGACCAATGACGTACCGGGCAACTGAATGTCAATTCGTGTTGTAATAACTGTCTAGATCGAAGTAGAGTGTTTGTTGTTTATGTGCAGGAGTAACTACGATAAGGATTAAGCGAAACAAAGGGTTGAAGTCAAGTGCGATGGATCATTGGGAGTTCGAGTGTTCGATGGAAGTCCGAAGATTCGTTGGGAGTGCTGTCGGAACTGGCCGAGAATGAGTAGGGAGCTTGCCGAAGGGTTTTCGGAAGTTTGCCGGGAGGTTCGTCGGAAGTTCACGGAGCTTGCCAAGAAAGATCGGAGCTTGCCAAAGAAGCTCGGGGGAACTCGCCAAAATCATCGTGGAGTCCGAGAGCTTGCCGGGAGTCCGCAGGATGGTTTCCAAGGGATCGTCGGAAAACCGTCGGAAGTTCGTCGGAAGTTCGCCGGAAGCTCGACGGAAGAAGACTTGACTTGCGGACTTTGTAATAGCTTAGGAATGTCTTTAATTTCATAGTTAGCACATTAATTTGGGTTAGGATTAGGTGTTAATCCTTTAACGCCGTTTGGGCCAAAGATTTTTGCCCAAACAGCACCAATGCATGCTACGTGCATGGTACTGTAGCATGGCACTGGAGCATGGCATCGTAGCGCCATCGTAGTTGGTTATCAGATTCTTATCGTAGCGAAAGCGGTAGCACCGCCTGCCTGGGGCGGTAGCACCGCCCCGGCTACTGTAGCCAGGCGGTAGCACCGCCTGGCTGGGGCGGTAGCACCGCCTGGTGCGTGGAAAGCCAGGCGGTAGCACCGCCTGGGTGTGTCAGTCTGCCAAGACTGATAGCACCGAAAAACTCAAAAGATTCAAATTTTTTGCTCCAAGTTTGGGCTCCAAATTTGAATCACTTTGAGGCTTATAAATACCCCTTCCTTTTTAGCTGAAAAATAGAACCCTTTTGAGAGTTAGAATCTTGGTTTTGAGCTTTTGAAAAGTCTTGAAAAGTCTTGTTCTTGCTAAGTGTTCACCTCCTTCTTCTCCTTGAGAAATCTTGTAAGAGTGTGAACCACTTGTAAAGGGTTGTAAGAGGGGTATTTGATCCTTCCCCTTCAAAGGATTTAATAGTGGAAGAAGGGAGCCTCATCGGAGAAGGCTTCGGAAGTGGATGTAGGTCACTTTGACCGAACCACTATACATCGCTGCGTCTTGATTGTGTGAGTATTTAAATTTCTGTTTTACTTTGCTGCAAGTCTTTACTTTACTTGCTCCACTTCCTTTTTATCTTTGTACGCATGCTTTAAAGTTAAAATGCAAAAATCGATTTCAAATGAAACGTTGGTTTCATCGTACGAAGTTTCCGAAGCTTGTTTTAAATCGCTGAAAAATCCATCGTTTTATCCGCTGCACTAATTCACCCCCCCTCTTAGTGCCGCTCGATCCCTAACAATTAACTCTTATTGGATCTCATCCATAGGATCCAAAAATTCAAGGGTTTATTGGATATCTAATAAGATAGGGGCTCTAGTGGATATCTCATATCTGAATCTCTACTTGTCGCAACACCTACTATATGTATATGACTCTCTAGGCCCAATATTGAGCTAGTTGTGAGTCATACCGGTCAGACCTCCTTCTGGCTTAGTGAATTATTATCTCTATAATAATTCACTCTACTTATCGACTACAAACTTAGTAGGCCACTATGCCGCAGTCATTAGATGATATAGGGGAATCTAATCCTTTAGACCTATCTATCCATAATTAACATGTACCTTTAGTCTCTCATCCATCTAATATTCCAAAGACTATATACCGGGTATGGTATTGTTAGGCCTATCCGATTTCTACTCTAGTCTTAGTCTAATCGGATTCTCTCGGAGAACTCTTTCTCTCTCAATCCGAATGACCTTACCTAAGGATTTGCTTGAGTGGGTAAAAATGTCGATATCTTAAAAAATTATTTTGTACGAAAAGCTTCATTTATTGAAAACATGTTTCGGTAAAAATGTTTAACTTCGAATATGTTGGCAAGTGAGTGATGTGGAAGTAGAGCAGTTGCAAAATAAATAAACAAGTAAAGAAAGAGAGGCACACCAATTTTTTAGTGGTTCAGTCATCTGACCTATATCCACTCCCGATTCCTCCTTCTTTGAGGCCATCGACTTTCATTATCGGTTATCCTTCAATGGGCGAAGACCAACCACCCTTACAGCTCTCTTCTCCTTTTAACAAGTTTAGGAGTTAACCTTTTATAAGCCCACTTGCCCCTCTCTTAGACTTGATCAACACTTAAAGCTAGAGGGGAGGAATTTTCACACTATTATAGCAGAGGTTTTCCTCTTTTCTTTTTTAGTTGATGTGTATGCTAACCAGGGATGAGAGGGGTATTTATAGGTCTCAAGGGGATTCAAACTTAGAATCAAAATTTAAATTATCCCAACCTTCAGGGAACTAGCGGTTCCACCGTAGTACTAGGTGGTACCACTACCTAGTCTGCCTTGACATTAGGTAGTATCACCACCTAGTCTAGCGGTACCACCGTTTGACATAGTCTTAAAAATTATGCCTTGGAGACCGAGCCATCGACAGTTCCACTGCTTGCTCTAGAGGTGGCACCTCTTGACCTACTTCTTGGATTATTGTTTAGGCCTTTCACTTAGCCCAACATGGCCCAAACTTGGACCCAATTGGCCCCTAATTGAGTTGGCCCAATTCTAACCCTATTAGACCTAAAACTTACTTTGATCTAGTTAATTATTAGAAAGCTTAATCGAATATTATCCGGCATGTCATTGGTTCATCTAGCGCTTCATCCGATTTTTTGGTGTATCGTCCTCTCTTGTGGCCTATTTGCTAGTCATATATGCTCTACAAGCCAATCATATGAGTGATGACACTTGTGACTTGATATGCACTCTTTCTTTTTACTTATTATTATTAGGCATTTTATCACTTTATCTTATGTGTTGCATATATTGTGATATCCTTGGATCTGTGCAATGGGAATCGGATCATGATGAGATCACAATAATGAGACCGATTCACCTTTAAACACAGACCCTAAATAATCCCAATCATAGGTTACTCGAAAGGGACATCGAGATAACTGGATAAATTAGTGTGCTGTATACTTGTCCATATGATGGAGGTGGCTAGTCTCATAGCTACTCGTGTGGAGACACTAAGGATACAATACAAGTGCTCATTGGAGAATGAGTTCACTGATTGATCTGCTTATGGAATGTTGGATGGTTATTGATACCTCACGTCAAACAACGATTCCATAGTCCCAATAGTGTAAATAGTCCTTAGACTTGAGACACCAAGGATGTCCTGTATGAGTACTCCACTCTTTGATACTAGACTTATAGGTTTGGAAGTTCTAAATCTAGTACAGCAGGTTATTGGGAGTGGTAGCCAACCCTACGAGGACTATTGAGTGTCAATAGAGGATCATCCGCTCTTGGTATCATGAGAGGAATATCCCATATATTCTTGCTCGAACAAATCCTTGGCCAAGGTTATTCAGATTGAGAGAGAAAGAGTTCTCTGGGAGAATCCGATAAGAGCGAGACTCAAGGAGAGACCGTATGGGCCTGACAGTACCACACTCGGTATAGGGTCTCTGGGATATTTAGATGGATGAGGGACTATAGATACATAGTAATTGAGAACATATAGGTCCAAAGGATTGGATTCTCTTGTATCGTCTAGGGACTACGGCGTAGTGGCCTAGTACATCTATAGTCCATGAGTTAGGTGAATTATTATGGAGATAATAATTCACTAAGTCAAAAGGAGTTCTGACAAGTATGACTCACGGCCAACTCAATATTGGGCCAAGAGGGTCACACATATATGGTATGTGTTGCGACGAGTAGAGGTTCGGATATGAGATATCCTTCGGAGCCCCTATCTTATTGGATATCCAATAAGCCCTTGAATTATTGGATCCTAAGATGAGATCTAATAAGAGCTAATAAGAGATTATTGGGTAAAGACCCATTAATCTAAAAGGCTTGGGTAATTGGATAGAGATCCAATACCCAACAGGGCTGGATCCATTAGGGTTTACAGGGGCCTCTATAAATAGGAGGGAATTGAAGACCCATAGGCTGTGGTTCTCTCAGTAGCCACCTTCTATTCTATTTTGCCTAAGAGAGGAGCATCGTCGTAGTCCTTGTCATGTGGATACCGCTAGAGAGAAGGATGCTTGAACTTCTTCATCCTCTCCTACAGATCTATAGGGATTCAGGGATATATGATCTCCCTAGGTACTTTATTTTACACATGCAGTTTTCGCGGATTTATTTTTGAAATGTACCGATCTTTGCACGATGACGGAACTTTTCGTGGAAATCTAAGGTTTTTGTTTTCTGTTCTTCCGCTGTGCATGAGATGTCGCCTCCTAGGATTTCCCAACACTATTGCCCAATCGACCAACTTCAATCTCCTTAGCACAAATTCACTCTTCTTGGCTCGATGCCTGAACTCATCGTCTGAACCCTTCTATCGATATGTCGATCGATCATTTGGCTTGACGTCCAATCTTCTAACATGTTCTCCTCTGGCCCAACGTAGATTAAATCATAATACTATCAATTGGTTTCATCATCAAAATCTAAGATTCAACAATAAGAGGGTGGTTGTATTAGTTATAGGTGCCCTACAAGCCAATCACATGAGTGATGGCACTTGTAATACACTACGTTAATCTCTTTGCTAATGATTATTGATATTTTCTCACATTATCTGAATGAATATTATGATGTCCTTGGATCTATGCAATGTGAATCAGATCGTGATGAGATCATGATAATGAGACTGATTTACCTTTAACTCAATTAGAAGCTAATTAGGCCTGATTTGGGACTGAGTTGGGCTCATTAAGAAGCCCATTCAGTGACTCAAAACACTTCTTTAGACATTGTTAGGTGAAAAAGTATAAAATATACTTCTAGAAGACCTAGCGGTGATACCGCCAAGACATAGTCATCCAAATTATGTCTAGCAATGGTACTACCCAGACTGGATGGTTGTACCATCCAGTGTTAGGCTATAGGTGGTAGTACCACACAGACTAGGTTATGGTACCATTGGTAGTAAATACTGCAAGCGGTAGTACCTCCTAGTGTAGAGGTGGTACCCTAGTACCCTTGAAACCCGGGATGAGACTTTTTTTGGCTCCATTTTTGAAGTCATTTAAGGCCTATAAAGACCCCACTCTTTCTTATATAAATATGCATGAAAAGAGAATAAAAAGCCTTATGATTCTGTGTTGCAAAAGTGTGAAAAGTGCTAAGTGTCCTCCTCCTCCTTAAAGTTTTATGTGTTGAATCTCAGATTTTGATGATGAAATTAATTAATGAATTTATGATCTAATCCATGTGTTGAGAAAAGTAATGCAGGACTTACTATGATCCTAAAAAGGCAAACCAATTAAAGTAAAAGAATCAGACGTTGGGCCAGAGTCAAAGATTAGACATCGAACCAGAAGAATCAGACAATGCGTTAAGAATGGATATTGCAGGAATCAACATGCCAATGGATTAGGCAGGCAATATGTTAAAAGTTAGGATGATGCATCGAAAGCTCGCTTGGAGTTCGTCAGAAGTTCGCTGGGAGTTCGGATGAACTAATGACTTAGTAGAGAACTTAGATTTTAAACTTGTAATTATTTAGGTCTTAATTATCATAGTTAGATCTTAATTGAGTTAGATTTAAATGTAGTATTACTAAATTAAAGGCCAATTGGGCCTGATTTAGGATTGAGTTGGGCTCATTGAGAAGCCCATTCAGTGACCCAAAACACTTGTTTAGACCTTGTTAGTTAGAAAAGTATGAAATGCACTTCTTCCAAAAGACCTAGTGGTGGTACCATCCAATGTCAGGCTACAGATGATAGTACCACTCAGACTGAGTAGTGATATTACTGATAGTAAATGTTGCAGGCGGTGGTATCACCCAATGCAGTGGTGGTACTGTTGGTACCCTTAAAACCTATGATAAGACCTTTTTTGGCTCCATTTTGAAAGTCATTCGAGGCCTATAAATACTTCACTCTTTCCTACATAAGTATACATAAAAAGAGAATAAAAAGCCTTATAATTCTATGTTGCAAAAGTGTGAAAATTACAAAAGTGTGAAAAGTGCTAAGTGTTCTCCTCCTTAAAGTTTTGTAATAATTCTAAGAGAGGTGTGAAACTTATAAATGTTGTCTCCTAAACTTGTGAAAAAGAGAAAAGAGTTCTAATAGGGTAGTTTGTCTTCGCTCATTGACAAAAGATCGATAATGGAAGTTGGTGGCCTCGATAGAGGAGGAATCGGGAGTAGACGTAGGTCACAACAACTAAACCATTATAAATCCGATGTGATCTCTTATTTGTTGTTTACCTTTTTTGCTTACTAAGTTTGTTGCTTACTCTTGCTAGCACTCTACGTTTGAATATCTTTCCGATATGAGTTTTCATCAAATCAATTTTTTTAAAAACCAATGTTTTTATCAAAAGCATTAATTCACCCCCCCCCCCCCCCCTCTTAGTGCTGAATTCGATCCTAACAGTTGGTATAAAAGCAAAGTTTCTCTCTATTTGGTTTAATACCTAAGAAAGATAGCTTTTGTCAGCAATCAAGAGGGTCAATTTATCACTCGTCCTTATATATTCAGTGGGATGGACTATACGTATTGGAAAACTCGAATGAGAATTTTCTTACTTTCTATGGATTTTGATTTATGGACTATTATTGTAAGCGATTTTGAAAAGTCTTCCAAACTAATGAATGAATAGAATAATTTAGAGAATAAGACTTTCTCTTTGAATGCTAAAGCGATGAATACTTTATTTAGTGCTCTACATAAAAATGAATTTAATTAGGTTTCTATATATGAAAGTACACATGATATTTGGCACTGTTAGGACTCTAGCTAGGAGAGTCCTAATTTAGTTACATTGAAGGGGGAAAACATGTAAATCCTAAGGGCATTCATGTAAATCCTATCTAGCCAATCCCTATTAAAGAAGTGAGGAGGATGGCTAGGTTAGGATTAGTTTAGAGGTTGCTTCGTAGAGAAGCATTAGAAGTTGATTAGAAGTAGGAGTCTTGAGTATTCCACCTTCTATTGAAGAAAGTTGCACTTTGATTTTTTGACAAAAAGGACATGTTCTCGCAAAATCATCAAAACAAGTCATAAGTGTTGAAAATGACTTTCAAGAGAAGGGCTATAAATAAGGATATCGTCGAAGAAAACCAGCATAAACTTACAAAGATAACTCTGGAAAATATCATTCATAAGGCTCTGAAAGTTGGAGGGAGCATTAGTGAGACCAAAGGGCATTACCAAAAATTCGTAATGGCCGTTGTGCATTTGAAAGGTAGTTTTTGGTATGTCTTCTTCGCACACTCGTATTTGATGATACCCGGATCGAAGGTCCAGCTTTACGAAGACTCGTGCTCCCTTTAATTCATCAAGCAATTCATCTACTACTAGAATAGGGTACTTGTCCTTGACGGTTATGCCATGGAGAACTTGGTAATCAATGCACATTCACCATAACCATCAAGGACAAAGAAGGATGGAACATGGTCGGACAAAGAAGGATGGAACAAGTTGGAATCCAGGATGGAATGGTTCAAGTTCATGTGATACCCCAAGAAAACTTGTGAGTATTATTTTTATCACCCCATCTTTGTAGCTAAGAGAGTAGTGTTCCTTGATAAGGAACATATTCTTGGTGGAGACAGTGGGAGCATGATAGAGTTGAGCGAGATTGGAGAACCAAGCTCAAGCACCATTCCATAGCCAGAGTCTATTCAGCTACCTAGTACACAAGTTCCAACTTTACATAGGTGCGATAGAGTATCCCATCCTCCTAATAGTATGTGGGACATATCAGAGGAGCAGATGTTAAGGATATTGATCCTCAGACCTACGAGGAGCCTATTACGAGTATAGACTCTAGGAAGTTACAAGAAGCCATAAATTCAAAGATGGATTCATGTACTCCAACAAGGTTTAGAACCTGGTTGATGCACCTGAGGGTATCGTACCCATTAGCTGCATGTAGATCTTCAAGAAGAAGATCAGAGCAGATGGAAAGGTAGAGACTTGTAAAGCAAGGCTAGTGGCTAAAGGGGTATCATCAAAGGCAAGGTGTTGACTGTGACGAAACTTTCTCACCCATAGTCATGCTAAAATCCATTTGAATTCTATTAGCTATTATAGCACACAATGATTATGAGATCTGACAGATGGACATCAAAATCGCATTCTTCAATGGTAACCTCGAGGAGGTGTATATGATACAACTTGAAAGATTCGTGTCCAAGGATAGTCTAGATAAGGTGTGCATGTTGCTTAGGTCCATTTATGAACTGAAGCAAGCTTTACGAAGTTAAAACATAAGATTTGATAAGGTGATCAGATCTTATGACTTCGTTAAGAACGAAGATGAGCCTTGTGTATACAAGAAGGTAAGTGGGAGCACTATCACCATTTTGGTACTGTTTGTGGATGGCATCCTAATCATTAAGAATGATGTAGGAATGCTCTCCATGTTCAAAGCTTGGCTATCTAGACACTTCTCCATAAAAGACTTAGGGGAAGCATCCTACTTATTGGGGATTTAGATCTATGAAGATAGATCCAAGTAGATGCTTAGCTTGTCTCAATCTAAGTACATAGACACCATTGTCAAAATGTTTGACATAAAAAATTTCAAGAGAGGTCTCATACTGATAAGATAGAGGTTATCACTTTCTAGGAGTATATCCCCAAAGGCTTCCAAAAAGGGCACACATGGATAGGATACCCTACCTCAGTGATATGGTCTATCATGTATGCTATGCTATGAACTAGGCCTGATATAACACATGTTCTGAGTGTCACGAGTAGGTATAAGGTGGATCTAGGTTTAGAGCACTGGAAAGCACTGAAGAGTATCCTTAAGTACTTGAGGAGGACTACGGATCTTTTATTGGTATATAGAGAAAGTAGGCTCAGGGTTGAGGGCTGCATGGACTCGACCTTCTAGTTCGATGTTGATGATGGCAAGCCAATTTAGGGCATGTGTTTACCCTGAATGAAGGAGAAGTATGATGGAAGAGTTCCAAGCAAGATACTATTGCTGACTCGACCATAAAGGCAAAGTACATTGCTATAGTAGAGGCAGTAAAGGAGGGAGTTTGGATAAAGCTATTCATCATAGATTTGGAAGTCGTGCCAAGTAGCGAGGAGCTGATTCCATTATATTGCAATAACTACGGGACAATTACTCAAATAAGGCAACTTGGATCTCATCAGAAGTGTTTTGAGGAGGTTCCAGCTTATTAGAGAGATCGTGGCCCGAAGAGATGTAGTAGTGGAAAGAGTTTCATCCGAAGATAACATTGTAGATCCACTGACAAAGCCATTGACTCAGATTGTATTTGAGCGTCACAAAGGTTTGATGGAGATTAGACACATAGGTGATTGGCTTTAGGTTAAGTGAGAGATTGCTAGTTATAGGTGCCCTACAAGCCAATCACATGAGTGATGGCACTTGTAACACGCTGCGTCAATCTCTTTGCTTATGATTATTGACATTTTCTCACATTATCTCGATGTATATTATGATGTCCTTAGATCTAGGCAATGAGAATCAGATCATGATAAGATCATGATAATGAGACTGATTCACCTTTAAACATAGACCCTAAATAATCTCGGTCATAGGTTACTCGAGAGGGATATCGAGATAACCAGATAGACGGGTGTGCTATATACCTATCCATATGATGGAGGTGGCTGGTCTCATAACTACTCGTGTGGGGATACTAAGGATACAGTACAAGTGCTCATTAGAGAATGAGTTCACTGATTGATCTGCTTACGGAATACTGGATGGTTATTGATATCTCACGTCAGACATTCCATAGTCCTAGTAGTGTATCTGTTCCTTAGACTTGAGACATCAAGGATGTCTTATATGAGTACTGACACTCTTTAATACCGGACTTATAGGTTTGAAAGTTTCAAATCTAGTACAATTGGTTATTGAGAGTGGCAGCCAACCTTACGAAGGTAATTGAGTGCCAATAAAGGATCATCTACTCTTGGTATCATGAGAGGAATATCCCATGTGTTCTTGCTCAAGCAAATCCCTAGCCAGGGTCATTCGGATTGAGAGTGAAAGAGTTCTCCGGGAGAATCCGATTAGAGCGAGACTCGATTAGAAATCATATGGGCATGACAGCACCATGTCTGATATATGATCTCTGGGATACTAGATGGACGAGGGACTATAGGTACATGGTAATGAGGATAGATTGGTCCAAAGGATTGGATTCTCCTATATCGTTTGGAGACTATGTCGTAGTGGCCTAGTACATTCGCAATCGATGAGTCGAGTAAATTATTATAGAAATAATAATTCATTGAGTCAAAAGGAGTTTTGATAGGTATGACTCATGGCTAGCTCGATATTGGGCCTAGAGGGTCACACACATATGGTAGGTGTTGCGATGAGTAAAGGTTCAGATATGAGATATCCGCCGGAGCCCCTATCTTATTGGATATCCAATAAGCCCCTATATTATTAGATCCCATGGATGAGATCCAATAAGAGCTAGATTATTAGGTAGAGACCCATTGATCTAAGAGGCTTGGGTAATTGGATAGAGATCCAATACCCAATAGGGCTAGATCCATTAGGGTTTATAGGGGGCCTCTATAAATAGGAGGGAACCAAAGGCCCATAGGCTAGGGTTTTTCTTGGTAGCCACCTTCTATTCTCCTCTCCTCAAGAGAGAAGCATCGTTGTAGTCCCTGCCATATGGATACCGCTAGAGAGAAGGACGATTGACCTCCTTCATCCTCCCCATGGATATATAGGAACTCAGGGATATACGATCTCCCTAGGTACTATCATTCTTTTCATACACGTAGTTTTCAAAATTACGGATTTGTAATTTATGCACTGATCTTCGCATGACGATGGAACCTTTTACGAAAATCTAGAGTGTTTTATTTTTTGTTCTTCTGCTGCACATGAGATGTCACCTCCCCTTAGATTTCCCAACAATAATACCCATAAGTTTCCTTGGGGTATCCTATGAACTTACACCGTTTCATGTAGGATTCCAACTTATCGGAGCTGTGTCTTTTAACGTGAGCAGGGTAGCCCTAAATCTTAATAACCTTAAGATCGGGTTTCTTTTCTTTCTATATCTCATATAGTGTCGACACTATCGACTTAGTTGGAATTCTGTTCAGAAGATAAGTTACAAATTCTATGACATATACTCAGAATGAGATGAGTAGATCGACGAAACTTATCATGGACCATATTATGTCTAATAGTATGTGATTCCTCCTTTTAGATACACCATTAAGCTAAGATATGTAAGGAGGTGTCCACAAGAATAGAATCCCATGGTCATTGAGAAATTGGGTGAACTTTGTACTCAAGATCATAGGGATAGTACTCAAGTACTCACCTCCTCGATCTAATCGAAGAGTGTTGATACTCTTTCCATTTTAGTTCTCTACTTCGTTTCTATATTCCTTGAATTTCTTGAAAGCATCAGACTTGTACTTCATCAGGTACACATGTTCATACCTAGAGAAGTCATAAGTGAATGTAATGAAGTAAGAATAACCTACTATGGCTTGAGTTGACATGGAACCACATGCATCACTATGTATGAGTTCTAGTAACTCAGTGGCTCTCTCTCCAGGTTCACTAAATGGAGAGTTAGTAACTTTATTGAATCTCAGATTTTGATAATGAAACTAATTGATTGTGGTTTGATGATCTAACTATGTTTTGAGTCATGCAGGTCTACTCTCGATTAGGATTAGACAATTGAAGCAAGAAGAATCAACGTTGCGCCGGAGGAAATCACGTCAAAAGATTAGACATCGAGCTGGAGGTCCGATCATCGTATCGGCAGAACACTTCAAACAAAGAAATCAGGCATCGGGCCAAGAAGAGTAGAGTTGCACCAAGGAGATCAGAGTTGTTAAGAACAATTGCCAATTGAACAACAGGCCACAAGAGAGGATGATGTGCCGAAGAAACAGATAAAGGGCCGATGGACCAATGACATGCCGGATAACTAATTATGATTTGCTTTGTAATAATTATCTATATCAAAGTAGGATTAAATTAATTGGGTTATAATTGGGCCACCCTAGTTAGGGGCTAGTTGGGCCCATAGCCGGACAGGTTTGGCCTGACTTAAGGCCCAAACAGGGTTGCTAAACCTTATCTAGCGGTGGCACCATAGACTGGGTGGTGATATCGCCTAGGGTTCAGTCTCCTAAGTGGTTTGGTCGGTGGTACCACCTAGACTGGGTGATGGTACCACTAGCTGGGTGGTGGTACTGTTAGCTGGGTGGTGGCACTATCCAGTACATTGACAGTGACAAAAAGCCTGGGCAGTGGTACCACCCAACACTAGAGATGGTACCACCCAACACTTGTGGTGGTACCACCATGCTAGTCATATGTGCCCTACAAGCCAATCACATGAGTGATGACACTTGTGACTTAATATACACTTTATCTCTTTACTTATTATTAGGCATTTTATCACTTTATCTTGCGTGTTACATATATTGTGATGTTCTTGGATCTGTGCAATGGGAATTAGATCATGATGAGATCACGATAATGAGACCGATTCACCTTTAAACACAGACCCTGAATTATCTTGGTCATAGGTTACTTGAGAAGGACATCGAGATAACCGGATAGACTGGTGCTATATACCCATCCATATGATGGAGGTAGCTGGTCTCATAGCTACTCATGTGGGGACACTAAGGGTATAGTGCAAGTGCTCATTAGGGAATTAGTTCACTGATTGATCCGCTTACGGAATGCTGGATGGTTATTGATACCTCATGTTAGACAGCGATTCCGTAGTCCCAGTAGTGTATCTGGTCCTTAGACTTGAGACACCAAAGATGTCCTATATGAGTACTCCACTCTATAATACCGAACTTATAGGTTTAGAAAGTTTGAGATCTAGTATAGCCAGTTATTGGGAGTGGTAGCCAACCTTACGAGGGCTATTAAGTGTCAATAGAGAATCATCCACTCTCGGTATCATGAGAGGAATATCCCATGTGTTCTTACTCGAACAAATCCTTAGCCAAGGTTATTCAGATTGAGAGAGAAAGAGTTCTCCAGGAGAATCCAACAAGAGCAAGACTCGAGGAGAGACCGTATGGGCCTGACAGCACCATGCCCGGTATAGGGTCTTTGGGATATTGTATGGATGAGGGACTATAGATACATGGTAACTGAGGACATATAGGTCCAAAGGATTGGATTCCCTTGTATCGTCTGGGGATCGCGGCGTAGTGGCCTTGTACGTTCGTAGTCGATGAGTTGGGTGAATTATTATAGAGATAATAATTCACTAAGTCAGAAGGAGTTTTGACAAGTATGACTCATGGCAAGCTCAATATTGGGCCTAGAGGGTCACACACATATGGTAGGTGTTGCGACGAGTAGAGGTTCGGATATGAGATATCTGCTGAACCTCCTATCTTATTGGATATCCATTAAGCCCCTGAATTATTGGATCCTAAGATGAGATCCAATAATTGCTAATAAGAGATTATTGGGTAGAGACCCACTAATCCAAGAGGCTTGGGTAATTAGATGGAGATCCAATACCCAATAGGTCAAAAGATCCATTAGGATTTTCAGGGGGCCTCTATAAATAAGAGGGAACCAAAGCTCTATCGGCTGAGGGTTTCTTTTGGTAGCCACCTCCTGTTCTCCTCTCCCTAGAGAGAGGTGCATCGTCACAATCCCTGCTGTGTGGATACCGCTAGAGAGGAGGACACTTGACCTCCTTTATCCTCTCCCATAGATCTGTAGGAATTCAGGGATATACGATCTCTCTAGGTATCTTCTTTTACACGTGCAGTTTTGCAGATTTGTTTTTGACGCACCGATCTTCGCATGACGACGGAAACTTTCTACGAAAAATCTGGGATTTTGTTTTTTTTGTTCTTTCGCTACGCATGTGATGTCGCTCCCCTGATGGATTTCCCAACAGTGGTATAGAGTTAGGTTGTTCGTGTGATGATCGGATCTTAAACTACGTGTGTTGTGTTTTAGAATAATTTTTTATGCCAAAATCATTGGCGCGCAAGGCGAGAAAGGGCAGCAACAATTGCTGCCCGCTCGTGTAGCAACAGCAAGGCTGCTTGTAGCCTTGCTGCCTGCCTGAGTAGCGATCGGCGGCACAGGCGCAGCGCTGCGGCGCGTGCTCGGGGCCAAGTAGAGGCACTATGCGCGGGGCGATGTCGTGGGGTAATGCTTGCGGGCGCTGTACCCGTGGGGCAATAGCGCCAGGGCAGCGCCCTAGGGGCACCGGCGGGCTCTCCGCCCGCGGGGCAGCGGCGGCCGCAAACGTAATAAGGGTGATGGATTAAGGTTTTATGGCAAAAGATGGTTTTGCCCCTCGTAATTTTAAAAATTTCAAATTCTGTCCATTTTGATAGAATTACTAAAATACCCCTAGGAATTTTTGAAATTCCATATTCTATCCCTTTGACAAAATTACCAAAATACCCCTAGGAATTCAAAAAATTCCCTCTATGTCCCTGATTTCAGAAAATTAAATATGTTAGTTAAATAGTTTAATTAACTATTATTTTTTTATCTAGTAGTCCTATAAAGTAATATATACATGTAATGTGTGATGTGGATAAATGATCATGGACTATCTTGTGATGTGATGTGTGTGTACATATGATTATGTTAGGACTTTAGCTAGGAGAGTCCTAATTTGGTTTCATTGATAAGGGCATTCATGTAAATCCTATCTAGCTGACCACTATTAAAGAGGTGAAGAGACCGGCTAGGTTAGGGTTCGGTTGCTTCTTAGAAAATGAGTCCTATTAGAGAAAGAATCCTATTAGAAGTAGGAGTCATATTAGGAAAAGAGTCATATTAGAAGTAGGAGTCCTATTAGGGAAAGAATCCTATTAGAATTAGGAGTCCTACTAGAGAAGGAGTACTAATTAGAAGTTGGTTAGAAGTAGGAGTCTTGAGTAAGTGTCCTATTAGGAGTTGGGGTATAGAAGCCCTATAAATAGCCATGTATTCATCCTCTTTTCATCAATAAATAGATCAATCTTTTAGCAGCCTTTGAGCAGCAACTTGGAGGAAGGAACCCCTATAGAGTTCCAAGGAGGCCGATCCCCTATAGAGATCAACCCCAAGCTTAGAATCCGTAAGGGTTCTAACACTTGGTATCAGAGCAGCGTTCTTGGCATCTCGCTGCCCTTCCATAGCCATCCACCAACCCTCCACAACTGCCTAAAGCAATTCCCAGAATTGCTTAGAATATCATCGCTGAATTTCCCCATCATCTCCACCACCGTAGATCATCCTTTGATCTTCCCGTGAATTGCAACAGGTTCTGGTTATCTACCTTACTACTGCTGCAATTTAGTTATCCATATTCAAAAAAAATCCAAAAAAAATTGTTCCTATATTACTACATAAACTTTTCGTCATAAAGTTTTCATCTCTACAACGAAAGTTGCACTGCAGAATTTCAGTTGCATAGTACTGTCTTTTTGATCTTGCTATTGTATTTTTTCTATCCAAATCTCTATGAAATTTTTATGATGGCTTTGACACTTCCTAACAGTAGTTTTTCCTTTGGTTTTGTCGAAAAATTCTTAATATAAACCACTTATCTTTTACGTCCAAACTACTGCACTTTAGACGTAAAAATCTACTATAGTACCTCTCCGTGATCCTCAATTTTGCCGAACCTCTTGCTGTCATTTCTTTCTACGAAATTTTTAACAGTATTACCTCTCCCTTATCAATAGATTCCCTTTGAGTTTTACTTGAATCTCTTTTAAAAATTTCTGGAAAAAATTACATCTTTACTGGTGGAATTTTTTTGGCGAAAAATCTGGTGTTGCACCTTTGTCCTTTTTTCTTTTCTGTAACCTACCAAACCCTAGCCACCTTGCTGCCACAAACTAAGACGTCTTTAGGGCATCCCTCTAGCCTTAAGATTCAGCCATCATAACCTAGTTTCATAACCCTAACAGCACCAAAAACCGTAGCCCAAAATAGTAAACCATTACAGCCAAACCCTTCTATCACCGATCTATTGTCCGAACCTTCTACCACCCCATGTCATTAACCCATCAACAGAAAAAAGACAAGGGCATCTTTGATCTACAAGCATATGCTATGGCTTCTCAAGATCCAATTGATGCCAAATTTGAAGCATAGGAATCTCGGATTGAATCTCTTTTAAAAATTTCTGGAAAAAATTACATCTTTACTCGTGGAATTTTTTTGGCGAAAAATCTGGTGTTGCACCTTTGTCCTTTTTTCTTTTCTGTAACCTATCAAACCCTAGCCACCTTGCTACCACAAACTAAGACGTCTTTAGGGCATCCCTCTAGCCTTAAGATTCAGCCATCATAACCTAGTTTCATAACCCTAACAGCACCAAAAACCGTAGCCCAAAATAGTAAACCATTACAGCCAAACCCTTCTATCACCGATCTATTGTCCGAACCTTCTACCACCCCATGCCATTAACCCATCAACAGAAAAAAGACAAGGGCATCTTTGATCTACAAGCATATGCTATGGCTTCTCAAGATCCAATTGATGCCAAATTTGAAGCATAGGAATCTCGGATTGAATCATGACTAGAATCGTGCTTGGAAGACAAATTGCGCGCCTTGTTTGCAGAATCAGAATTGGACAACCATCGAGTCCAACCAAATTGCAGCAAAGAGAAAATTTAGAAAAGACCCCACAGAAGGAGAGACAGCCCTCAGACATGTTTCAGCCATGCATGAGGGTGGACTTCCCCCGATGGGAAGAAGGAGACCCGGCGGGGTAGATTTCGCGCGCCGAACGTTACTTTCGCTACTACCGAACGTCGGATAATGCTATGGTGGAGATTGCTATTATCCACCTTGAAGGAGATGTTATTCGATGGTACAATTGGTTAGAATATAATTATGGGGCTCTAACATGGAATCAATTTAAGAATGCACTGCTGAATCGTTTCGGACCTATAGAGTATGAAAATATCGACGGCTAACTCGCAAAGATTCGACAAACCTCTATGATTCAAGAGTACCAAACTAGGTTTGAGAAGCTATCCTACCTTGCTCATGATTAGATTGACCATTAATTGTTAGGAATATTTATCGAAGGACTCAAGCCAGAGATAAAAGGGAAAGTTAAGGCTCGACAGCCTCGTACCGTGATGGCTGCGAATTCTTTTGCCCGAATACCAGAAGAATGACTCAGCCAAGATGCTCAGAGGATGAGAACCACTCCTAGATCCTCAACATATAAACCCTCTTCTGCTCCCAGCCATCCTTCGCTGCCCAAAAAATTGACAAGAGAAGAACTATATGACCGATCAGTAAAGGGTCTTTGTTAGCATTGCGACGAGCTGTGGAACCACGATCATCGCTGCAAAAGTGGCCGCCTCCTATTGATTGAACTGCTTGAAGACATGGAGGAGGAGGTCTAGGAGCATGAGGAAGAGGTCACAGATGAAGAACAATAGCCAATTGATATTACAATGCATGCCCTTGTCGGTTACGCAAACCTGCAAACAATGAAAGTGGGAGGATTTCTGAAGCAACAACCGATCACCGTTCTTATTGACATCGGGAGTACTAATAATTTTATGAATAGTAAGGTTACTGTCTGGATGGCCTTACCTATTGAGAATTGCAGCAGGTTCAATGTTAAAGTCGCAGATAGATAAATTTTGAAGTGTGATCGTAGGTACCCACGGGTGAAACTATTACTGTAGGACCAAGAGATAATTACAGATTTTTTCCTCCTCTCTCGATGATTATGAGGCCGTGCTTGACATTGAATGGTTGATGACATTAGGTGATGTTTCCTAGAATTTTTTGAAATTAATTATGAAATTTTACAATAAGGGGAAACAAGTGATATTGTGCGGCAAACGTGGGGGCGACATAACGATAATTTGCACACAATGAATGGAGAAAGTTTTGCATAAAGCATGCAGCGGCTTTTTGGTATAACTTAAGCAGCAATCTAAGGGAGAGCCAACCAAATTTGAAGATCCAAACCTACTTCCCTTGCTTGCTGAATTTTTAGATATATTTGACGAACCACACAGCCTACCTCCTAACCACCGACATGATCATCGTATACCGATTCTTCCAGTCAAACCTCTAACAAAGACTCGATCATATCAGTATCCACATCTCCAAAAAGATGAAATAGAAAGGATTGTAAAAGAGATGCTTGAAGCAGGAGTTATTTAGCCAAGTTGCAGCCCCTATTCTTCACCGGTGCTCCTCGTATGAAAGAAAGACGGAACATGATGAATGTGTATTGATTACCGAGCTCTCAACGACATAACCGTCAAGGACAAGTATCCTATTCTAGTAGTAGATGAATTGCTTGATGAATTAAAGGGAGCATGAGTCTTCACAAAGCTGGACCTTCGATCCGGGTATCATCAAATACGAGTGTGCGAAGAAGACATACCGCGCCTTACGAGCGCTACTTGATCACTATGAATTTCTGGTAATGCCCTTTGGTCTCACCAATGCTCCCTCCACCTTCCAGAGCCTTATGAATGATATTTTTTGGAGTTATCTTCGAATGTTTATGCTAGTTTTCTTTGACGATATCCTTATTTATAGCCCTTCTCTTGAAAGTCATATTCGACACTTACGACTTGTTTTGATAATTTTGTGAGAACATGTTCTTTTTGTCAAAAAAATGAAGTGCCGCTTTCTTCAACAAAAGCTAGAATATCTTGGGCATATCATATCAGAGGAAGGGGTGGCAGTGGACCCCTCCAAAATTGAAGCAATGCAAAACTGGCCAACCTCGAGGAACATAAAATCGCTGCGCGGCTTTCTCGGTTTAATAGGTTACTACCGTAAGTTTGTGAAAAACTATGGAAAGATCAGGGTACCCCTTACTTCCTTACTGAAAAGAGATGCTTTCCAATGGTCGCACAAAGCCACAACTACCTTCGACGAACTTAAAGTCGCAATGATAACAACGCCCGTACTAGCGTTACTTGACTTCGGCAAGACTATTATTATTGAAGTCGATGCCTCTGGAGTCGGAATTGGTATTGTACTAATGAAAGATGGCCGCCCCCTCACTTATACCAGTAAGGCATTATCTCCTTCCCATCTCAAGATGACTATTTACGATAAGGAGATTCTCACAATTGTGCATGCGATGGCCAAATGGAGATCGTACTTGATCGGGCGACCATAAAAGCCTAAAATATTTCTTGGAGTAGAAGATATCTTCCTCTGAGTGGCAAAAATGGGTAACAAAGATTCTTGGATATGATTATGAAATAACTTACAAAAGGGGGAAAGAGAATGTTGTTATAGATGCACTTTCGTGGCTACCCGAGCAAGCTAAATTTTCGGCCATTTCACTTTCAACCAACGACTTCCCTGAGGATATTAGGAGGGAATGACAAGATGATCCGAAGACCAGAGCATCTATGAAGCTTTCAACTCGGTTCTATGGATCCTACCAGATTTTGGAGCACATCGGAATAGTAGCATACAGATTGGACTTACCCGCCAGCCCTCGAATCCATCTAGTCTTCCATGTGTCGTGTTTGAAGCTCAAGTTGGGACAAAACGAGATAGCCCAAAGCCATCTACCAAATATGACTACCCAAGGAGAGCTCCAGATCCAACCAAGTGCCATTATTGATCAACGGATCGTGACTCGATGACGACGACCCGCTATTGAAGTGCTAATACAGTGGGCGAACCTACCAACAGAAGATGCCACTTGGGAGAACTATGATGACTTGAATATCAAATTCTCAGAATTCATGGAGCGTCAACCTCGAGGACAAGGCTGATTTGAAGAGGGCGGGTCTGTTAGGACTCTAGCTAGGAGAGTCCTAATTTGGTTTCATTGATAAGGGCATTCATATAAATCCTATCTAGTCGATCCCTATTAAAGAGGTGAAGAGGCCGGCTAGGTTAGGGTTAGGTTGCTTCTTAGAAAAGGAGTCCTATTAGAAATAGGAGTCCTATTAGAGAAAGAGTCACAACCCTAACAAGTTGGAATCTAGGATGGAATGGTGCAAGTTCATGGGATACCCCAAACAAACTTGTGGGTATTATTTCTATCACCCTAAGGATCGAAAGGTCTTTGTAGCTAAGAGAGCAGTGTTCCTTGAGAAGGAACACATTCTTGGTGGAGATAGTGAGAGCATGATAGAGTTGAGTGAGGTTGGAGAACCTAGCTTAAGCAACATTCCAGAATCTGTTCAGATACCTAATATACAAGTTCCAACTTTACATAGGTCCGATAGAGTATCCCATCCTCCTGAGAGGTATATGGGACATATCAGAAGAGAGGATGTTGAGGATATTGATCCTTAGACCTATGAGGAGGCTATTATAAGCATAGATTCCAGGAAATGGCAAGAAGCCATGAATTTAGAAATGGATTCCATGTACTCCAATAAGGTTTGGAACCTAGTTGATGCACTCGAGGGTATTGTACCCATTGGTTGCAAGTGGATCTATAAAAGGAAGATTGGAGTAGATGGAAAGGTAGAGACCTATAAAGCAAGGCTAGTGGCTAAGGGGTATCGTCAAAGGCAAGGTGATGACTATGACGAAACTTTCTCACCTGTAGCCATGCTAAAATCCATTCGAATTCTATTAGCTATTGTAGCACACTATGATTATGAGATCTGGCAGATGGATATTAAAACTGCATTTCTCAATGGCAACCTCGAGGAGGAGGTGTATATGATACAGTCTGAGGGATTCATGTCCAAAGGTAACCCAGATAAGGTGTGCAGGTTGCTTAGGTCCATTTATGGATTGAAGTAAGCTTCATAAAGTTGGAACATAAGATTTGATGAGGCGATCAGATCTTATGACTTTATTAAGAACGAAGATGAACCTTGTGTGTACAGGAAATTAAGTGGGAGCACTATCACCTTTTTGGTATTATATGTGGATGACATCCTGATTATTGGGAATGATGTAGGAATGCTCTCCACAATAAAGACTTGGTTATCTAGGCACTTCTTCATGAAGGACTTAGGGGAAGCATCCTACATATTGGGGATACGGATCTATAGAGATAGATCCAAGAGGATGCTTGGCTTGTCCTAGTCCAGGTACATAGACACCATTATCAAAAGGTTTGGCATGAAAAATTCCAAGAGAGGTCTCATACCAATGAGATATGGAATATTACTTTCTAGGAGTATGTCCCCAAAGACTCCTGAAGAAATAGCACACATGAATATGATGTCATATGCATCAGCGATAGGATCTATCATGTATGCTATGCTATGTACCAGGCCTGATATAGCACATGCTCTGAGTGTCACGAGCAAATATCAAGCAGATCCAGGCTTGGAGCACTGGAAAGCAGTAAAATATATCCTTAAGAACTTGAAAAGGACTAAGAATCTTTTACTGGTATATGGAGATAGTAGCCTCAAGGTTGAGGGCTACTCGGACTCGAGCTTCCAGTCCGATATTGATAATACAAGTCTAATTCAGGGTATATGTTCACCCTGAATGGAGGAGCAGTATGCTGGAAGAGTTCCAAGCAAGATATTATTGCTGACTCGACTACAGAGGTTGAATACATTGCTATGGCAGAGGCAGTAAAGGAGGTAGTCTGGATGAAGAAGTTCATCACAGATCTAGGAGTCATCCCAAGCAGCGAGGAGCTGATTCCTTTATATTGAGATAAATACGAGACGATTACTCAAATAAGGGAACCTAGGTCTCATCAGAAGTGTTCTATGGAGGTACCAACTTATTAGCGAGATCGTGGCCCGAAAAGATGTAGTAGTGGAAAGAGTTCCATCCGAAGATAATATTACAGATCTATTGACAAAGTCATTGACTTAGATTGTCTTTGAGCGTCATAGAGGTCTGATGGGGATTAGATATGTTGGTGATTGGCTTTAGTTCAAGTGGGAGATTGCTAGTCATATGTGCCCTGTAAGCCAATCACATGAGTGATGACACTTGTGACTTAATATGTACTTTATCTCTTTACTTATTATTAGGTATTTTATCACTTTATCTTGTGTGTTGCATATATTGTGATGTCCTTGGATCTATGCAATAGGAATCGGATCGTGATGAGATCACGATAATGAGACTGATTCACCTTTAAACACAGACCTTGAATTATCCTGATCATAGGTTACTCGAGAAGGACATCGAGATAACCGGATAGATTGGTGTGCTGTATACCCATCCATATGATAGAGGTAGCTGATCTCATAGCTACTCATGTGGGGATACTAAGGGTACAATGCAAGTGCTCATTGGGGAATGAGTTCACTAATTGATCCGCCTACGGAATGCTGGATGGTTATTGATACCTCATGTTAGACAGCGATTCCGTAGTCCCAGTAGTGTATCTGGTCCTTAGACTTGAGACACCAAGGATGTCCTGTATGAGTACTCCACTCTTTGATACCGGACTTATAGGTTTGGAAAGTTCCAGATCTAGTATAGTCGGTTATTGGGAGTGATAGCCAACCTTATGAGAGTTATTGAGTATCAATAGAGGATCATCCGCTCTCGGTATCATGAGAGGAATATCTCATGTGTTCTTGCTTGAACAAATCCTTGACCAAGGTTATTCGGATTGAGAGAGAAAGAGTTCTCCGGGAGAATCCGACAAGAGTAAGACTCGAGGAGAAACCGTATGGGCCTGACAGCACCATGCTTGGTATAGGATCTCTGGGGTATTGTATAGATGAGGGACTATAGATACATGGTAACTGAGGATAGATAGGTCAAAAGGATTGGATTCCCCTATATCGTCTGGGGGCCGTGGCATAGTGGCCTAGTACGTCCTCAATCGATGAGTTGGGTGAATTATTATAGAGATAATAATTCACTAAGTCAGAAGGAGTTCTGACAAGTATGACTCACGACCAGCTCGATATTGGGCCTAGAGGGTCACACACATATAGTAGGTGTTGCGACTAGTAGAGGTTCGGATGTGAGATATCTGCTGAACCCTCTATCTTATTAGATATCCATTAAGCCCCTTAATTATTGGATCCTAAGATGAGATCCAATAATTGCTAATAAGAGATTATTGGGTAGAGACCCACTAATCCAAGAGGCTTGGGTAATTAAATGGAGATCTAATACCCAATAGGGTGAAAGATCCATTAAGGTTTTCAAGGGGCCTCTATAAATAGGAGGGAACCAAAGCTCTATAGGCTGAGGGTTTCTATTGGTAGCCACCTCATGTTCTCCTCTCCCTAGAGAGAGGTGCGTCATCGCAATTCCTGCTATGTGGATACCGCTAGAGAGGACACTTGACCTCCTTCATCCTCTCTCACAGATCTGTAGGAATTTAGGGATATACGATCTCCCTAGGTATCTTCTTTTATATGTGTAGTTTTGCAGATTTGTTTTTGACGCACCGATCTTTGCACGACGACGGAAACTTTCTACAAAAAATCTGGGGTTTTATTTTTATTATTCTTCCGTAGTGCATGTGATGTCGCTCCCCTGAAGGATTTCCCAACACACCAGTACCCCAAAAATCCAAGAAGATTTAAATTTGGCCTCCAAATTTGAATCCACTTGTGGGTCTATAAATATCCCAGCTATTCTTGCTTGGGATAGCAAGAATTGTGCAAGAAAACTAAGGGAAAACTCTGATTCTTAGTAGAAATCCCTCCTCTGAAATTTTAAAGAGTTGTTCCTAGGAGATGTGGCTGAGGGAAATCTTATAAAAGAGTTTATAAGAGGGAGTTAGTCTTCGTTCATTGGAAGAAAAACTATTAGTGGAAGTCGGTGCCCTCAAGTGATGAGGAATTGAGAGTGGACATAAGTCAGATGATCGAACAATTATAAAAATCGGGTTTGCATTTACTTTTTATAATTTATATTTCTGCAAACCATCTTTACTTTACTACTCTACTTCCTCATCACTGCCCTCATTCATTATGAATTGCTTTCATGTTTGAAACATTTCCGACATAGACTTAATCGCTGAAAGCTTTTATCGAAATTAGTTTTCATCATACGGGGTTTTACGAAATCGTCGAATTTATCATAATCTTTCCACTACACTAATTCACCCCCCGCCCCTCTTAGTGCTGAACTAATCCTAACAATTGGCATCATAGCTTGGTATTTCTCATTTGGATTCACACCCAAGAGAAATGACTCCTTTCGGATTTCAAGAGGATTTCTTTATCGTTCGTCCTCCCTTGTTTAACGAGTCAGACTACACTTATTAAAAACTCGAATAAGAGTTTTCTTACTTTCTTTGAATTTGGATTTATGGAATATCATTGAAAATCATTTTCAACAACCTTTGAAGCATATGAATGAATGGTTGGATTTTGAGAAAAAATCATTTGGTTATGTGCAAAGGCTATGAATACCTTATTTTGTGCTCTAGATAAAAACGAGTTTAATCAGATTTCAACTTATGAAATGACTTTTGATATTTGGTACACATTTAAAATCATGCATGAAGGACTTTGAGTCAAAGACTCGAAAGTAAACCTTTTAATGCACGATTTTGAGCTTTTTTGAATGGCACAAAGCAAGACTATTAGTGATATGTACACCCGTTTCACAGATGTCGTCAATAGTCTAAAAGCACTTGGCAAAAGTTTTTCAAATTTTGAACTTATAAACAAGATTTTAATATCTCTTCCAAAAAGGTGGGATCAAAAAGTAATAGCTATACAAGAGTTTAAAGACTTGAACATTTATTCTCTTGAAGAGCTAATCGAGTCTTTAATGACCTATGAAATAACTTTAAACTTGATAAACATGAAAACCACCTTCCAAAGAATAGAAAGGATTGGGCACTTCGAACAAAAGAATACCACTTGAGTAATGACTCAAGTGATGAGGACAATGTTGAGGAACTTGAACTTCTAACATTAAAGTTTAAAAAGTTCATTAAATAAAAATTGATAAACACAAATGAACTTTAAAAGAACATCAACTCTTGCTATGAACGTAAGAAGTCGGAGAGCTCCAAAGACGAGTATACAAAAGTAAAGAAGAAGAAACCGAGGAAAGAAGAATCAAGTGATGAAGCGGCGAACTATGCTTTGACAGCTCTCGACAATAAGGTAAGTAACTCACCCAAGGTGCTTTTACCTTATTATGAGATTACTTGATGATTTTCATGAATTGCTTAACTTAGTTTGTAGGAAATAAAAAATTATTTTCAAAAATAATTATCATGCTTCTCTTTCTAGCGTTTTTGAAAAATTAAAAAGTTGATCATGAAAATTATATGTTTTGTGATAAAGAAGTATGATAACGATATTAAAGTTTCACGCATATTATGACTTGAAATTATAAATGATGCATGCAACATTATGAATGATAATTACATGATTTATGATAATGTTTGTACACCTAATAGGATTAATCCTTGTGTGTGTATTATGAAGACTTTGAATTGTTTTTCAGTTTTAAACATGACGCTTGACGATTTTATTTCATGCATGTGTATTTGACGTAATGATGATTTGAAATCCTATGTTTTGGAATAATGTGTTTCTGGTATTAATGGTTTCGACGAAACTTGTTTTTGGGATTTATACGATGATGCATGTCTTTATGAAATCAATTGCAAAGCTAAAAAAACTTAACCCAAATTGCTTTCATAAATTTTCCGCATGAAAGAAAAGTGGTTTTGATGATACTTTGTGTTATATTTGGACTTGATGGTTTTCTTGACGAAACTTGTTTTTCAGATTTATAAAATGGTACATGGTTTTAGCAAAAATTTGAGCTTAACGATTGATTTCTCACACTAAGCTAGAATCATGTAAGAAGGAAAACATCTTGTTATAACTAATAACAATGAAAGAAAGAATATTAGAATTAAAATGATTTTGATGATGCTTTAAGAAATCATGCTTGATTTTATGATCTTGTATTTTGGATTAATGTATCTTAATGATTTTTATGATGAAACTTGTGAATCGGTCTTAAACAAAATGAATTACAAAAAAATTAACAAAGGCATGCTTATAAAGACATGTTTCTATTTGATTTGGCATATAAAGACAAAGGAATGCTTAGACGAAATGAATAAGAAAATGCATTTCCTATCTTATCAAGATTAAAGAATTCATTTATGATATTTTATGAATCTCGTAAATTATGAAAGAGATTTTGATGATGGTTTGAATGTATGAATCGATAATTTTTGTCCCTTGTTTGATACGTAAAATTTCTTGATGATTCAATATTTCTTGAATGAGCTTTATCATGATCTTGATTTCTCGACATTTGATACTTTAGATTTTTCTTAAGAATCAAGATCTCCTATTTGATCTCTTGAGTTTCTTGTGCTATTTACAAAGAAGAGACATATCAAAGTGAATCATGATCTTTATACTTAATGCTTATGATTCTTTAAGATTCTTTATCTCCTAAGATTTATTTTCATTTTTTACTGAAAAGGAGATATGTCAATGATTTATGAATTTGTGGTATTCATGAAATGATTTGTTTATGGCTTGTATACCTAATGATTGAACTATTTTGAGCCTTTGTATCCTCCCCTTCTTTTCAACAATGATAAAAAGGGGAAAGAAAATATATTCATGACTTGACTTTGATGATTGAAACATTGCATGCTCAAATTGATTGTTCTCCTATGTTTCAATGCTTCTTTCTATACATGACTCGATGATGTAAACTTTTGATATATCACTTGTCATGATTGATGAAAAGAAAATTTATTTTTCTTGATATCTTTTCTGATGAATCATCATTAAAAAGAATTTGTCAAATGAATTATGTTCTTGATTTTACTTGAGCTTTGATATCATATCCTTCATGACATATAAATGATATGATTTCTTTGCCTTGTATGCATCATGCGATGATTGAAAGATTGATGTAAATTTTTATTGATGTAAATTTATAATTGATGTGAAAAGTATATATCATTATATTCCTTCCTTCTTTTTGACAATGATAAAGGGGGAGAAGAAATTGCTAGCTTGCACACTTCAATGAAAAAGATTTGCTAGCTCGATCATTGCAAAGAAAGAACTTGCCATCTTGAAAATTGCTAGCTTGTAAAGGCAAAACTAAGTTGCACTTCTCAAAAGAGAAGAAACAAGTGCTATCTTACCTATTGTGAGAAACGAAGTGCAAACGTGTACATCTCAATAAGCAAGTGAAAAATTGCTATGCTTGAACTTAAAAGCTTGTCTTGATTGAATGTTGTAAATCTAGCTTAAATATTATAAAATTTACATATCTTTTAATCTTGCTAGATGCCACTTCTTTTTCTTGATGATAAAGGGAGAGAAGTAGATTGATGACTTCATGCATTATAATGATGATTAAATATTTTAAAATTTTACATGATGATTTTTTATCACATGTTACTTAGATTTTTTGAAATCCAAGGGTTCTATCAATATGACATATTGATAGGGGGAGTTGGTTTAAACTCCCAGAGTTAAGGTTAACTCCGATATCAATTAGTTGTCATCATAAAAAAAAAGGGAGATTATTGAATCTCATATTTTGATGATGAAACTAATTGATTGTGGTTTAGTGATCTAACTACATTTTGAGTTATGTAAGTCTACTCTCAATCAATATTAGACAATTGAAGCAGGAAGAATCGATATTGTCCTAGAGGAAATCAGGTCAGAAGGTTAGACGTCGAGCCGGAGGTCCGGTCATCGTATCGGCAGAAGGCTTTGGACAAAGAAATCAAGTATCGGGCCAAGAAGAGTGGAGTTACACCATGGAGATTGGAGTTGTGAAGGACAACTACCAATTGGGCAATAGGCTACAAGAGAGGATGATGCACTGAAAAAACGGACGAAGCGCCGATGGAGTAATGACGTGCTAGGCAACTAATTATGATTCACTTTGTAATAATTATCTAAATCAAAGTAGGATTAAATTAATTAGGTTATAATTAGACAAACCCAATTAGAGGCTAGCTAGACCCATACTTGGATAGGTTTGGGCCGGACTCAAGGCCCAAACAGTGTTGTTGAACCTTGTCTAGCGGTGGTACCGCCAGACTAGGGCGATGGTACCGCCCAGGGTTCAGTCTCCCAGGTGGTCTGGGCGGTGGTACTACCCAGTGTTAGTGTACCTAGGTAGTGGTACTGTTAGCTGGGTGATAGTACCACCTAGTACACTAACAGTGATAGAAAGCCTGGGTGGTGGAACCGCTAGTACCTTAGAAATCCAGGATGATTCAAATTTGGGCTCCAAATTTGAATCCACTTGGGGTCTATAAATACTCTGGCTATTCTTGCTTGGGATAGCAAGAATAGTGCAAGAAAACTAAGGAAAAACTCTGTGATTCTTAGTAGAAATCCCTCCTCCAAAATTTTAAAGAGTTGTTCCTAAGAGAGGTGGTTAAGGGAAATCTTGTAAAAGAATTTGTAAGAGGGAGTTAGTCTTCACCCATTGGAAGAAAGACTATTAGTTGAAGTCGGTGCCCTCAAGTGAAGAGGAATCGAGAGTAGACAAAGGTCGGATGACCGAACTACTATAAAAATTGGGTTTATGTTTACTTCTTGCAATTTACATTTCTGCAAACCATCTTTACTTTGTTGCTCTACTTCCTCATCACTACCCTCATTCATTATGAATTGCTTTCATGTTTGAAACATTTCCAACATGGACTTAATCGCTGAAAGCTTTCATCGAAATCAATTTTTATCATACGGGGTTTTTTGAAATTATCGAATTTATCATAATCTTACCACTACACTAATTCACCCCCCTCTTAGTGTCGAATTGATCCTAACAAACTTTTCATAAAGGCAAGGCTCACAAGTTGCATATGACTCATAGTTGAATGGATCTAAGTATTAATCCTTGAGCAACTTTTGAATCCTTCTCTCATGGATATGACCAAGCCTAAAGTGCCACAAGTATGCACTGTTTATCTCATATCATTTCCTCTTAGACACACTTACATTCATGATATATGGAGCAATATCTAGTATAAATAAACTATTATGTAATGTTCCTCTAGTGATGATCTTATCATCCAATATTACCGAATAATCATTGTTCTCAAAAACTAATTTATCTTCACTAACTATCAAATACGAAATGAAAATATTATTTTTGATAATAGAGGGAACAAAGTAACATGCATCTAATGCAATAGTAGCTCTATCAGGCAGATGTAAGGTGACATCGCCAATAGCCATTGTAGTAACTTTTGCTCTATTACTCATCTTAAAGTTCATCTTGTATCTCACCAATCTCCTAGGTCTTGCCAAGACTTACAACGAATTACAGATATGATAAGCACACCGTTATCCAATACCTATATGTTATCATAAGAGTTTGACAAATGGAGATTGAGCATTAGTATACTTGAAGCTTGTCCAAGCTTTTGTTTTGCCTTCTCTATAAGGTACTTTTTGTAGTTTCTATTATAGTACCTGTCTTTGTCATAATAGAAGCACTAGCCTTTGCCCTTTGTTGGGTCATTCATAGCAACCTTTGCTTTACTCGATTTGCCCTTGCCTTTCTTAAGGGATTTTACTGTTTTCCTTTTTTTTGTCTCACCAGCAAAGAGAATTGGCTTCTTTTTCTTGATGGTGCTCTTAGCCTCCCTCAACATATTAAGGAGCTTAGGGAGAGTCATCTCAAACTTGTTCATATTAAAATTCATAATAAACTAAGAAAAGGAATCTGGTAGGGACTGAAGTATAAGATTCGTACACAAGTTATCCTCTACGACCATTTATAGACCCATGAGTTTCTCTATCCACTCAATTATCTTATAAATATGGTTCTGATCTACTATCCCCTTAGTCATCTTGGCACGAAAGAGGCTCTTTGATATCTCATATCACTAAGTTCTTTCTTGTTCCTCAAATAATTTATGAAGATGCGAAAAAATGGATCTGACATACATTAATTCATGTTGCCTCTAAAACTCGGGAGTCATGGAGCCCAACATGTAGCATTGAGCAGGAGTAGAGTCATCTATGTACTTCACATAGTGAGCGATCTCATCCTTGCTTGCCTTTTCCTCGGGCGTAGGCTGCTAGTCATATGTGTCATGTAAGCCAATCACATGAGTGACGGCACTTGTGACTTAATATGCACTTTATCTCTTTGATTATTATTAGTCGTTTTATCACTTTATCTTACATGTTACATATACTGTGATGTCCTTCGATCTGTGCAATGGGAATCAGATCGTGATGAGATCACGATAATGAGACCGATTCACCTTTAAACACAGATCCTAAATTATCCTGGTCATAGGTTACTCGAAAAGGACATCGAGATAACCGGATAGACTGGTGTGCTATATACCCGTTCATATGATGGAGGTAGCTGGTCTCATTGTTGAATCTCGGATTTTGATGATGAAACTAATTGAGTGTGATTTGTTGTCTAACTGCGTGTTGAGTTACGTAGGTCTACTATCGATCAGGATATTGGGTGTCGAGCCAGAGGTTCGGTCGACTATCGACAGGAGGCTTCGTACGTCGGGCATCGGGCCAAGAAGTGCGGAGTTACGCCATGGATATCGAGTTTGTTTGTGCAGGAGTAACTACGAAAGGGATGAAGATGTAAAGCGAAATCAAGGGCCGAAGTCAAGTGCGATGGATCGTTGGGAGTTCGAGAGTTTGATGGAAGCCTGAAGATTCATTGGGAGTGCTACCGGAACTGGCCGAGAACAAGTAGGGAGCTTATCGAAGGGTTTTTGGAAGCTCACCGGGAGGTTCGTCGGAAGTTCGTGGAGCTTGACAAGAAAGATCGAAGCTTGCCAAAGAAGCTTGGGGGAACTCGCCAAAATCATCGTGGAGTCCGAGAGCTTGCCGGGAGTCCGCAGGATGGTTTCCGTGGGATCGTCGGAAGACCGCTGGAAGTTCGCCGGAAGCTCGACGGAAGAAGACTTGACTTGCGGACTTTGTAATAGCTTAGGAAGCGTCTTTAAAATTTGTAGTTAGCACGTATTTTGGGTTAAGATTAGATAATCCAAAGTGGGGGCCCATTGGGCCTTGATTAGGATGAGTTTGGGCCAAAATTTTGGCCCAAACCGAACCAGCTACGTGCATGCATGTTATTGTAGCATGCACTGTAGCATTCTACTATAGCAGGCGGTGGAACCGCCTGCTTGGGGCGGTGGCACCGCCCCTGTACGTCAGTCAACAGACTGACACAGGCGGTGGCACCGCCACCGACAGGCGGTGGCACCGCCACCGACAGGCGGTGGCACTGCCTCTGTTGACCAGAGCATTGGAACTCCAAATTGATTTCAAATTTGGAGCCCAATTTTGAATCTACTTTGGATCTATAAATACCCCCCCTTTCTCAGCTGAAAGGGCACCCTTTTGAGCAAATTTCTTAAGTCTTGAGCTTTTGTAGAGTGTTGAAAAGTTTTGTTCTTGCTAAGTGTTCACCTTCTTCTTTTCTTGAGAGATCTTGTATAAGTGTGAACATCTTGTAAAGGGCTATAAAAGGGGTGTTTGATCCTTCCCCTTCAAAGGATTTGATAGTGGAAGAAGGAAGCCTCATCGGAGAAGGCTTCGGAAGTGGATGTAGGTCACTTTGATCGAACCACTATACATCGCTGCGTCTTGATTGCGTGAGTGTTTAATTTTCTGCTTTACCTTACTGCAACCTTTACTTTACTTGCTCCTCTTCATTTTTATCTTTGTACGCATGCTTCAAAGTTAGAACACAAAAATCGGTTTCAAACGAAACGTTGTTTTCATCGTACGAAGTTTCCGAAGCTTGCTTTAAATCACTGAAAAATCCATCGTTTTATCCGCTGCACTAATTCACCCCCCCCCCCCCCCCGCTCTTAGTGCCACTCGATCCCTAACACTCATACCTACTCGTGGGGGGACACTAAGGTTACAGTTTAGGTGCTCATTGGAGAATGCGTTCACTGATTGGTCCGCCTATGGAATGCTGGATGGTTATTGATACCTCATGTTAGACAGCGATTCCATAGTTCCAGTAGTGTATCTGGTCCTTAGACTTGAGACACCAAGGATGTCCTGTATGAGTACTCCACTCTTTGATACTGGACTTATAGGTTTAGAAAGTTTCAGATCTAGTACAACCAGTCATTGGGAGTGGTAGCCAACCTTACGAGAGCTATTGAGTGTCAATAGAGGATCATCTGCTCTCGGTATCATGAGAGGAATATCCCATGTGTTCTTGCTCGAAAAAATCCTTGGCCAAGGTTATTCGGATTGAGAGAGTAAGGGTTCTCTGGGAGAATCCAATAAGAGCAAGACTCAATGAGAGACCGTATGGGCCTGACAGCACCATGCCCGGTATAGGGTCTTTGGGATACTAGATGGATGAGATATTATAGATACATAGTAACTAAGGACAGATAGGTCCAAAGGATTAGATTCCCCTATATCGTCTAGGGGCTACGGCGTAGTGGCTTGGTACGTCCGCAGTCGATGAGTTGGGTGAATTATTATAGAGATGATAATTCACTAAGTCAGAAGGAGTTCTGACAAGTATGACTCACGGCCAGCTCGATATTGGGCCTAGAGGGTCACACACATATGGTCAGTGTTGAGATGAGTAGAGGTTCGGATATGAGATATTCGCTGAACCCCCTATCTTATTGGATATCCATTAAGCCCCTGAATTATTGGATCCTGCGATGAGATCCAATAATTCATAATAAGAGATTATTGGGTAGAAATCCACTAATCTAAGAGGCTTGGGTGATTGGATGGAGATCCAATACCCAATAGGGCAAAAAGATCCATTAGGGTTTTCAGGAGGCTTCTATAAATAGGAGGGAACCAAAACTCTATAGGCTGAGGGTTTCTTTTGGTAGCCACCTCTTGTTCTCCTCTCCCCAAAGAGAGAGGTACATCATTGTAATCCCTGCCGTGTGGATACCGCTAGAGAGGAGGACGCTTGACCTCCTTCATCCTCTCTCACAGATCTGCAGGAATTCAGAGATATACGATCTCCTTAGGTATCTTCTTTTACATGTGTAGTTTTGCAAATATATTTTTGACGCACTGATCTTCGCACGATGATGGAAACTTTCTACGAGAAATTTGGGGTTTTGTTTTTTGTTCTTCCGCTATGCATGTCATGTTGCTCCCCTGAGGGATTTCCCAACAGCGGTATCAGAGCTAGTTTGTTCGTGCTAAGATCGGATCTTAAACTGCATGTGTTGTGTTTTGGATCTGCTTTTGATGCCAAAATCATTGGCACAAAAGCCAAGAAGGGCAGCAACTCTTGCTGCCCTTGTTGTGCTCGTGCAGCAGCCGCAAGGCTGGTCCTACGGGTTGCTGGCCGTAGGCAAGCTGCCTGCGCCGGTGGCCTGCGGCCCGCCCGTAGGGACACCGACGGGCGCTGCGCTCGTGCGTAGAGGCGCCGACACCTATAGACGCTGCGCCCGCGGGCCAGCGCTGCAGAGGCACCGATGCTGGGCGCCCATGCCCGTGGGCCAACGTCTGAGGTGGGCGCTCCGCCCACGGGGTAGCGGCGGCATCGCCGTCCTCCCCACGCGCACGGGGCACCGCCTGCAAGGTGGCAGCGGCCGCAAGCACAGTAAGAGTGAGGGATTAGGGTTTTTAGGACAAAAGATAGTTTTACCCCTTAAAATTTTAAAAATTTCAGATTTTGTCCCTTTTGATATAATTACTAAAATACCCCTCAAAATTTTAGAAATTCTAGATTCTGTCCCTTTGATAGAATTACCAAAATACCCTTGGGAATTCAAAAAATTCTCTCTATGTCCCTGATTTGAGAAAATTAAATATGTTCATTAAATAGTTTAATTAACTATTTTTTTATCTAGTAGTCCTATAAAGTAATATATACATGTGATGTATGATGTGGACAGATGATCATGGACTTGTGATGTGATGTGTGTACATGTGATTATTATTATTGGGGTCTGCGAGCCTCTATTTTTCTCATTTATTGTTGGGCCTGCATGCCTATAAATATGTTGTAATTACATGAGAAGGCACAGCGGTAGCGGGACACACAAGGTCGAGATGGACGATCCGACGCATGGAGATGTGTTGAGATGCCGACGGATCTGACGAAGTGAGATGGACGATCATAGGGCATGGAGATGCGCTGAAGCACACATGAATCTTGATGTGAGTGATTGGGCCCATTAGCTCGGGCCTGATCACATTAGGATGTAGTCCATGATCATCTGGTGTGATTGCTCATATGATGTGTGATTAGTTATACACCTACTATATATATATATATTTACATGCGATGTAGATATATATATATATTAAATACGTATATGTATGTGTGTGACATATTATATTAGGAGATCAAACCAAAATCTCCATTATTAATAATATTAAGTCGGTAAACATGAGGCAATTAGATTGACCCACGTGGCCTTCTATCGTTATAGGTAGGAACCGATTCCCGATGTAGGTTGAGTTGGTCGAGTCCCTCGAGACTCACTTATATTACGTTTCGCTATCTTATCTACGACATAGAGATGTCATTGGTGACTTGAGGACATGGTATGCTTGGTCGAGTCCCTCGAGAGTATATCACCGAATCAGACTCATCTGGTAACGATGGTGATGACTTAACCGAACATCATGGTTGGTCGAGTCCCTCGAGGCCATGGTGGTTCAGAGGCTGAACAAGACGGGAATCACATGGAGTTGTGATTTGCAAGAGTTGCATACCTTTACAGGCTTAACGTGATTGATCAAGTCCCTCGAGGTTATTTTAAGATGCCAATTAGATCCTGATCCCTACTAGAGATCTGCCGGGGATCTCCGATTCACATACCGGAGGGTGTTGTGTGTCTTGCGAAAAATTAGTGGGAATACATTGAGATAGAGGTCCTTATCTTAATTGTTCAAATTTCTACAAAGTCTGCATGTTATTTATTTCTGCTACATCTTTTATTCAAGAAAAAATGTCGCTTTCAAATCCTTTACGTGGCATACTTGATGCTAAACGCCTCACTGGTCCAAACTATACGGATTGGCTTTGCAATCTAAGAATCGTTCTCACGACGAAGAAAATCGTGTATGACCTTGATACAGTGATCCCTACGCCCGACGAAGGGGCAAGCGAGGATGAGATCGCTCGTTATGTGAAGTACTTAAATGATTCCACTCTTGCTCAGTGTTATATGTTGGCCTCTATGACTACTGAGTTACAAAGACAGCATGAAAATATGGATGCTAATTCCATACTCCTGCATCTCCGCAAACTATCTGAGGAACAGGGAAGAACTTAGCGATGATTGAGTGGATCGAGAAACTCACAGGTCTAGGAATGGTCCTAGAGGATAACCTATGTGTGGATCTTATACTTCAGTCCCTACCAGATTCCTTCTCTAAGTTCATAATGAATTTTAATATGAACAAACTTGAGGTGACCCTCCCAAAGCTCCTCAATATATTGAGAGAAGCAGAGAGCACCATCAAGAAAGAGAAGCCGATTCTCTATACTGGTGAGACCAGAAAGAAAAGGAAGGGTGAGAAGACCCTTAAGAAGGGCAAGGGCAAGGGTAAAATGGGTAAGGCAAAGGTTGCCAAGAAAGACTCAACAAAAGACAAAGGCCAGTGCTTCCACTATGGCAAAGATGGGTACTAGAAGAGGAACTGCAAAGAGTACCTTATAGAGAGGGTGAAACAGAAGCTTATAGAAGCTTTAAGTACATTCGTGATCAGTCTCCATTTGTCAGAACCTTATGATAACACATGGGTATTGGATACCGGGAGTGCTTATCATATTTGTAATTTGTTGCAGGTTCTGGCAAGACCTAGGAGATTGAAGAGATGCGAGATGGACCTTAAGATAAGCAATGGAGCAAAGGTTGCTATAGTGGCTATTGGCAAGGTCATCTTACATCTACCTGGTGGAGCTATTATTGCATTAGATGCATACTATTATATTCCTTCTATTATCAAAAATATTATTTCCATTTCGTGTTTGATAGTTAATGGATATAAATTAGTTTTTGAGAACAATGGTTGTTCAATAATATTAGATGATCAGATCATCACGAGAGGAATATTGCATAATGGTTTATTTATGATAAATACAGCTCCACATATCATGAGTGTAAGTGAGTCGAAGAGGAAATTAGAAGTGGAGAACCAGATAGAAAAAAGATTTAACACCCTTCGATCAGATCGAGGAGGTGAGTACTTGAGTACAGAGTTCAGCCAATTCCTCAAAGACCATAGGATTTGATCCCAATGGACACCTCCTTATATACCACAGCTTAATGGTGTATTAGAAAGGAGGAATCGTACATTGTTAGACATAGTGCGTTCCATGATATGTTTCACTGACCTACCCATCTCATTTTGGGGATATGCCCTAGAAACTGCAGCTTACCTTCAGAACAGAATTCCAACTAAGTCAATGAAGTCTACTCCATATGAGATATAGAATGGGAAGAAGCCCGATCTTAAGATTGTTAAGATTTGGGGCTGCCCTGCCCATGTTAAGAGATACAACCCTAACAAGTTGGAATCTAGGATGGAATGGTGTAAGTTCGTGGGATACTCTAAGGAAACTTATGGGTATTATTTCTATCACCCTAAGGACCAAAAGGTCTTTGTAACCAAGAGAGCAGTGTTCCTTGAGAAGGAACACATTCTTGGTGAAGACAGTGGGAGCATGATAGAGTTGAGCGAGGTTGGAGAACCTAACTCAAGCACCATTCCAGAATCTGTTCAGATACCTAACACACAAGTTTTAACTTTACGTAGGTTCGATAGAGTATATCATCCTCTTGAGAGATATGTGTGATATATCAGAAGAGAGGATGTTGAGGATATTGATCCTCTGACCTACGAGGAGGCTATTATGAGCATAGGCTCTAGGAAATGGCAAGAAGCTATGAATTCATAAATGGATTCCATGTACTCCAACAAGGTTTGAAACCTAGCTAATGCACCTGAGGGTATTGTACCCATTGGTTGCAAGTGGATCTTCAAAAAGAAAATTAGAGTAGATGGAAAGGTAGAGACTTATAAAACGAGGCTAGTGGCTAAGGGATATCGTCAAAGGCAAGGTGTTAACTATGACGAAACTTTCGCACCTGTAGCCATGCTAAAATTTATTCGAATTCTATTGGCTATTGCAGCACACTATGATTATGAGATCTGGCAGATGGACATCAAAATCACATTCCTCAATGGCAACCTCGAGAAGGAGGTGTATATGATACAGCCTAAGGGATTCGTGTCCAGGGATAACCTAGATAAGGTGTGCAGGTTGCTTAGGTCCATTTATGGATTGAAGTAAGCTTCCCGAAGTTAGAACATAAGATTTGATGAGGCGATCAGATCTAATGACTTCGTTAAGAACGAAGATGAATCTTGTGTGTACAGGAAATTAAGGGGGAGCACTATCACCTTTTTGGTATTATATGTGGATGACATCCTGATCATTGGGAATGATGTAGGAATGCTCTCCACAGTAAAGACTTGGTTATCTAGGCACTTCTCTATGAAGGACTTAGGGGAAGCATCCTACATATTGGGGATACGGATCCATAGAGATAGATCGAAGATGATGCTTAGCTTGTCCCAGTCTAGGTACATAGACACTATTTTCAAAAGTTTTGGCATGGAAAATTCTAAGAGAGGTCTCATACCAATGAGATATGGAATATCACTTTCTAGGAGTATATCCCCAAAGACTCCTGAAGAAAGGGCACACATGGATATAATGCCATATGCATCAGCGATAGGATCTATCATGTATGCTATGCTATGTACCAGGCCTGATATAGTGCATGCTCTGAGTGTCACGAGTAGATATTAGGTAGATCCAAGCTTGGAGCACTGAAAAGTAGTAAAATGTATCCTTAAGTACTTGAGAAGGACTAAGAATATTTTACTGGTATATGGAGGTAGTAGCCTCAAGGTTGAGGGTACACGGACTCGTGCTTCCAATCTGATGTCAATGATAGCAAGTCTAATTCAGGGTATGTGTTCACCCTGAATGGAGGAGCAGTATGATGGAAGAGTTCTAAGCAAGAAACTACTGCTGACTCGACCACAGAGGCGGAATACAAAGGAGGGAGTCTGGATGAAGAAGTTCATCACAGATTTAGGAGTCGTCCCGAGCAGCAACGAGCCGATTCCCTTATATTACGATAACTACGGGGCGATTACTCAAATAAGGGAACCCGAGTCTCATCAGAAGTGTTTTGAGGAGGTTCCAACTTATTAGAGAGATCGTGGCCCGAAAAGATGTAGTAATGGAAAGAGTTCCATCCGAAGATAACATTGTAGATCCACTGACAAAGCCATTGACTCAGATTGTCTTTGAGCATCACAGAGGTCTGATGGAGATTAGACATATTGGTGATTGGCTTTAGGTCAAGTGGGAGATTGCTTGTCATATGTGTCATACAAGTCAATCACATGAGTGATGGCACTTGCGACTTTATATGCACTTTATCTCTTTGCTTATTATTAGGCATTTTATCATTTTATCTTGCGTGTTGCATATACTGTGATATCCTTGGATCTGTGTAATGAGAATCGAATCGTGATGAGATCACGATAATGAGACCGATTCACCTTTAAACATAGACCCTAAATTATCCTGGTCATAAGTTACTCGAGAAAGACATCGAGATAATCGGATAGACTAGTGTGCTGTATACTCGTTCTTATGATGGAGATAGCTGGTCTCAAAGCTACTTGTGTGAGGACACTAAGGTTATAGTGCATGTGCTCATTGGAGAATGAGTTCACTGATTGATTCGCCTACAGAATGCTGGATAGTTATTGATACCTCACGTTAGACAGCGATTCCATAGTCCCAGTAGTGTATATGGTCCTTAGACTTGAGACACCAAGGATGTCCTGTATGAGTACTCCACTCTTTGATACCGGACTTATAGGTTTAGAAAGTTCCAGATCTAGTACAATCGATCATTGGGAGTGGTAGCCAACCTTACGAGGGCTATTGAGTGTCAATAGAGGATCATCCACTCTCGGTATCATGAGAGGAATATCCCATGTGTTCTTGCTCGAAAAAAATCCTTGACCAAGGTTATTTGGATTGATAGAGAAAGGATTCTCCGGGAGAATCCGACAAGAGAAAGACTTGAGGAGAGACCGTATGGGCCTGATAGCACCATGCCCGGTATAGAGTCTCTGTGATACTAGATGGATGAGAGATTATAGATACATGGTAACTTAGGACAGATAGGTCTAAAGGATTAGATTCCCCTTTATCGTTTGGGGGCTACGGCGAAGTGGCCTGGTACGTT
Organism: Musa troglodytarum; assembly: GCA_023547065.1. NCBI lineage: Eukaryota > Viridiplantae > Streptophyta > Magnoliopsida > Zingiberales > Musaceae > Musa > Musa troglodytarum. Next base: position 31,509,818 of record CP097505.1, on the reverse strand, counting down.
CGCAATCGATGAGTTGGGTGAATTATTATAGAAATGATAATTCACTAAGTCAGAAGGAGTTCTAATAAGTATGACTCACGGCCAGCTCGATATTGGGCCTAGAGGGTCACACATATATGGTAGGTTTTACGACGAGTAGAGGTTCGGATATAAGATATTCGATGAACCCCCTATCTTATTGGATATCCATTAAGCCCTTGAATTATTGGATCCTGAGATGAGTTCCAATAATTGCTAATAAGAGATTATTGGGTAGAAACCCACTAATCCAAGTGGCTTGGGTGATTGGATGGAGATCCAATACCTAATAGGGCAAAAAGATCCATTAGGGTTTTCAGGGGGCTTCTATAAATAGGAGGGAACCAAAGCTCTATAGGTTGAGGGTTTCTTTTGGTAGCCACCTCCTGTTCTCCTCTCCCTATAGAGAGAGGTACATCATTGCAATCCCTGTCATGTAGATACCGTTAGAGAGGAGGGCGCTTGACCTCCTTCATCCTCTCCCACAGATCTGCAGGAATTCAGGGATATACGATCTCCTTAGGTATCTTCATTTACACGTGTAGTTTTGTGGATTTATTTTTGATGCACCGATCTTTGCACGACGATGAAAACTTTCTATGAGAAATTTGGGGTTTTGTTTTCTATTCTTCCACTACGCATGTGATATCGCTCCCTTGAGGGATTTCCCAACATAGGCATCACTATATTAAGGACATATATGATTTTCTCTATCATGAGAATGATTCTCATATTGTGAAGCTAATCTATATAATTTGGACAAATGAGGCAATTGACATCAAGTATGTCACGTAAAAGATTTGAAAGCGATATTTTCTAAAAATAAAGATGTAGCAAAAATAAATAACATGTATTTTTTATAAAAGTAAATAATTAAGATATAGTTTTCTATCTTAATCTACTCCCACTATTTTCTCACGAATCATACAACTTCCTTCAGTATATGAATTAGAGGCCCCATTGGATGTCTAATAGGGATCGGGATCCAATCGGTATCTTAACGTAACCTCGAGGAACTTGATCAATCATGCTAAGTTTAAAAAGGTAGGCAACTCTTGCCGATCACAATTTCTGATGATTCCCATCCTTTTTGGCCTTTAAACCATCATGGTCTTGATATTCCATTATGCCATCACCATCGTTATAAGATAAGTCTGATTCAATGATATACGCTCGAGGGACTCGACCAAGCATACTATGTCCTCAGGTCATCGGTGACATCTCTATATTATAGTCAAGATTTTGAATCGTAATATAGATGAATCTCAAGGAACTCGACCAACTCAACTTACGTCGGGAATCAATTTCTTCCTATAACAATAGAAGGTCATGTGGGTCAATCTAATTGTCTTATGTTTATCGACTTAATATTATAGAAATAAGAGATTTTTTATTCAATCTCCTAATATGATGTGTCACACATATATATATTTAATATATATCTACATCGCATGCAAATATATATACATATCTAGTAGGTGTATAAGTATTCACACATCATATGAGCAATTACACCAGATAATCATGGACCACAACCTAATATGATCAAGCTTGAGCCAATGGGACTAATCACTCACATCATGATCTATGTGTGCATCAGCACATCTCCATGCTATGTGATCATCCATCTTGTCTTTGTTGGTTCCATTAACATCTCAACACTTCTCCATACGTAACGATCATCCATCTCGGCCTCATGGGGCTTGTTGTCACCTCACACTCTTGCCGTGCCTCCTCATGTAATTATAACACAATCATAAGCACATAGGCCCAATAATAAACGAGAAAAAAATAGAGGCTTATAGGCCCCAATAATAATAATAATCACATCATATGTACACATACATCAAACGGTTCATGACCATCTGTCTATATCACACATCACATGAACACATCACCATGTAGGACTACTACATAATAATAATTAATTAAACTATTTAATAATTATTCAATAATATTTTGGGAACCCTACCATAGGGTTCCTCATATGGTAGGTAGTCCCTTATGTGGCTAAGAAGCCTTAGCCATTATGGACTCTCCTACAGTTAGGAATCCTAGGCCATAGAGCTATCTTGTGTGACTAGGAAACCCTAGCCACCAATGAGCCTTTTGCAGTTAGGAAACCCTAGCTGTAGGGCAGCCTTAGGCGGCTAAGTCCCCATGTAGCTAGGAATCCTAGCCATTATAGCAACCCTTGTGGCCAAGAAACCTGGCTGCAAGAGCTGCCATCCTGTAGATCAAGAGCTCTCTTACTACTCTTGGCCTCCCTATTTTTGGCCAGGCTGAGAGCATCAAGTTGTGCTCTTGGCCAAGGTTGCAAATGGCCTTTGGCCAAATTGTAGGGCAGCAACAATTGGTGCCCTTTCTCCCTTATTCTGCGATAATAATTTTAGCGACAAAATATTGATCTAAAACACCTTTTAGCAAGGAGAATATATGTGATCTAGATCTCACAATTATGATAAATATCATAGCAATTGCAAAAAAATAATTTTACGTAATTGAACACAACACATAGTTTATAAGCCAATCTTTCTCACGAACAACCTAACTCTGATACCACTGTTGGAAAATCTCGGGCAACATCACATATATAGTGGAAGAACAAAAAATAAAAATATCAGATTTTCATAGAAAATAAGGTTCTTGTCATCATGCGAAGATTGGTGCATAAAAACCCATAAAATAAAAAACTGCACATATAAGAAAGATGTGTTACCTAAGGTGATCATATATTCTTGAAATCCTATAAATCTAAGGGAGAGGATGAAAGAGGTTATGTGTCTTCCTCTCTAGCACTAATCCACATGACAGGCTACGAAGATGCTCCTCAAATCACTACACAAATCTCCTCACTACGCGTACCACACGATCAATAAGGGGTCGGCCCTTCCTGTTGTCCACATGCCCTAAATAGGGGTTGCTAACTGAGGAGAAGAGAGAGAGAGAGGAGAATAGGAAGTGGTAGCTAAAAGAGTTCTAGCCTATGGTGTTGAATCTCGGATTTTGATAATGAAGTCAATTGATAGATTATTTAATCTAATCTATATTATTGAGAAAGTATGCAGGATTAATTACGATAGTGATGAAGACGTAAAGCAAAATGATATGCCGAAATCAAGTGTGAATGAATCATTGGAAGTCTGAGAGTCTACCTAAAGTCCGAAGATTCGTCAGAAGTGCTACTGTAATTGGCCGAGAATGAATCGAGGGGTTGCCGATGGGTTGTCGGAAGTTCACCGGAAGGTTCATCAGAAGTTCATGGAGCTCACCAACAAAGATCAGAGCTTGCTAAAGGAGACTCGTTGGAACTCACCAAGGTTATTGTAAAGTCCGAGAGCTTACCGGAAGTCCACCAAAAGATGTCCAAGGGTTCGTCGGAAATCTACCAGTAGTTCGTTGAAAGCTTGTCGGAAGAAGAATTGATGTGTCAATTTATGTTTTTGCTTAAGTGTATGTCTTTAATTTCATAGTGTTGGGAAATCCTTCTGGGGAGCGACATCTCATACGCAGCGGAAGAACAAAAACAAAAGACCTCAAATTTCCCATAGAAAGGTTCCATCGTCATGCAAAGATTGATGTGTCAAAACAAATCCACAAAAACTACATTTGTAAAAGAAAATACCTAGGGAGATCATATATCCCTGAATCCCTACAGATCTATAGGAAGGATGAAGGAGGTCAAGTGTCCTCCTCTCTAGCAGTATCCACACTGCAGGGACTATGACGATGCTCCTCTCTAGGAGAGGAGAACAGAAGGTGGCTACCAAAAGAAACCCTCAGCCTATAAAGCTTTGGTTCCCTCCTATTTATAGAGGCCCTTGTAAACCCTAATGGATCTTGCCCTATTGGGTATTGGATCTTCATTAAATTACCTAAGCCTCTTAGATTAGTGGGTCTCTACCCAATAATCTCTTATTAGCAATTATTGGATCTTATCTGAGGATCCAATAATTTAGGAGCTTAATGGATATCCAATAAGTTAGGGGCTCTAGCGGATATCTCATATTTGAACCTCTACTCGTTGCAACACCTACCATATGTGTGTGACCCTCTAGGCCCAATATCGAGCTGGTCATGAGTCATACTTGTTAGAACTCCTTCAGACTTAGTGAATTATTATCTCTATAATAATTTACCCAACTCATCGACTACGGACGTACTAGGCCACTACGCCGTAGCTCCCAAACGATACAAGGGAATCCAATCCTTTGGACCTATCTGTCCTCAATTACCATGTATCTATAGTCTCTCATCTATCTAATATTCTAGAGATCCTATATCGGGCATGGTGTTGTCAGGCCCATACGGTCTCTCCTTGAGTCTGTTGAATCTCGGATTTTGATGATGAAGTCAATTAGTGAAATATTTGTTCTAATCTACTTTGTCGAGATAAGTGTGCAGAAATAACTATGATAGGAAGAAAACATAAAGCGATTTTCCGAGGTCAAGTCTGTCGGGGGTTCAAGAGTTCATCGAAAGTCCGAGAGATCGTCAAAAGTGTTGTCGGAACCATCCAAGATCGAATCAGGGACTTGCCGAAGTTTTCGGAAGTTCATCGCAAAGATCGTTGAAGGTTCGCGGAACTTACCGGGAAGATTTGGAAGCTAGCCGAAGACTCGTTGAGCTCGCTATACAATACGGGAGTATGCTAGGAGTCTACTGGAAGCAATCTGAAGGAAGCATCGGAAGCATGCTGGAAACTCGCCGTAAAGCTCGCCGGAAGTTGACTTGAAAAGTGTCGGGTCAAATCACTTTGAGTTATGTTTTTAAGTTCGTAGTTTGCACTTGAGTAGAGCAAGGATTTAGAAAAAAAATCCTATCTAAATTCAGTGGGGGCCAACTGGGCTTCTATTGGGCCGAGTTGGGAGCGGTTGAACGCCCGACTGGCGTAGCACCGCAGGCAGTAACATCGCCCATTACCAGACCTGGTAGCACCGCTTGGCGAGTGGTGGCACGCTAATTGCGGTGGGCGGTAGCACCACCTAGCTAGAGGCGGTGATACGCCACTGTGTCGATCGATGGAATTGACACAGGTGGTGGCATCGCCTCTGACACCGCCCGAACCGGGAACTCCAATATGATTTCAAATTTGGAGCCCAAATTTGAATCTACTTTGGATCTATAAATACCCCCCCCCCTTTCTCAGCTGAAAGGGCACCCTTTTGAGAGTTAAAAATCTTGGGTTAAAGTTTTTGATTAGTCTTGAAAAGTCTTGTCTCTTGCTAAGTGTTCACCTCCTCCTTGTTCTTGAGAAATCTTGTAAGAGTGTGAACCTCTTGTAAAGGGTTGTAAAAGGGGTATTTGGTCCTTCCTATTCAAAGGATTTGCTAGTGGAAGAGCGGAGCCTCATCGTGAAGGCTTTAAGAGTGGATGTAAGTCATTTGACCGAACCACTATACATCATTGTGTTCATGAATGTGTGAGTGTTTACATTTTTGAATCATTTCATTACTTAGCTGCAAGTTATTTAGTTCCTTGCTATTTCTTTTACTCAAGCAATTACTTTCATGTTCTCTTTCGTCAAATCAAAATCCTCCTACAAACTTGTGTTTTTGTAAAATCGGTTTCAAAAGTACAATTTTAATCCACTGCACTAATTCACCCCCCCGCCCTCTTAGTACCTTTTAGATCCTAACAATTGGTATCAGAGCAAGGTTTGCTCTCATATTGGTTTAAAACCCAAGAGAGATGGCCTACTCCGGTATGCAAGAGGGTCACTCCATTACTCGTCCGCCTATGTTTAATGGGTCGGATTATACGTATTGGATGACTCGTATGAGGATTTTTCTCATTTCTATGGACTTCGAACTTTGGAACATTGTTGAAAATGGCTTTGCAAAATCTTCTCTTCCGATGAGTGAGTGGAATGAGTCGGAAAGGAAGATTTTTGCTCTCAATGCAAAGGCTTTGAATGCCTTATTTTGTGCACTTGATAAGAATAAGTTTAATCGGGTTTCTATTTGCGAATCGATATTTGATATTTGGCACACTCTTAAAATCACTCATGAAGGCACTAGCCAAGTGAAAGAGTCCAAAATCAACATTCTTGTGCATTCTTATAAACTTTTTCGGATGAAACCAAATGAGTCCATTGGAGACATGTACACCCACTTTACGGATGTCATCAATGGACTTAAAGCTCTTGGTAAAGGTTTTTCTAATTTTGAATTGGTAACTAAAATTTTAAGATCCCCTCCAAAGAGTTGGGATCCAAAGGTTACGGTCATTCAAGAGGCCAAGGATCTTAAAGTATTTTCGCTTGAAGAACTTATTGGGTCTCTAATGACCTACGAGATGACGTGCCATGCTCATGAAGAGCTTGAGAACCCCCTTCTAAAGAACAGAAAGGATATGGCACTTAGAACACTAGAAGACCACTTGAAAGGAACATCAAGTGATGAGGACAGTGACAATGATATTACACTTTTAACTCGAAAGTTTAAGAAATTTATAAGAAAGAACAAATTTAAAAATGACACAAAAAATAAATTTGAACACAAAAAGGACCAAGTTATTTGCTACGAATGCAAGAAGCTGGGACACTTCAAGAATGAAAGCCCTCAAGCCAAGAAGAAGCAATTCAAGAAGAAAAAAGCTTTGAAGGCCACGTGGGATGATTCAAGTGACTACGAGGTTGAAGAAGCTAGCAACAAAGAGGAGGCCAACTTCGCGCTAATGGCATTAGGAGAAGAGGTTAGTGAGTTATTTAATGAAGAGTTATCTTTCGATGAACTTTCTATCACTTTTCATGAGTTATTTGATGAATGTAGAACTATTAGTAAGAAGTTTAATTTGCTTAAGAAAGCGCATGCTTTATTACAAAGTAAGTTTAATAGTCTTCAAACCCCTTCTCTACCCCCATGCTTTAAGTGTGAACACTTAGATGCAACAAAAAGGAAGAACTTGCTACTCAAAGAGACCCTAAACAAGTTTAAGGTCAGTAGCAAGGGCTTGGATATGATCCTTGCTAACAAGGGTCACGTTGGAAATAGAAGTGGAATCGGATTTGTGAGTGGTTCTCACCAAAATCCCACCACCTTCATTAAAAGTCCTACATTGCATGTATCACCCCATTTGAAATGTAATTTTTGTGGTAAAATGGGACATGTTGCTTACAAATGTCCATTCAAGAAAATTAGTCCATAAAAATTGATATGGGTTCCTAAAGGAACCATAAACAATTCAATGTTAAATTACAAATTAAGTGGATCAATTTGTAAGGCACACAAAATCAAATGGGTACTTAAAAACCATCCTCTTTTGTAGACAAACTCACAAGCTAGGAGTAAGAAATGGTATCTTCATAGTGGATGCTCAAGGCACATGATCGAAGATCCATCTCATTTTTCTATGCTCACTAGCAAAGAAGAAGGGTATGTCACCTTCGGAGACAACAACAAGGGTAAAATCATTGGCGAGGGAACTATAGGTAACAAATCAAGTTTTTCAATTGATGATGTGTTGCTAGTTGATGGTTTAAAACATAATCTTTTAAGCATTAGTCAATTATGTGATAAAGATTATGTTGTTAAATTTGAATCTAATGTTTGCATTATTGAAAAACCAAACAATGACATATCCATGATTGCTTTAAAACAAAACAATGTCTACATCATAAATATTGATGAATTATGTAATGAAATGTGTTTTTCGGTTTTGAACGATTATGCTTGGCTTTGGCATAGGAGATTAGGCCATGCAAGCATGAAACTAATTTCTAAGATTTCATCTAAAGAGTTAGTAAGAGGAATCCCAAACATGAAATTCGTTAAGGACAAGGTATGTGATGCATGTCAACTAGGAAAACAAATAAAAATTAGTTTCAAATCAAAAAATCAAATTAGCACCACTAGACCATTGCAATTGATCCATTTGGACTTATTTGGACCAATTGACATAACAAGCCTAGGAGGTAGCAAATATACCTTTGTAATTGTGGATGACTATAGTAGATACACTTGGACCTATTTCTTGGCTCACAAAAGTGATTATTTCAAATGTTTCTCTAAATTTTGTAAACTCACTCAAAATGAAAAAGGTTTTATGATTTCATCAATTCGAAGTGATCATGGAGTTGAATTTCAAAATCATAACTTTCAAAATTTTTGTGAAATAAATGGATATAATCATAACTTCTCTACTCCAAGAAATCCACAACAAAATGTAGTGGAAAGGAAAAATAGAAGTTTGTAAGAAATAGCTAGAATCATGTTAAATGAATATAATTTACCAAAATATTTTTGGGCCGAAGCCGTGAATACGGCTTGCTATGTCATGAATAGAGTTCTAGTGAGACCATCCCTATCTAAAACTCTATATGAATTATGGAATGATAAAAAACCCAATGTTTCTTATTTTAAAGTTTTTGGTTGTAAATGCTTTATTTTAAATGAAAAAGATGCCTTAGGAAATTTTGATGCAAAATCCAATAAAGGCATATTTCTTGGTTATTCTTCCGTTTCTAAGACTTTTCGTGTTTTCAACAAAAGAACCTTAGTTATAGAAGAATCTATTCATGTGGTTTTTAATGAAATTTTTGAATTTAAGAAGAAAGATTTTGATGATGATTTTGGTCTTGATAATTTGAATTTGAATGAACCCTCTCCTCAAAATGACAACTTGGATGCATCTTCTTCCCAAACTTCCTTACCCAAGGAATGGAAGTATGTAGATGCTCATCCCAAGGAGTTAATTATAGGAGATGCATCGAAAGGGGTTCAAACTTGCTCTTCTTTCAAAGATTTTTGTGCCCATGCTGCTTTTCTTTCTCAAGTTAAACCAAAATGCATTATTGATGCCTTGAAAGATGATTCTTGGGTTATCGCAATGCAAGAAGAATTAAATCAATTTGAGAGGAATGAGGTATGGAAGCTTGTTCCTAGACCTAATGATCACTTAGTTATTGGTACTAAGTGGGTCTTTAGAAACAAGCAAGATGAATACGGTATCGTGGTTAGAAACAAGGCTAGACTAGTGGCCAAAGGTTTCAACCAAGAAGAAGGTATCGATTACGAAGAGACCTTCGCTCCGGTGACAAGATTAGAAGCCATTAGGATGCTCCTTGCCTATGCTAGTAGTAATGATTTCAAATTATTTCAAATGGATGTCAAAAGTGCATTCTTAAATGGTTTTATTTCCGAAGAAGTGTATGTCGAACAACCACCCGGATTTGAAAACTCTCTTTTTCCTAACCATGTGTTTAAGCTAACTAAGGCTCTATATGGTCTAAAACAAGCCCCTAGGGCTTGGTATGAGAGGCTTAGTTCTTTTTTAATTTCAAATGATTTCACTAAAGGCAAGGTTGATACTACATTGTTTATTAAACATTTTGAAAATAATTTTCTTATTGTTCAAATTTATGTTGATGATATTATTTTTGGTTCTTGTAATAAATCACTATGTGAATCATTTGCTAAGAATATGAGTGATGAATTTGAGATGAGCCTAATGGGAGAACTAAATTTCTTTTTAGGACTGCAAATCAAGCAACTAAGTGATGGTATATTTCTAAATAAATCAAAATACACATTGGAATTGTTAAAACAATTTAACATGGATGGATCAAAAGACATTAGCACTCCTATGAGCACCTCCACTAAGTTAGATATGGATTAAAATGGAGAAAGTTTCGATCAAAAAACTTATAGGGGCATGATAGGTAGCCTGCTTTATCTCACTACAACCAGACTTGACATCATATTTAGTGTAGGGCTATGTGCAAGATTCCAAGCTAATCCTAAGCTATCTCACTTCAAAGCTGTTAAGAGAATCCTTAGATATCTTAAAGGGACTCCTAATCTTAGATTATGGTATCCAAAATTCGATAACTTGGATTTGAGAGCTTATGCAGATGCGGATTTTGGTGGATGTAAAATAGATAGAAAAAGCACATCCGGAACATGTCAATTTCTAGGACATGCACTTGTTTCTTGGACTTCCAAGAAACAAAATTCGGTTGCACTATCTACGGCAGAAGCCGAATATATAGCTGCAAGTGCATGCTGTGCACAGGTTATCTGGATGAAAAATACACTAGAAGACTATGGAATTTACTTAAAAAATATTTATATAAAATGTGATAACACGAGTACTATCTGTCTAACTAAAAATCTGATTTAACACTCTCGAACTAAGCACATTGACATTAGGCATCATTTTATACGTGATCATATAAGTAGTAAAGATGTCACCCTTGAATTTGTTGATACAAATCATCAATTAGCGGACATTTTTATAAAACCTTTAAATGAGGAACAATTTGATTTTATTAGAAGAGAATTAGGCATGTTAAATTGTCCTAATAAGTGAGCTTTATTATATGATATCTTTCCTTGAAATTTTGGTTTTCATCGATTTGATTCCAAATCTTTTTAGTTTTTAACTTTCCTCTTGGATTTCTTTTCATCGAATTCTTTTTGACTTCATCCCATCTCTAAAAACAAATTCAAAAATAAAAATAAAAATAAAGAAAAAAAAATAAGAAAAGTTTGTTGTATTTTCTTTTTGAACGTTGTAAACTTGGGTGCAACTTTGACATCTATGCAGCTTTGACATATATGTTGTATTATCTTCACTACATCTTCTTGGGCACTGTGGAATGATATTCGGATTTCTGAATGATTTTCTTTTCCACATTTGTGATATTTCTCGGACATCCTTTATTGTTACATATATTTGGATGCACACTCATAATATGAATCCCTCTTTTCCTTTTTGTTGATGACAAAGGGGGAGAAATAATATGTGAATGCAATTGCCATACGTTGAAAGTTATATGCATTTCCCATGCTTTACAAGTTATTGCAAGTTATATGCTTAAAATGCTTATTTAGGTTCTTGATATCATGTTTTTATTGTGTATACTTCATTGATATCATTTGATACCTATTTGACATCTTAATGATGAATGTCCATACATCGACTTTGTCATCATTAAGTAAATCATGAAGTTTTTCTTTCATATATTAAACTTATTGTGTTGAATTCAAAAATTGAATTCAAGTAATTTTTTATTATCTATGGCATATAGATAAGGGGAGTTAAGAGTAACTCCATCATCAATTGATTGTCATCATCAAAAAGGGGGAGATTGTTGAATCTCGAATTTTGATGATGAAGTCAATTGGTGAAATATTTGTTCTAATCTACTTTGCCGAGATAAGTGTGCAGAAACAACTACGATGGGAAGAAAACATAAAGTGATTTATTGAGGTCAAGTCCATCGGGGGTTCAAGAGTTCATCAAAAGTCCGTGAGATCGTCGGAAGTGTTGCCGGAACCATCCAAGATCGAATCAGGGACTTGTCAAAGTTTTCAGAAGTTCATCGCAAAGATCGTTGAAGGTTCACGAAAATTACCGGGAAGATTTGGAAGCTAGCCGAAGACTCGTTGAGCTCGCCAAACAATCCGGGAGTATGTTGGGAGTCCACTGGAAACAATCTGAAGAAAGCATCGGAAGCCTGCTGGAAATTGCCATAAAGCTCGCCGGAAGTTGACTTGAAGAGTGTCGGGTCAAATCACTTTGAGTTATGTTTTTAAGTTCGTAGTTTGCACTTGAGTAGAGCAAGGATTTAGAAAAAAAATCCTACCTAAATTCAGTGGGGGCCAACCGGGCCTCTACTGGGCCGAGTTGGGCCTTAAACAGGGCCCATTCAGCCTTGGCTGAATGGGCGACAGTGAACCGCCGGCTGAGCGGTGGCACCGCTCGGCTGAGGCGATAGCACCGCTGGTGGGGCAGCACATACCTGTGACTAGCACCGCTGGTGGGGTGGTGGTGCCGCCCACTGTGTCGATCGGTGACACGAGTGACCTTGATAGAACCACAGAAGAATTCTATAGAGATTGATCTTTGAGGGGGATCAACCCTTGGAACGCTATAGGGGTTCCACCCTCCAAGTAGCCTAGTGGCTGCAATTGTAGATTGATCTTTCTTATTCCAAAGAGGTGGAGGCTACAAGCTTATATAGAGCTCCAAACCCTAGCCCTAGGGGCTGCTTCCTAAGTGAACTACCCAATTTGCCCTTAACCTTAGCGGGTCGGCCTAGTAACAAGGGGGCGGCGGCTAAGAAGCCCAAAGACCCAAATATAAACCCTAGCCTCTCTTTTTTATAGGATAGAGGCGGCTAGGTGGGGTTTATTACATTCTCACAGGGTTTTTATTAGCTGCTACATGGTTGAGTAGGACCTTACCCTACTAGGGTCCTATCAAGCCCGCCCTCTTCAAATCAGCCTTATCCTCAAGGCTGGGGTTCCATGAACTCAGGAAACCAGGACTTCAGCTCCTCATATGATTCTCATGTGGCATCTTCGAGTGGTAAATTAGTCCAATGTACTAGTACTTCAGTAGAGGGACGTCGACGACGCATCATGACTCTGCGGTCGAGGATGGCTTGTGGTTGGGCTTGAATATTTCCATTATCAGTGGTGTTGGGCAGTTGGATCCGGGGTATCTCGTGTTCTCCCAACTTGGGCTTCAAGCATGACACGTGGAAGACAGGGTGAATTTTGACATCTTCAGGTAATTTAAGTCTATACGCCACAGCTCCAATATGCTCTATGATCTGATAGGGCCCATAAAAACGTGGAGATAGCTTCATGGAAGCTCGTGTGTTGATGGATAGTTGCTTGTATAGTTGTAGGCGAAGAAAAACCCAGTCTCCTACTAAAAATTCTCTTTCACTTCTTCGTGTATCGACTTTGCCTTCATTTCTAAGCTTGAGCGGTAGAGAGATTATCCTTTAGCAAGCTGTAGGAGTTTGTACTGTCAATTAAATCTTGGTCGACCTGATCTACCTTAGCCGAGCCAATTACATACTTTGGAATCACAGGGGCCGGCCGACCATATAATGCTTCATATGGGGTACATTTTATAGATGAATGATATGTAGTATTGTACCACCATTCGGCCTAAGAGAGCCATTTCATCCACTCCTTTGGTCGATCACTAGCGAAACACCGAAGGTATGTCTCTAAACATCTGTTCACCACTTCTGTTTGGCCGTTAGTTTGTGGATGATATGCAGTGCTCATCTTGAGTTTGGTGCCCTGTAACTGAAATAACTCGGTCCAAAATTTACTAGTGAAGACCCTATCACGATCACTTACGATGGACCTTGGCATCCCATGTAGTTTGATAATATTTTCTATGAAAATCTGAGCAATACTAACAGTAGTGTAGGGATTTCACACAGCACAAAAATGAGTATATTTCGTAAGTCGATCAACCACCACAAGGATTGTGCTTTTACCTTTGAAAGGTGACAACCCTTCGATGAAGTCCATGGAGATGTCAGTCCACACCGAGTCTGGTATGGGTAGTGGTTGTAGTTTCCCTGGACTCGCCACTGTTTCACCTTTTTGCTATTGACATACATCACATTGTGCTACGTATTCAGAAATAATTTTTTTCATCCCTTTCCAATAAAAGTTTTGCTTCACTCTTTTGTAGGTTCTTTGAAATCCGGAGTGCCCTGCTAAAGGTGTGGAGTACATTTCATGCAGAATGACTTTGATGCAAGAGGAGTTTGGTATAAGCACAATACGACCTTTATAGCGTAGATCCCTCGAATCCCAAGTATAGTGAGCTATTACGCTTGGATCCTCCTCCAATTTTTTGATAATGTTGCTGGTTTCTGGATCCTTCTTCCTCCCCCTGGTTGCTGCTGGAGATGCATAAGAAAGCCACCATTTATCTTGTGTAAAACTTTCTCCATTCGTTGAGTTGAAACGGTGGTTACGTTGCTTCCGCGCTTCCTGCGTAGGGTGACCTGTTTACCTTTGCAATAAAATTTCATAATCAATTTGGAAAAGTTCCAAGAGACATCACCTAGTGTCGTCAGCCATTCTATGCCCAGCACAGCCTCATAATCATCAATTGGTAGGAGGAAGAAGTCAGCAACAATTTCTTGGTCCTGTAGTAATAGTTTCACCTGCAGGCATCTTTGGTCGCATTTTAGGATTCGACCGTCGGCAACCTTTATGTCGAACTTGCTACAACCTTCGATATAGAGCGCCATCCGAGCAGCAACCTTACTATTTAGAAAATTATTAGTACTGCCTATATCGATGAGAACGGTGATTGGTTGTTGTTTGAGCAGGCCTCCAACTTTCATCGTTCGCGGATTTGAGTATCCGGCTAGCGCATATACCATAAAGTCGGTTGATTGTGGCTCTTCTTCCACATCTTCATCCTCATGTTCAAGACTCTCTTCTAGCTATTCACTGATCTCTTCTTCCACTGGTTCAATCACAAGAAGTCTCCCCTTTTTACAACGATGCTCGCGGCTCCACGGCTCATCACAATGCCAACATAACCCCTTGGCAGATCGGTCTCGAAGCTCTTCTCTTGTCAACCTTTTTGGTACAGGAGCTCGGCTAATAGTAGGGGGGGCTGAGGGCTTCAATATTGCTGGTTGGGGAGCGACCATAGTCCTCCGAGCTTCATGGTTCAATCGCTCCTCCTGAAGTCGTGCGAAAGAGATGGCTGCCATAAGCGTGTACGGTTGTCGCGCTTTAACTTCTCCCCGGATCTCCGGCTTCAAGCCCTCAATAAATGTCCCCAATAACTATTTTTCAGACCAATCGCGAGTTTGATTAGATAACCTTTCAAACCTGATTTGATACTCCTGGATGGTGGAGGTTTGTCGGATCTTTGCTAGTTGTCCGTCGATGTTCTCGTAATCGGTTGGTCCGAAACGGATCAGCAGTCCTTCTTTGAATTATTACCATGAGAGGACTCCATGAGTATGTTCAAACTAATCAAACCATTGTATGACATCTCCTTCAAGATGTATAGCTGCAATTTCGACCATAGATGCATCTGCGGTTTTGTGGTACCGAAAATATCGCTCCGCGTGCGAGATCCAACCAATCGGGTCTCCTTCTTCCCATCTAGGGAAGTCCACCCTCATGCGTGGATAGTGGGGATCGGTCATAGAGCCTCCCCTCTCCTGGAGGTCATCTCTTCGATTAGAGCTCTCCCCTTGATGTGATTTCTTTGGGCTCGGTGGTCGACCCAAACTAAGTTCGGCAAAGAGAGTCCGAATCTTCTCCTCCATTCGTGTCTCGAAGGCTTCAAATTTAGCATCAATTGCCTCCTCGGATGCCATAGCATATGTCTCCAAATCTGTAATATTAAGATCTCTTTTTTGCTGTCGAGTTAAAGGCATGTATTGGTTGAGAGAAGTGGTGGTTGAAAGGGTTGGTGGATTGGTGAATGTAGGCTGCGGTTTAGGCTTGTTTTATGGCTGTTTTGGGTGTTGTTTGGGGCTGCGATTTGATGGAGTTTTGGGCTGAGATAGTAGTGGATGAAGGTTAGGGAAGAGGGTTTTAGATCTGTGGTTGCTCGCAGCAAAGATTTGACAAAAATCAGTAGAAATTGCTGCCTATATGCGCTGTCTCGTAAGAGCAGAATTGTCGTCGAAGAAATAGCGATTTCTCGACGAAATTTTCTGCGAAAACTCAGGGGTTTGAGGAGGGGGTTTGATGGTAGAATCTTAGTTTAGATAGCAACAAGGATAACAAATTGGATCAAGAAATTTCGGCAGCAAAGCAGTAAAGAAATCGGTGCAAGTTGCGATAGCAGAATTCTCGTCAAAAAATTTCAGCAATTTGTGACGAGAGATTGCAGCAACACACGAATTTGTTTTTGTGATGAATTCCACAATAAATCAATCACGGATGGGAGCCAAGATGATCTATGAGGTGCACAAAAAATTTCGTTCAAAAAGGATAACGATTAGATCGGTTAAAGGCAGCAACACACGGCTGAAATTTTCCGCAGCAATCCTTCGTTAGCAAAGATGGTAACCTTTGCGACGTAAGGAATTCGCAGCAAGGGATCGATAGAAAAACTTCTTTTTGATATTTTAGATGAAAAATTACAGCAGCAAAAGGTATTGGTGGTAGAAAAATACCAGATCTCTGATGCAATTAGAGGTGGCGACTGTAGATTGATTTGATCTACGTCAAGAGATGACGGTGGAGACGATGACGTCAAGAGTAATTGTGGGAATTGCTTGGCTAATGGTGGGCGGTAGGGATGGCAGCAAAAGCAGCAAGATCTCTGCTCTGATACCAGATGATAGAACCCCAGAGGAATTCTATAGAGATTGATCTTTGAGGGGGATCAACCCTTGGAACGCTATAGGGGTTCCACCCTCCAAGTAGCCTGGTGGCTGCAATTGTAGATTGATCTTTCTTATTCCAAAGAGGTGGAGGCTACAAGCTTATATAGAGCTCCAAACCCTAGCCCTAGAGGCTGTTTCCTAAGTGAACTACCCAATTTGCCCTCAACCTTAGCGGGCCGGCCCAGTAACAAGGGGGCGGCGGCTAAGAAGCCCAAAGACCCAAATATAAACCCTAGCCTCTCTTCTTTATAGGATAGAGGCGATTAGGTGGGGTTTATTACATTCTCACAGGGTTTTTATTAGTTGCTACATAGTTGAGTAGGACCTTACCCTGCTAGGGTCCTATCACACCGCCTCTGACACCGCCAGAACTGGGAACTCCAATTTGATTTCAAATTTGGAGCCCAAATTTGAATCCACTTTGGATCTATAAATACCCCCCCTTTCTTAGCTGAAAGGGCACCCTTTTGAGAGTTAAAAATCTTGAGTTAAAGTCTTTGATTAGTCTTGAAAAGTCTTATCTCTTTCTAAGTGTTCACCTCCTCCTTGTTCTTGAGAAATCTTATAAGAGTGTGAACCTCTTGTAAAGGGTTGTAAAAGGGGTATTTGGTCCTTCCCCTTCAAAGGATTTGCTAGTGGAAGAGCGGGAGCCTTATCGTGAAGGCTTCAAGAGTGGATGTAGGTCATTTGACCGAACCACTATACATCATTATGTTCATGAATGTGTGAGAGTTTACATTTTTAAATCATTTCATTACTTAGCTGCAAGTTGTTTAGTTCCTTGCTATTTCTTTTACTTAAGCAATTACTTTCAAGTTCTCTTTTGTCAAATCGAAATCTTCCTACGAACTTGTGTTTTTGTAAAATCGGTTTCAAAAGTATGATTTTAATCCGCTGTACTAATTCACCCCCACCCCTCTTAGTGCCTTTTAGATCCTAACAGAGTCTTGCTATTGTCAGATTCTCCCAGAGAACTCTTTCTCTCTCAATCCGAATAACCTTGGCCAAGGATTTGTTTGAGCAAGAATACATAAGATATTCCTCTCATGATACCGAGAGTAGATGATCCTTTATTGACACTCAATACCCTCGTAAGATTGGCTACCACTCCTAATAACCAACTATACTAGATTTAGAACTTTCCAAGCCTATAAGTCTGGTATCAAAGAGTGGAGTACTCATATAGGACATTCTTGGTATCTCAAGTCTAAGGACCAGATACATTACTGGGACTACGGAATCATTATCTGACATGAGGTATCAATAACCATCCAGCATTCCATAGGCAGATCAATCAGTGTACTCAATCCCCAATGAGCACCTACATTGTACCGTTAGTGTCCCCACATGAGTAGCTATGAGACCAACCACCTCCATCATATGGACAGGTATACAGTACACCAGTCTATCTGGTTATCTCGATGTCCCACTCGAGTAACCTATGACCAGGATTATTTAGGGTCTGTGTTTAAAGGTGAATCGGTCTCATTATCGTGATCTCATCACAATCCGATTCCCATTGCATAGATCCAAGGACATCATAATATATGCAACACGTAAGATAAAGTGATAAAATGCTTAATAATACGCAAAGAGAAAAAGTGCATATTAAGTCACAAGTGCCATCACTCTTGTGATTGGCTTGTACAGCACATATGACTAGCAATCTCCCACTTGACCTAAAGTCAATCACCAACATGTCTGATCCCAATCAGACCTTTATGACGCTTAAAGACAATCTGTGTCAATGGCTTTATTAGTGGATCTGCAATGTTATCTTTAGATGGAACTCTTTCTATTACTACATATTTTCTAGCGATAATCTCTCTTATCAAGTGGAACCTCCTTAGAATGTGCTTTGACTTTTGATGAGATCTAGGTTCCTTCACTTGAGAAATTGCCCTGTTGTTGTCGCAATTTAAGGGAATCGACTCCTCGTTGCTCGGGATGACTCCTAGATCTATGATAAACTTCTTTATCAAGACTCCTTCCTTTGCTGCCTCTGCCGCAGCAATGTATTCTACCTCTATGGTAGAGTTAGTAATAGTGTCTTACTTGGAACTCTTCCAGCATACTACTGCTCCATTCAGGGTGAACACATAACCTGAATTAAAGTTACTATCATCGACATCAGACTGGAAGCTCGAGTCCATGTAGCCCTCAACCCTGAGGCTACTACCTCCATATACTAGTAAAAGATTCTTAGTCCTTCTCAAGTACTTAAGAATATATTTTACTGCTTTTTAGTACTCCAAGCCTGGATCTACCTGATATCTGCTCATGACACTCAGAGTATATGCTATATCAGGCCTGGTACATAGCATAGCATACATGATAGATCCTATCACTGAGGCATATAGTATCATATCCATATGTACCCTTTCTTTAGGAGTCTTTCGGGACATACTCCTAGAAAGTGATATTCCATGTCTCATTGGTATGAGACCTCTCTTGAAATTTTCCATGCCAAACCTTTTGACAATGGTGTCTATATACCTGGACTAGGACAAGCCAAGCATCCTCTTAGATCTATCTCTATAGATCTGTATCTCCAATATGTAGGATGCTTCCCCTAAGTCCTTCATAGAGAAGTGCCTAGATAACCAAGTCTTTGTTAGGGATCGAGCGGCACTAAGAGGGGGGGGGGGGGGTAAATTAGTGTAGCGGATAAAGACGATAAATTTTTGGTGATTTAAAATGTGCTTTCGAAAACTTCATACAATGAAAACCTTGTTTCGACTAAAACTGATTTCAATTTAAGCATATCGGAAATGTAATTAGCTTAAGAGTGTTTAGAGATGAAGAAAGACAGTGATACGGAAATAGGGCAGCCAAATAAAATGATTTACAGAAAGATAAAAGTAATAAGTAAACACAAACTAGATTTTTATAGTGGTTCAGTCATACGATCTACGTCCACTCCTGATTCCTCTTCTTGAGGTCACCAGCTTTCCACTAGATATCCTCCTTCCAACGGGTGAGGATGAACTCCCTTATAGCACCTCTCCTTTTGATGGGCTTAGGAGGCAACCCTTACAAGCACTCTTCTCCCCTCTTTTGAATGAATACAAGAGAAACTAAGGAGGGATTTCTAGATAGATTTGGTAATTTCTTGCTTTCAAAGTGTATGTGCTTGTATTCCCCAACCCAAGGATGAGAGGGGTTTTTCTAGGCTCCAAGAGGATTCAAATTTGGAGCCTAAATTTGATTCTTCTCAGTTTTCCAGGCTACTAGCGGTACCACCGCCTGACACTGGCGGTACCACTACTAGTGCACTTTACATGTGTTAGTGTGCTGGACGGTACCACCACCCAACCTAGCGGTGCCACCGCCTGGCACACTGATATGGTTAGTATACTGGGTGGTACCATCGCCCGAGATAGTAGTGCCACCGCCTAGAACACCTAGGATTTCGGTCCCTGGGCGGTGCCACCGCTTGGGTCTGGTAGTGCCACCGCCAGCACTATTCCAGCACTATTCCAGCAAGATTCAATGGGCCTTAACTTCGACCCAAATCAAGCTAAACAAGGCCCAATTAGCCCCTACAAGGGTTAAACAGGATTATTACCTAATACTTATCATAATTATATGCTAACTACTAAATTGAAATATAATTCTAAGCAAATTAACAACCGGCATTGTCGACTCTTTTTCCGACGAACTTCCGGTCGACTTCCGACGCACCCTTGGATTTCTTCTAGCGGACTCCCAATAGTGTCCCGGACTCTGTGGCGAGTTTGACGAGTCTTTGGCAAACTTCCGAACCTTCTCAGTGTGCTCCGTGAACCTCCAACGATCATTTCGATGAACTTCTGAAACCTTCGGCAAGTTCCTGATTCTTTCTCGGTTGGTTCCGGTTGCACCTTCGACGATCCTTCAGACTTCCGGTGGACTCTCGAACTCCCAACTACTTGACTTCGATAATTTGCTTTATGTCTTCAAGCTATCATAGTTAATCCTGCACACATAAGCCAAAACTCTACTTCGATCTAAATAGTTATTACAACACGAATTGACATTCTATTGCCCGGCACGTCATTGGTCGGCTCTTCATCCGGTTCTTTGGCACATCATCCTCTCTTGTGGTTTGTTGCCCAATCGGCGGTTGACCTCCACAACCCCGATATCCTTGGCACAACCCGCTCTTCTTGGCCCACTACCCAACGTCCGAAGCCTTCTATCAATTGTCGACCCGAACTCCGGCACGACATCCAATATCCTGGTGTGATTTCCTCCGGCGTAACATCAATTCCTCCTACGTCAATTGTCTAATCCTGATCGAGTAGACCTGCATAACTGAAAACGTAATTAAACAAACTAAACACAATCAATTTGTTTCATCATCAAAATCTGAGATTCAACAATCTCCCCCTTTTTTATGATGACAACTAATTGATGACTAATGGAGTTAACCTCAACTCCTCGGAGTTTAACCAAACTCCCCCTATCAATATGCCATTGATAGAACACTTGGATTATCCCAAATCCAAGCAACATGTATCATTCATGTTATGAGAAATATCAAAACGTCATACAAATATATAAAATCTTCAATTCACATTACATTGCATGAACTCATCAATCTACTTCTCCCCCTATGTCATCAACAAAAAGGAGTAGCTCTTAGCTAGTTTAAACTATATACAAGTTTATAATCATACTAGCTATCAAGATATACAACTTTCAGTATTCAATATTCAATCATGATAAGTTTCTCATGATATGCAAGATAGCACTTGTTGTGATGGTGTTCATGATAGCAAGATTTTCTTCTCTTTTGAGAAGAGCAATCTTGCAAGTTTTGCTTCCTTTGCATGCAATTTGTGTAAAGATATTATTACTTTAAGCATACAAGCATAGAAGCATAGCAAATGTAGGATTACAAATTTAATAAGTTTTGCATTTTTACTTCTATTGAGATAGCACTTCTTTGCTTCTCTTTGTGATGTTTAAGATAACAACTTTTGAACTGTGCAAGCTATCAATCTTTGCTTTATTTCATAAAGTGCATGATAGCAAACTATCTCCCCCTTTATTATTGTCAAAAAGAAGGGAGGGAATACAAAATTTTCTTTACATTCACTTTCAAATACATTTGCATCAAAATATACATTAGTTATCACATGATGCATACAAGGCAAAGTAATCATGTCATTTCTAATTCAAGAAAGATATGAAATCAAAGCTCTAAAAAATCAAGAAGAACATGATTCATGCACGAAATTCTCATCAAGATCTCATTTAAAAATTCAAGTATTAAGATATCAAGATCATGATTTCATTAAAGTAATTCAAAAATATAGCTTTGAGAAACAAGAGACAAGTTATATTTTATTTGGAAAATTCTCTTTTGATAAATGAAATAACCATGGTATGTGATCTTGATTTATAAAAGTTTCAAGTCATAATTATCAAGATCAAGATAATAAATATTTTCTTTAGCAAAGAATCACATAAGCACTTCATTATTGCATAAGAATTCTCATTACATCATGATTTATAAATTCTTTCTCTACACATGAATCATAGGAGATATAATAGCAATGATATCAATCATGACTAATAGCAAGGAAAACAATTTGTTTCATATATAAGAAATCTTAATTTATCAAGAAATCAAAAGAAGGTTCATGATTTGCTTGAAACAAATGATCTCATTCAAATCAATTTGTCAACTCGACAATCCAGCATTAAAATTTTATTCATAGGATATTCACAAAATATACTAAATGAATTCATCACTTGTTTTTCATGAAAAATAAAAAATGTCAAGAATCATACATTTCCCTTTTTATGATTATTTTTATTTGAGCATGCTTTTGTCTTTTAATGTCAAGCATGAAAGTTCAAGACGTAAAAGCGAAAAGATTATAAAAATAATTTAGGTGAAAGACATATATAATATATTAGTCCAAGACATATGATTTATCATGCATAGCTTTAAAATGTGAATCAAGCATTAAACAAGCTTTTATTCTTAAGATATTCATTATTTTTAGCTCATTCAATTTTACAATTTGAATCATCAAAATCATTCACGAGATTAAAAAAAATTCTTTAATCTTGATAAGATAGGAAAAGATTTTTCTTTTTAAGTAATTTATTTCATCTAAGCATGCATTTTTCTTTATAAGCCAAATCAAATAGAAGTAACAACATTCAAATCCGAAAGACAAACTTCATCATGAAAATCGTCAAGACAAAAATATAACACATTAAAACATAAAATTCACTCATCATGCATAATGTGTTTCATTTTAAGTTGTTTGTATCATCTAAGTGTGCTTATGTTTTAAAAGATGAGTATCATGTTTTAAAATCAAAAAAAGAGTTTTGTCATCAAGATATGATATCATAAAGTCATTAACCATGATAACAACCTTTTAATATTTTCATTTCATCATGATCAATGATGATTTCATAAGGTATGTTCAAATATTTACATGAAAGCCATCATCATATAAATTCCAAAACATAGGATTTCAATTTTTAAATCCTGATGCATGATATGAAATCATCAAGCATCATGTTTGAAACCGATATCATCATGAAGATCATTAAGTCGAATCACATTAAGCATGTGGCATTTTCCAAAAGATTCGATTCAAGAGATTCGCATGGATTCATCAAAACCAAAAACTTTAGAGATAGACAAATTTTCAAGATCATGCATTTTCTTTTTATGATTTACTTCAAATAAGCATGCCTTTTCATTACTTCAAATCCTCATTAATCATGAAAACCGAAGTGCACAATCATGGATTAATCCTATTAAACATAATCATGCAAATTAAATTTTGTGTCAAAACCATACATCAAAATCCGATATGAAAATCATAAACATTCATGGAATTATCATCCATAATGTTGCATACATCATTCATAATTTTGAATCATAACATGCATGAAACTTTAACAATATAATTTTCATGATCAATTTTTTAATTTTTTTTAAATTGCTAAAAAGAAAAGCATAATATAATTTTTAAAAAGAATTTTTTATTTCCTACTATCTAAATTAAGCACTCATGAAAAATATATCAAGTAATTTCAAAATAATGTAAAAGCATTTCGGGTGAGGTACTTACCTTGTTGACGAAAACCGACAAGGCATAGTTTGTATCTTCATCCTTTTTACGCACTTTCCTCTTATTCATTTTTGTGTACTCATCTTTGGAGCATTCCGGTTTCTTGCATTCATAGCAAGAGTTGGTGTTCTTTTCATTTGTGTTATTTAATTCTTGTTTAATGAACTTTTTAAATTTTAATGTCAAAAGTTTAAAGTTCTCAATATTGTCCTCATCACTTGAGTCATCACTCAAGTGACATTCTATTGTTTGAAATGCCAAATCTTTCCTATTCTTCGGAAGGTGGTACTCATGTTCATCAAGTTCAAGAGTTATTTCATAAGTCATTAAAGACCCGATTAGTTCTTCAAGTGAATAAATATACAAGTCTTTAGACTCTTGAATAGCCGTTATTTTTGGATCCTAACTCTTTGGAAGGGATCTTAAAATCTTGTTAATGAGATCAAAACTCGAAAAAGATTTACCAAGACTTTTCAAACTATTGACAACATCCGTGAAACGAGTGTACATATCGCCAATAGTCTCGTTGGGTTTTATTTGAAAAAGCTCAAAATTATGCATCAAAATATTAACTTTCGAGTCTTTGACTCTACTCATTCCTTCGTGAGTAATTTCAAGGGTGTGCCAAATATTGAAAGTCATTTCGCACATAGAAATTCGATTAAACTCCTTTTTATCTAAAGCGCAAAATAAGGCATTCATAGCCTTTGTATTTAAAGAAAAAGATTTTCTCTCTAAGTCCGACCATTCGTTCGTCGGTTTAGAGGGAAGTTGAAAAACATTTTCAATAATGCTCCATAAATCCAAATTTAAAGAAATCAAGAAAACTGTCATTCGAGTTTTCCAATATGTGTGTCCGATCTATTAAAGAACCGAAAAGCCCTCTTGAAAGCCATGAAGAGCCATTTCTCACTGGTGTGAATTCGAATGAGAAATAATGTGGCTCTAATACCAATTGTTATAGATCGAGCAGCACTAAGAGGGGGGGTGAATAAGTGCAACGGATAAAAATAATAAATTTTTGGTGATTTAAAACATACTTTCGGAAACTTCATACAATGAAAACCTCGTTTCGACTAAAATCGATTTCAATTTAAGCATATTAGAAATGTAATTAGCTTGAGAGTGTTTAGAGATGAAGAAAGACAGTGATAAGGAAATAGGGCAGTGAAATAAAATAATTTACAGAAAGATAAAAGCAATAAGTAAACGTAAACCGGATTTTTATAGTGGTTTGGTCATACGACCTACGTCCACTCCTGATTCCTCTTCTTGAGGACACTGGCTTTCCACTAGATATCCTCCTTCCAATGGGCAAGGATGAACTCCCTTACAGCACCACTCCTTTTGACAGGCTTAGGAGGTAACCCTTACAAGCACTTGTCTCCTCTCTTTTGAATGAATACAAGAGAAACTAAGGAGGGATTTCTAGAGAGATTTGAACAACGTTTTCTTACTTTCAAAGTGTATGTGCTTATATTCCCCAACCCAGGGATGGGAGGGGTTTTTATAGGCTCCAAGAGGATTCAAATTTGAAGTTGAAATTTGAATCTTCTTGGTTTTCCAGGCTACTGGTAGTACCACTGCCTGACATTGGTGGTACCACCGTGAGTGCACTTTGCGTGTCAGTGTGTTGGGTGGTACCACCACATGGCATACTGACATGATCAGTGTACTGGGCAGTACCACCGCCCGAGGTAGTGGTACCACCATCTAGAACACTTGGGATTTCGGTCCTTGAGCGATGCCACCGCTTGGGTTTGGTGGTGCCACCGCCAGCACTATTCTAGCAAGGTTGAATGGGCCCTAACTTTTGCCTAAATCAGTCCAAATAAGGCCCAATTGGCCCGTACAAGGGTTAAATAAGATTATTACCTAATCTTTACCCTAATTATGTGCAACTACTAAATTGAAACAAAATTCTAAGCAAATTAACAACTGACAATGTCGAGCCTTTTTCCGACGAGCTTTCCGGTGAACTTCCAGTTGACATCCGATGCACCCTCGGATTTCTTTTGGCGGACTCCCAGTAGGCTCCCAGACTCTGTGGTGAGTTTGACGAGTCTTTGGCAAGCTTTCGAACCTTCTCGGTGAGCCCCATGAACCTCCGACAATCTTTCTAGCGAACTTTCGAAACTTTCGGCAAGTTCCCGATTCTTTCTCGGTTGGCTCCGGCAGCACCTCTGACGATCCTTCGGACTTCCAGTGGACTCTCAAACTCCCAACTACTTGACTCCGGTAATTTGCTTTATGTCTTCAAGCTATCATAGTTAATCCTGCACACATAAGACAAAACTCTACTTCGATCTAAATAGTTATTACAATGCGAATTGACATTCTGTTGCCCGGCACATCATTGGTCGGCTCTTCGTCCGGTTCTTCAGCACATCGTCCGATTCTTCGGTACATCGTCCTCTCTTGCGGTTTGTTGTCCAATCGATGATTGACCTCCGTAACCCTGATATCTTTGGCGCAACCTGCTCTTCTTGGCCTGATGCCTGACGTCCGAAGCCTTCAGTCGATTATCGAACGGAACTCCGGCACGACATCCAATATCCTAACGTGATTTCCTCCAGTGCAACGTTGATTCCTCCTACATCAACTATCTAATCTTGATCAAGTAGACTTACGTAACTCAAAACATAATTAGATAAACTAAACACAATCAATTAGTTTCATCATCAAAATCTGAGATTCAATAGTCTTTACTGTGGAGAGCATTTCTACATCATTCCCAATGATCAGAATGTCATCCATATATAATACAAAAAAGGTGATAGTGCTCTCACTTACTTTCCTATACACACAAGGCTCATCTTCATTCTTAACGAAGTCATAAGATCTGATTGCCTCATGAAATCTTATATTCCAACTTCGGAAAGCTTGCTTCACTCCATAAATGGACCTAAGCAACTTGCACACCTTATCTGGGTTATCTTTGGACACGAATCCCTCAAGCTATATCATATTCACCTCCTCCTCGAGGTTGCCATTGAGGAATAAGGTTTTGACGTCCATCTGCCAGATCTCATAATCATAGTATGCTGTAATAGCCAATAGAATTCGAATGGATTTTAGCATGGCTACAAGTGAGAAAGTTTCATCATAGTCAACACCTTGTCTCTAACGATACCCCTTAGCCACTAGCCTTGCTTTATAGGTCTCTACCTTTCCATCTACTCCAATCTTCTTTTTGAAGATCCACTTGCAGCCAATGGGTACAATACCCTCGGGTGCATCAACTAGGTTCCAAACCTTGTTGGAGTATATGAAATCCATTTTTGAATTCATGGCTTCTTGCCATTTCCCGGAGTCTATGCTCATAATAGCCTCATCGTAGGTCTGAGGATCAATATCCTCAATATCCTCTCCTCTGATATGTCCCACATATCTCTCAAGAGGATGAGATACTCTACTAGACCAACATAAAGTTGAAACTTGTGTGCTAGGTACCTGAATAGACTCTAGCTGTGGAATGGTGCTTGAGCTAGGTTCTCCAACCTCGCTCAACTCTATCATGCTCCCACTGTCTCCA
Source organism: Musa troglodytarum (assembly GCA_023547065.1). Classification (NCBI taxonomy): domain Eukaryota; kingdom Viridiplantae; phylum Streptophyta; class Magnoliopsida; order Zingiberales; family Musaceae; genus Musa; species Musa troglodytarum. The sequence continues at coordinate 31,483,048 of CP097505.1, read as the reverse complement.
CCAAGAATGTGTTCCTTCTCAAGGAACATTGCTCTCTTGGCTACAAACACCTTTTGGTCTTCAGGTTGATAGAAATAATACTCACCAGTTTCCTTGAGGTATCCCATGAACTTACACTATTCCATCATGGATTCCAACTTGTCGGGGTTGTGTCTCTTGACATGGGCAGGGTAGCCCTAAATCTTAACAATCTTAAGATCGGGCTTCTTCTTATTCCATATCTCATATGGAGTAGACATCACTGACTTAGTTGGAATTCTGTTCAGAAGGTAAGCTACGATCTCTAGGGCATATCCCTAGAATGAGATGGGTAGGTCAGCGAAACACATCATGAAATGCACTATGTCTAATAGTGTGCGATTCCTCCTTTCTGATACACCATTAAGCTGCGGTGTATAAGGAGGTGTCCATTGGGATAAAATCCCATGGTCTTTGAGGAACTGGGTGGACTCTGTACTCAAGTACTTACCTCCTTGATTTGATTGAAGGGTTTTAATACTCTTTCCTGTTTGGTTTTCCACTTCATTTTTATATTTCCTGAATTTCTCAAAAGCCTCAAACTTATACTTCATCAAGTACACATGTCCGTATCTTGAGAAATCATCAGTGAAAGTAATGAAGTAGGAGTAACCACTTATGACATGAGTTGACATGGGACCGCATACATCACTATGTATAAGTTCCAATAACTCAATGGCTCTCTCTCCAATTCTGCTAAATGGAGAGTTGGTCATCTTTCCCCAAAGGTAAGGTTCACAAGTCAAATGGATCTAGATATTCTTCAGCAACTTTTGAATCCTTCTCTCGTAGATGTGACCTAGCCTACAATGTCAAAGATATGCATTGTTCATCTCTTCTCGTTTCCTCTTAGACTCACACTCATGATATGTGGAGTTGTATCTAGCATAAATAAACCATTATGCAATGTTCCTCTCCTAATGATCTCATCATCTAATATTATTTAATAACCATTGTACTCAAAAACTAATTTATATCCACTAACTATCAAACATGAAATGGAAATAATATTTTTGATAATAGAAGGAACATAATAGCATGCATCTAATACAATAATAGATCCACTAGGCAGATGTAAGGTGACCTTGCCAATAGCCACTGCAGCAACCTTTGCTCCATTGCCCATCTTAAGGTCTATCTCGCCTTTGTTCAATCTCCTAGGTCCTGCCAAAACTTGCAATGAATTACAGATATGATAAGCACCCCCGATATCTAATACCCATGTGTTATCATAAGATTCTAACAAATAGAGACTGATCATGAATGTACCTGAAGCTTCTCCAAGCTTTTGTTTCGCCCTCTCTACAAGGTACTCTTTATAGTTCTTCTTCCAATGCCCATTTTTACCGTAGTGGAAACACTGACCTTTGTCCTTTGTTGGGTCTTTCTTAGTAAACTTTACCTTACTCATTTTGCCCTTGCCCTTGCCCTTCTTAAGGGTCTTCTTAGCCTTTTTTTTCTTTCTGGTCTCATCAGTATAGAGAACCATTTTCTCTTTCTTAATGGTGCTCTCTACTTCTCTCAACATATTGAGGAGCTTTGGGAGGGTCACCTCAAGTTTGTTCATATTAAAATTCATTATTATTTGAGAAAAGAAATCTGGTAAGGACTGAAGCACAAGATCCACACATAAGTTATCTTCTAGGACCATTCCTAGACCTTTGAGTTTCTTGATCCACTCAATCATCTTAAGGATATGGTTCTGAACCAGTGTCCCCTCAGTCATCATGGCACAGAAAAGACTTTTTGATATCTCATATCGCTGAGTTCTTCACTGTTCCTCAAACAGTTTACGGAGATGCAAGAGTATGGAATTAGCATCCATATTTTTATGCTGTCTCTGTAACTTAGTAGTCATAGAGGCCAACATATAACATTGAGCAAGAGCAGAATCATCTATGTACTTCACATAACAAGCAATCTCATCCTCGCTTGTCCCTTCGTCGGGTGTAGGGATCTTTGTATCAAGGACATATGCAATTTTCTCCGTCATGAGAATGATTCTCAGATTACGAAGCCAATCCATATAATTTGGCCTAGTGAGGCGGTTGGCATCAAGTATGCCACGTAAAGGATTTAAAGGTGATATTTTTTTGAAATTAAAGATGTAGCAGAAATAAATAACATGTAGACTTTGTAAAAATTAAACAGTTAAGATAAGGACTTCTATCTTAATATATTTCCACTAATTTTTCGTGAGACACATAACACCCTCTGGTATGTGAATCGGAGACCCCCGGCAGATCTCTAGTGGAGATCGGGATCTAATCGGCGTCTTAACATAATCTCGAGGGACTCGACCAATCACGTTAAGCCCGTAAAGATAGGCAACTCTGGCCAATCACAACTCCTTGTGATTCCCGTCTTGTTCGGCCTCCGAACCACAATGGCCTCGAGGGACTCGACCAACCATGATGTTTGGTTAAGTCATCACCATCGTTACAAGATGAGTCTGATTCAGTGATATACTCTTAAGTGACTCGACCAAGCAAACCATGTCCTCAGGTCACCGGTGACATCTCTATGTCGTAGATAAGATAGTGAAATGCGATATAGGTGAGTCTCAAGAGACTTGACCAACTCAACCTACATCGTGAATCAATTCTTACCTATAATAATGGAAGGTCACATGGGTCAATCTAATTGCCTCAAGTTTACCGACTTAATATTATTAATAGAGAGTATTTTTGATTTAGACTCCTAACATAATGTGTCACACACATATATATTTAATATATCTACATCGCATGCAAATATATATATATATATATATATATATATATATATATATATATATATATATATATATATATATATATATATATATATATTAGGTGTATAACCAATCACACATCACATGAGCAATCATACCAGATGATCATGGACCACATCCTAATGTGATCAGGCTTGAGCCAGTGGGCCCAATCACTCACATCAAGATCTATGTATGCTCAGATGTATCTCCATGCCCTGTGATCGTACTTCTTGCTTTATTGATTCCGTCGGTATCTCAACGCATCTTCATGCATCGGATCGTTTGTCTCGGCCTCGTGGGTCCTGCTACCGCTGAACCTCCTCATGTAATTATAACATAATTACAAGCATGTAGGCCCGATAATAAATGAGAAAAATAGAGGCTTACAGTCCCCAATAATAATAATCACATGTATATACATCACATCACAAGTCCATGATCATCTGTCCACATCATACATCACATGTATATGTTATTTTATAGGACTACTAGATAATAATAATTTAATTAACATATATATTTTTTTGAAATCAGGGACATAGAGGGAATTTTTTTGAATTCCCAAGGGTATTTTGGTCATTCGGCTATAGGGATACGACAAAAATTCTCAAGGGCAAAACTATCTTTTGCCTAAAACCCTAACCCCTCTCACTGCTTTGCTGTGATGTGGCCATTGCCACCCTGCCGGCGGTGGCCACTGCGTGGCGAACTTGCTGGCCTTTTCCCGCGGGCAACGCTACCCCTTGCGAGCGAGTGCCGCCTCTCGATGGCACTGCCCTTGCGGGCGCGTGCCCCTACGAGCACTGCTACGAGCTGGTCACCCTCAGGCAGGCGTTGCTGCGGCTGGTCACCCGCAAGCGGGGGCCCCTGCGGGCTTTGTGCCTCGGGCGACGGTCGCCCCTGCGGGTGAGGCCGCCACAATGGGCACGCGCCACCCCTACAGGCTCTTCTGCTTGTGGGGAAGCGCCCGTAGGCTGCCACAAGCAGCGTTGCCCCAACGGGTGCCGCCCGCCCTTGCGGACAGGCCGCCCCACAGGGACTCCTGCTACGGGTGGGCCGACGGCCACCTGCTTGCAAGCCTTGTGCCCGTAGCCGTAGCCACCGTCGCTGTCGGTGCAGGTAGCAAGGCTACAATCAGCCTCTTTATCGCTGTGCAAGTGCAGCAAGGGCAGCAACAATTGCTGCCCTTCCTCGCCTTTGGACCTATAATTTTGGTGTCAAAAGTAGATCTAAAAAATAACACACGTAGTTTAAGATCCGATCTTCGTACGAATAACCTGGCTTTGATACCGTTGTTGGGAAATCCTTCTGGGGAGCGACATCTCATGCGTAGTGGAAGAACAAAAATAAAACACCCCAGATTTCCATAGAAAGGTTCCGTCGTCGTGCGAAGATTGGTGCGTCAAAACAAAATCCATGAAAACTGAATGTGTAAAAGACAATACCTAGAGAGTGTTAGGGATCGAGTGGCACTAAGAGGGGGGGTGAATTAGTGCAGCGGATAAAACAATGGATTTTTTAGCGATTTAAAACAACCTTTGGAAACTTCGTACGATGAAAGCAACATTTCGTTTGAAACCAATTTTTGCGTTCTAACTTTAAAGCATGCGTACAAAGATAAAAAGGAAGTGGAGCAAGTAAAGTAAAGGCTTGCAGCAAAGTAAAACAGAAATTTAAACACTCACACAATCAAGATGCAGCGATGTATAGTGGTTCGGTCAAAGTGACCTACATCCACTTCCACTAGCAAATCCTTTTGTAGGGGAAGGACCAAATACTCCTCTTACAACCCTTTACAAGTGGTTCACACTCTTACAAGATTTCACAAGAAGAAGGAAATAAGGTGAACACTTAAGCAAATGAAGAACAAGAATTTTCCAAGACTTATTTTCAAAATCTAGCTCTCAAAGGGTTCACCTTTCAGTTGAGAAAGAAGGGGTATTTATAAGCCTCAAAGTGATTCAAATTTAGAGCCCAAACTTGGAGCCAAAAATTTGAATCTTTTGAGTTTTTCGGTGCTGTCAGTCCTGGCAGACTGACACACCCAAGCGGTGCTACCGCTTGGCTTTCCATGCACTGTGCGGTTATCCGCTCACCAGCGGTGCTACCACTGCCATAAGAATCGGCGGTGCTACCGCTACAATAGTCCGGCGCACATAAGAGCTGGCAGCGCTGCTACAGTAGCCGGGCGGTGCTACTGCCCCAGGCTGAGCGGTTCAACCGCCTGGCCCATTCAACCAAGGCTGAATGGGCCCTGTTTAAGGCCCAACTCGACCTAGTAGAGGCCCGGTTGGCCCCCACTGAATTTAGGCAGGATTTTTTCTAAATCCTTGCCCTACTCATATGCAAACTATGAACTTAAAAGACATTCCTAAGCTGTTACAAAGTCCGCAAGTTAAGTCTTCTTCCGTCGAGCTTCCGACGAACTTCCGGCAGTCTTCTGATGATCCCTCGGAAACCATCCTGCGGACTCCCGGCAAGCTCTCGGACTCCATGATGATTTTGGCGAGTTCCCCCGAGCTTCTTTGGCAAGCTCTGATCTTTCTTGGCAAGCTCCGCGAACTTCCGACGAACCTCCCGGTGAACTTCCGAAAACCCTTCGGCAAGCTCCCTACTCGTTCTCGGCTAGTTCTGGCAGCACTCCCAATGAATCTTCAGACTTCCATCGAACACTCGAACTCCCAATGATCCATCGCACTTGACTTTGATCCTTTATTTCACTTTACGTCTTCATCCTTAACGTAGTTACTCCTGCACACAAACAACAAACACTCTACTTCGATCTAGACAGTTATTACAACACGAATTGACATTCAGTTTCCCGGCACGTCATTGGTCGGCGCTTCGTCCAATCCTTCGGCACATCATCCTCTCTTGCGGTCCATTGCCCAATCGGTGATTGACCTCCGCAATCCCGATATCCTTGGCGCAACACGCTCTTCTTGGCCCGATGCCCGACGTACGAAGCCTCCTGCCGATAGTCGACCGAACCTCCGGCTCGACATCCAATATCCTAACGTGATCACCTCTGGTAAAACGTCAATTCCTCTAGTGTCAACTGTCTAATCCTGATCGATAGTAGACCTACGTAACTCAACACGTAGTTAGACCACAAATCACACTCAATTAGTTTTATCATCAAAATCTGAGATTCAACAATCTTCTCCGATGAGGCTTCCTTCTTCCATTATCAAATCCTTTGAAGGGGAAGGATCAAATACCCCTTTTACAGCCCTTTACAAGATATTCACACTTGTACAAGATCTCTCAAGAAAAGAAGAAGGTGAACACTTAGCAAGAACAAAACTTTTCAACACTCTACAAAAGCTCAAGACTTAAGAAATTTGCTCAAAAGGGTGCCCTTTCAACTGAGAAAGGGGGGGGGGGGGTATTTATAGATCCAAAGTGGATTCAAAATTGGGCTCCAAATTTGAAATCAATTTGGAGTTCTTGGCCCCGCACTTTGTGTCGATCGCTGCGTTGATCGATGATGCGGTGCCACCGCCTCAGTGCAGCGGTGCTACCGCTCCACTGCTGACAAGGGTAGTGCCACCGTCCCACCAAAGCGGTTCCACCGCTTGTTCACAGGCAGCGGTGCTACCGCCTGCATAAGCTTCCATCGCGGGTACGGCGGTGCCACCGCCTCAGGCTGGGCGGTTCCACCGCCCCAGGCTGGGCAGTTCCAATCACCTCACCCATTCGGACAAAGCCGAATGGGCCTTGTTTAAGTCCCAACTTGGCTCAGTAGAGGCCCGGTTGGCCCCTACTGAATTTAGGCAGGATTTTTCCTTAAATCCTTGCCCTACTCATGTGCAAACTACGAACCTAAAACATAACTCAACATAATTTGATCCGACGCACTTCAAGCCAACTTCCGGTGAGCTTTACGGCGAGATTCCGACAGCCATCCGATGCTTCCCTCGGATTACTTCCAGTGGGCTCCCAGCATACTCCGGATTATATGGCGAGCTCAACGAGTCTTCGGCTTGCTTCCGAATCTTCCCGGTGAGTTCCGTGAACCTTCGATGATCTTTGAGATGAACTTCTGAAAACTTCGACAGGTCCCTGATTTGATCTTGGATGGTTCCGTCAATATTTCCGAAAAATCTCTCGGACTTCCGATGAACTCTTGAACCCCCGACGGACTTGACCTCGGTAAATCACTTTATGTTTTCTTCCCATCGTAGTTATTCCTGCACACTTATCTTAACAAAGTAGATTAGAACCAATTGACTTCATCATCAAAATCTGAGATTCAACAATCTCCCCCTTTTTGATGATGACAATCAATTAGTGATGGAGTTACTCTTAACTCCCCCTATCTATATGCCATAAAGAAAGAATTGCTTGAATTCAATTTTTGAATTCAACATAATAGATTTAACTTCATGATGACAAAGTTGATGCTGGACAACAGGATGTCAAATAGGTATCAAAGATATCAATGAAGTATACATAATTAAAAACATGATATCAAGAACCTAAATAAGCATTTTAACTTGCAATAACTTGTAAAGCATGGAAAATGCATATAACTGTCAATTATTTGGCAATTCACATATTATTTCTCCCCCTTTGTCATCAACAAAAAGGAAACGAGGGATTCATATGTAACAATAAAGGATGGTCGAAAAATGTGAAAAGGAAACTAATCAGAAAGCCGAAAATCATGTCACAGTGGCCAAGAAGATGTAATGAAGATAATACAACATATATGTCAAGATGTAATGAAGATAATATAACATATATGTCAACATACAACACAAGTTTACATCGTTCAAAAGAAAATACAGCAAGCTACTCCTCGGAGGAATGCCAAGATGCCTATACATGTGATCGATCTTTAGGTTCATCTTCCGCATTTCTTTCAAAATTTCAATTTGCTATAGTTTTACTTCATTTAACTCTCTCATGATCGGATCGAAGATGGAGAAAATGTCACCGATGTAGCTGCAAATAAAAGGATCAGGAGGAGGAGATTCATTTCCCTAAGGACTGGTGTTTCAGGATGGCTCATCGGTGGAGGAGGTATATCACATCTCCTAGGTTGTCTAACCCCTATACCATGCTCGAATGTACACCTAAGTCGCCTAAGTAGTTTAACGTCAATGATATTAAATCTGTCAACTTGTATTGCTTCTTCATTTAGTGGAATGCAAATATTATGGGCATGCAATAGTTTAGTTATTAAACCTCCATATGGTAACATTGATCCTTTAGAGAGGACCTCTATCATATGCTGCCAAATTAGGTAACCAAAACAAAAATGTTGTCTGGTCATGATCCAATATAAGGTACCTAATTCAGTGAAACTGATCTCATCATGATGAAACTGTTTAGGATTGATAATGCTTATAAGAATGTGATGCAAAAACTTAGAATTAAAAGGTAGTAAATGTTCACAACTCTTGGGGATTATACCTAAATTTGGGTTTGCAAACACAGTTTCTAAAGCTTCAGAGTGGGTGGCACCAATTGTGTCCATATCCCATTTTCCTCTAAAATAGCATCCTAGTTCTTTTTCAACAATTCCAATTAATGAGCATATAGTATTATCACATATTTGGATCTCATTACCTAGAAGATAAGTTGACAAGACCTCATCATTCACAGTTAAATTAGCATAGAATAATTTAACTAAGCGTGGATAAACAGGTTCAATAATTTACAAAATGGGTAAGGCCTCTAAGTCTGCAATCCACATGATAGGTTCGAGGTTCCCTAATTGATTCAAATCAACATATTTTCCTTTATGAATGGGTCTAGAACCAGGTTCAGAAAATCTAAGGGAAGCTTCTTGTGATCTAAACAAGGATTGGTCAAATGAATCTACCTCCACCCTTTTTCCTTTGTCTCTTGATGTTCTTCTAGGAGCCATTTCTATCTAGGATTGATCAATAATCAATTGAAGAAAGGAATTAATTTTGACAAGAAAAGGAAAGAGAAATAATTCTGTTTTTACCTTCGATTGTTCCTTTGAGATGTAAGAAGCTTGAATCAAAGTAAGATCTCCTTCTTAGGCTTCTAGAGGGAAGAAATGATACCAAAATGATACTTGGGAGAGTTTAGAGAAGTGTAGAGAAGTGAGGAAGAGTTGGGCGGTTCTACCGCCCCTAACTCACCCAGATAAAAGGGGTGTTTGGGCGGTACTATCGCTCAGCAGTTCCCCACTGGGATCTGACTACCCAGCGGTGCCACGCCAGATTCTGGCGATGCTATCACGGTAGCACAAAAAAAATCTGTATTTCAATTTTTTTTTTTTTAAAAAACAAAGGGTCTTAGAGATGGGATGAAGTCAAAGAGAATCAGAATGTGTGGAATCAAATCTGAAAAACCATAATTAGAATGTGTGAAATCAAATTGATGAAAACCATAATATGTAGAATCAAATCGATGAAAACCATAATGTCAAGGTAAGATATCATCAAATAGAGCTTACTCATTTGGACAGTTCAACATGCCTAATTCCCTTTTAATAAAATCAAATTGTTCCTCATTTAAAGGTTTCGTAAAAATGTCCGCTAATTGACGATTTGTATCAACAAATTCAAGGGTGACATCTCTACTACTTACATGATCACGCATAAAATGATGCCTAATGTCAATGTGCTTAGTTCGAGAGTGTTGAATCGGATTTTTAGTTAAACAAATAGCACTCGTGTTATCACATTTTATAGGAATGTTTTTTAAGTAGATTCCATAGTCTTTTAGTGTATTTTTCATCCAGATAACCTGTGCACAACATGCACTTGCAGCTATGTATTCAGCTTCTGCCAGAGACAGTAACCGAATTTTATTTCTTGGAAGTCCAAGAAACAAGTGCATGTCCTAGAAATTGGCATGTTCGGATGTGCTTTTTCTATCTAATTTACATCCACCAAAGTCCGCATCAGATAAGCTTTCAAATTAAAATTGTCGATCTTGGATACCATAATCCAAGATTAGGGTCCCTTTAAGGTATCTAAGAATCCTTTTGACTTTCAAGTGAGATAGTTTAGGATTAGCTTGGAATCTTGCACATAGCCCTACACTGAACATGATGTCAGGTCTGGTTGCAGTGAGAGAAAGCAGGCTACCTATCATGCCCCTATAAGTTTTTTGATCAAAACTTTCTCCATTTTCATCCATATCAAATTTTATGGAAGTGCTCATAGGAGTGCTAATATCTTTTGATCCATCCATGTTAAATCGTTTTAACAAATCCAATGTGTATTTTGATTGATTTAGAAATATACCATCACTTAGTTGCTTGATTTGTAGTCCTAAAAAGAAATTTAGTTCTCCCATTAGGCTCATCTCAAATTCATCACTCATATTCTTAGCAAATAATTCACATAGTGATTTATTACAAGACCCAAAAATAATATCATCAACATAAATTTGAACAATAAGAAAATCATTTTCAAAATGTTTAATAAACAATGTAGTATCAACCTTGTCTTTAGTGAAATCATTTGAAATTAAAAAAGAACTAAGCCTCTCACACCAAGCCCTAGGGGCTTGTTTTAGACCATATAGAGCCTTAGTTAGCTTAAACACGTGGTTAGGAAATAGAGAGTTTTCAAATCCGGGTGGTTGTTCAACATACACTTCTTCGGAAATAAAACCATTTAAGAATGCACTTTTGACATCCATTTGAAATAATTTGAAATCTTTACTACCAGCATAGGCAAGGAGCATCCTAATGGCTTCCAATCTTGCCACCGGAGCGAAGGTCTCTTCATAATCGATACCTTCTTCTTGGTTGAAACCTTTAGCCACTAGTCTAGCCTTGTTTCTAACCACGATACCGTATTCATCTTGCTTGTTTCTAAAGACCCACTTAGTACCAATAACTAAGTGGTCATTAGGTCTAGGAACAAGCTTCCAAACCTCATTCCTCTCAAATTGATTCAATTCTTCTTGCATTGCGATAACCCATGAATCATCTTTCAGGGCATCAACAATGCATTTTGGTTCAACTTGAGAAAGAAAAGCGGCATGGGCACAAAAATTTTTGAAAGAAGAGCGAGTTTGAACCCCTTTCAATGCATCTCCTATAATTAACTCCTTGGGATGAGCATCTACATACTTCCATTCCTTGGGTAAGGAAGTTTGGGAAGAAGATGCATCCAAGTTGTCATTTTGAGGAGAGGGTTCATTCAAATTCAAATTATCAAGACCAAAATCATCATTAAAATCTTTCTTCTTAAATTCGGAAATTTCATTAAAAACCACATGAATAGATTCTTCTATAAGTAAGGTTCTTTTGTTGAAAACATGAAAAGCCTTAGAAACTGAAGAATAACCAAGAAATATGCCGTCATTGGATTTTGCATCGAATTTTCCTAAGGCATCCTTTTCATTTAAAATAAAGCATTTACAACCAAAAACTTTAAAATAAAAAACATTAGATTTTTTATCATTCCATAATTCATATGGAGTTTTAGATAGGGATGGTCTCACTATAACTCTATTCATAACATAGCAAGCCGTATTCACGGCTTCGGCCCAAAAATATTTTGGTAAATTATATTCATTTAACATGGTTCTAGCCATTTCTTGCAAACTTCTATTTTTCCTTTCCACTACTCCATTTTATTGTGGATTTCTTGGAGTAGAGAAGTTGTGATTGTATCCGTTTATTTCACAAAAATTTTGGAAGTCATGATTTTGAAATTCACCTCCATGATCACTTCGAATTGATGAAATCATAAAGCCTTTTTCATTTTGAGTGTGTTTACAAAATTTAGAGAAACATTTGAAACAATCACTTTTATGAGCCAAGAAATAGGTTCAAGTGTATCTACTATAGTCATCCACAATTATAAAGGCATATTTGCTACCTCCTAGGCTTGTTATGTCAATTGGTCCAAATAAGTCCAAATGGATCAATTGCAATGGTCTAGTGGTGCTAATTTGATTTTTTGATTTGAAACTAGTCTTTATTTGTTTTCCTAGTTGACATGCATCATATACCTTAGCCTTAACAAATTTCGTGTTTGGGATACTCTTACTAAATCTCTAGATGAAATCTTAGAGATTAGTTTCATGCTTGCATGGCCTAGTCTCCTATGCCAAAGCCAAGCATCATCATTCAAAACCGAAAAGCACATTTCATTACTTAATTTATCAATATTTATGGTGTAGACATTGTTTTGTTTTAAAGCAATCATGGATATGTTGTTGTTGGGTTTTTCAATAATGCAAACATTAGATTCAAATCTAACAACATAACCTTTATCACATAGTTGACTAATACTTAAAAGATTATGTTTTAAACCATCAACTAGTAATACATCATCAATTGAAAAACTCGATTTGTTACCTATGGTTCCCTTGCCAATGATTTTACCCTTGTTGTTGTCTCCGAAGGTGACATATCCTTCTTCTTTGCTAGAGAGCATAGAGAAATGAGATGGATCTCCGGTCATGTGCCTTGAGCATCCACTATCAAGATACCATTTCTTGCTCCTAGCTTGTGAGTTTGTCTACAAAAGAGAATAGTTTTTAGGTACCCATTTGATTTTGGATGCCTTATAAAATGATCTACTTACTTTGTAATTTATCATTGAATTGTTTATGGTTCCTTTAGGAACCCATATCAATTTTTGTGGATTAATTTTCTTGAATGGACATTTGTAGGCAACATGTCCCGTTTTGCCACAAAAATTACATTTCAAATGAGATGATACATGCAATGTAGGCCCATTAACGAAGGTGGTGGGATTTTGGTGAGAACCTCTCACAAATCCGATACCACTTTTATTTCCTACGTAACCTTTGTTGGCAAGAATCATGTCTAAGCTCTTGCTACCGACCTTAAACTTGTTTAGGGTCTCTTTGAGTAGCAAGTTCTCCCTCTTTGTTGCATCTAAGTCTTCACACTTAGAGCATGGGGGTAGAGAAGGGTTTTGAAGACTATTGAACTTACTTTGTAATAAAGCATGCTCTTTCTTAAGCAAATTGAACTTCTTACTAATAGTTCTACATTCATCAAATAACTCATGAAAAGCCATAGAAAGTTCATCGAAAGATAATTCTTCACTAAGTAACTCACTAACCTCTTCTCCAAATGCCATTAGTGCGAAGTTTGCCTCCTCTTTGTTGCTAGCTTCTTCAACCTCGGAGTCACTTGAATCATCCCACGTGGCCTTCAAGGCTTTTTTCTTAAACTTTCGAGTTAGAAGTGCAATGTCATTGTCACTGTCCTCATCACTTGATGTTCCTTTTAAGTGGTCTTCTTGTGTTCTGAGTGCCATATCCTTCCTGTTCTTTGGAAGGGGGTTCTCAAGCTCTTCATGAGCATGGCACGTCATCTCGTAAGTCATTAGAGATCCAATAAGTTCTTCAAGCGGAAATACTTTAAGATCCTTGGCCTCTTGAATGGCCGTGACCTTTGGATCCCAACACTTTGGAAGGGATCTTAAAATTTTAGTTACCAATTTAAAATTAGAAAAACCTTTACCAAGAGCTTTAAGTCCATTGATGACATCCGTAAAGCGAGTGTACATGTCTCCAATGGACTCATTTGGTTTCATCCAAAAAAGTTCATAAGAATGCACAAGAATGTTGATTTTGGACTCTTTCACTCGGCTCATGCCTTCATGAGTGATTTCAAGAGTGCGCCAAATATCAAAAGCCGATTCATAAATAGAAACCCGATTAAACTCATTCTTATCAAACGCACAAAATAAGGCATTCATAGCCTTTGCATTGAGAGCAAAAATCTTCCTCTCCGACTCATTCCATTCACTCATCGGAAGAGAAGATTTTGCAAAGCCATTTTCAACAATGTTCCAAAGTTCAAGTCCATGGAAATGAGAAAAATCCTCATACGATTCTTCCAATACGTATAATCCGACCCATTAAACATAGGCGGACGAGTAATGGAGAGACCCTCTTGCATACCGGAGTAGGCCATCTCTCTTGGGTTTTAAACCAATATGAGAGCAAACCTTGCTCTGATACTAATTGTTAGGATCTAAAAGGCACTAAGAGGGGGGGTGAATTAGTGCAGCGGATAAAATGATGGATTTTTCAGCGATTTAAAGCAAGCTTCGGAAACTTCGTACGATGAAACCAACGTTTCGTTTGAAACCGATTTTTGTGTTCTAACTTTGAAGCATGCGTACAAAGATAAAAATGAAGAGGAGCAAGTAAAGTAAAGGTTACAGCAAGGTAAAGCAGAAAATTAAACACTCACACAATCAAGAGGCAGCGATGTATAGTGGTTCGGTCAAAGTGACCTACATCTACTTCCGAAGCCTTCTCCGATGAGGCTTCCTTCTTCCACTATCAAATCCTTTGAAGGGGAAGGATCAAATACCCCTTTTACAACCCTTTACAAGATGTTCACACTTGTACAAGATCTCTCAAGAAAAGAAGAAGGTGAACACTTAGCAAGAACAAAACTTTTCAACACTCTACAAAAGCTCAAGACTTAAGAAATTTGCTCAAAAGGGTGCCCTTTCAGTTGAGAAAGGGGGGGTATTTATAGATCCAAAGTGGATTCAAAATTGGGCTCCAAATTTGAAATCAATTTGGAGTAATAATGAGGCGCACTTTCACGTCACGATGTGTGCGCACGCTTGTGTTAGTCTGTGATCGACGCATGAGCGGTGCCACCGCTCAGTGCAGCGGTGCTACCGCCCAAACAAGCGATTCCACCGCCCAGAGTGTATGGGGCGGTGCTACGCCCAGCCAAAGCGGTGCCACTGCCAGCCGGGCGGTTCCACCGCCCCAGGCTGGGCAGTTCCAATCGCCTCACCCATTCGGACAAAGCCGAATGGGCCTTGTTTAAGTCCCAACTTGGCTCAGTAGAGGCCTCGTTGGCCCCTACTGAATTTAGGCAGGATTTTTCCTTAAATCCTTGCCATACTCATGTGCAAACTACGAACCTAAAACATAACTCAACATGATTTGATCCGACGTACTTCAAGCCAACTTCTGGCGAGCATTACGGCGAGATTCAGCGACCATCGATGCTTCCTCGGATTGCTTCGATGGGCTCGGCATACTCGGATTGTATGGCGAGCTCAGCGAGTCTTGACTTGCCAGAATCTTCGGTGAGTTCCGCGAACCTTGATGATCTTTGAGATGAACTTACGAAAACTTGGCGAGTCCCTGATTTGATCTTGGATGGTTCCGGCAACATTTTCGAAAAATCTCTCGGACTTCCGATGAACTCTTGAACCCCCGACGGACTTGACCTCGGTAAATCACTTTATGTTTTCTTCCCATCGTAGTTATTCCTGCACACTTATCTTAACAAAGTAGATTAGAACCAATTGACTTCATCATCAAAATCCGAGATTCAACACTCATCCTTCGAGAATCTTGGTTGAGTCGTTCTTCTTGTATTCGGGCAAAAGAAATCGCAGCCATCACGGTACGGGGTTGTCGTGCCTTAACTTCTCCTTTTATCTCTGGCTTGAGTCCTTCGATAAATGTTCCTAACAATTGACGGTCAGTCTAATCACGAGCAAGGTAAGATAGCTTCTCAAACCTGGCTCTGATACCAAGTGTTAGAACCCTCCGCGGATTCTAAGCTTGGGGTTGATCTCTATAGGGGATCGGCCTCCTTGGAACTCTATAGGGGTTCCTTCCTCCAAGTTGCTGAACAAAGGCTGCTAAAGGATTGATCTCTTCATTGATTAAAGAGGATGAATACATGACTATTTATAGGGCTTCTAAGCCCCAACTCCTAATAGGACTCTTACTCAAGACTCCTACTTTTCACCAACTTCTAATTATGACTCCTTCTCTAGTAGGATTCCTAATTCTAATAGGACTTTTTACCTAATAAGACTTCTACTTCTAATAGGACTCTTTTCCTAATAGGACTCCTACTTCTAATAAGACTCTTTTCCTAATAGGATTCCTACTTCTAATAGGACTCTTTTCCTAATATGACTTCTACTTCTAATAGGACTCTTTTCCTAAGACCTAACCCTAACCTAGCCGACCCTACATCTAATATTGAGTTTCATTGATAAGGGCATTCATATAAATCCTATCTAGCCGACCCTTATTAAAGAGGTGAAGAGGGCGGCTAGGGTTAGGATTAGTTGGGAGGTTGCTTCTTAGAGAAACATTAAGAGTTTATTAAAAGTAGGAGTCTTGAATAGAAGAGTTTATTAAAAGTAGGAGTCTTGAGTAAGAGTCCTAATAATAAAGAACTCTAGCTATACTAGGGGTCTTGAGTTGGAGTCCTATATAAGCATGTAGCCTCCACCTCTTTAGAATAAGAAAAGAAGATTCATCTACAATTGCAACCACCAGGATGACTACTTGGAGGGTGGAACCCCTATAGCGTTCCAAGGGTTGATCCCCCTCAAAAATCAAATCTATATAGAATTCCTCTGGGGTTCTATCAGTAAGCTAGGTTAGGATTAGTTTAGAGGTTGCTTTTTAGAGAAGCATTAGAAGTTGATTAGAAGTAGAAGTCTTAAGAGTCCTATTAGGATTTGGGATTTAGAAGCCCTATAAATAACCATCTATTCACCCTCTTTTCTTAATGAATAGATCAATTCTTTTAGCAGCCTTTGAGTAGCAGCTTGGAGGAAGGAACCCCTATAGAGTTCCAAGGAGGCTGATCCCCTAAAGAGATCAACGCAAGCTTAGAATCCGCAAGTGTTCTAACACTTGGTATCATAGCAGCATTCTTGGGGTCTCGCTGCCCTTCCACAGCCATCCATTAGCCCTCCATAGCCGCCCAATGTAATTCCCACAATTGCTTAAAAGATCATTACCAAATTCCACCATCATCTCCACCACCGCGGATCATCCTTTGATCACCCCGTGAATTGCAACAGGTTCTGGTTTCCTACCTTACTGCTGATGCAATTTAGTTATCCTTATTCAAAAAATCCAAAAAAAAATTGTTCCTATATTGCTGCATAAACTTTTCATCGTAAGGTTTTCATCTCTACGATGAAAGATGCACTACAGAATTCTAGACGCATAGCACTATTTGTTTGATCTTCTTACTATATTTTTTCTATCCAAATCTCTATGAATTTTTTATGACAGGTTTGACACTTTCTAACAGTGGATTTCTCTTTAGTTTTATTAAAAAATTCTTAATATAAACTACTGATCTTTTATGTCTAAACTACTACACTTTAGATGTAAAAATCTGCTATAGTACCTTTCCGTAATCCTCAATTTTGCCAAACCTCTTGCTGTCGTTTCCTTCTATAAAATTTTTAATAGCATTACCTCTCCCTTACCAATAGATTCCCTTTGAGTTTTACTTGAATCTCTATTGAGAATCACTGGAAAAAAATTGCATCTTTGCTATTGAAATTTTTTTTTGGCAAAAAACCTAATGCTACATCTTTGTCCTTTTTCTTCTCCGTAACCGTCCAAACCATAGCCACCTTTCTGCCACCAACTAAGATGTCTTTAGGGCATCCCTCTAGCCTTAAGATGCAACCGTCATAACCTATTTTCATAACCTTGACAACCTTAAAAATCATAGCCCAAAACAGTAAACCATTACGGCCGAACCCTTCTATCACTGATTTATTGTCTAAACCTTTCACCACCCCATGCCATTAACCCATTAACAAAAAAAAACAAAGAAATCTCTGATCTACAAGCATATGCTATAGCTTCTGAAGATCCAATTGATGCCAAATTTGAAGCATTGAAATCTCAAATTGAATCGCGGCTTGAATCGTGCTTGGAGGACAAAATGTGCACTTTGTTTGTAGAATTCAGAATTGGACAACCACTGAGTCCAACCCTTGGACATACTTCATGTTGAATCTCGGATTTTGATGATGAAACTAATTGAGTGTGATTTGCTGTCTAACTACGTGTGGAGTTACGCAGGTCTACTATCGATCAGGATTAGACAGTTGACGCTGGAGGAATTGACGTTGTGCTAGAGGTGATCACGTCAGGATATTGGGTGTCGAGCCAGAGGTTCAGTCGACTATCGGCAGGAGGCTTCGTACGTCGGGCATCGGGCCAAGAAGTGTGGAGTTGCACCATGGATATCGAGTTTGTTTGTGCAGGAGTAACTACGAAAGGGATGAAGACATAAAGCGAAATCAAGGGCCGAAGTCAAGTGTGATAGATCGTTGGGAGTTCGAGAGTTTGACGGAAGCCTGAAGATTCATTGGGAGTACTGCCGGAATTGGTCGAGAACAAGTAAGGAGCTTGCCGAAGGGTTTTCGGAAGCTCGCCGGAAGGTTCGTCGGAAGTTCACAGAGCTTGACAAGAAAGATCGAAGCTTGCCAAAGAAGCTTGGGGGAACTCACCAAAATCATCGTGGAGTCCGAGAGCTTGCCGGGAGTCCGTAGGATGGTTTACGAGGGATCGTCGGAAGACCGTCGGAAGTTCACCGGAAGCTCGACGGAAGAAGACTTGACTTGCGGATTTTGTAATAGCTGAGGAAACATCTTTAAAATTCGTAGTTAGCATGTATTTTGGGTTAGGATTCGATAACCCAAAGTGGGGGCCCATTGGGCCTTGATTAGGATGAGTTTGGGCCAAAATTTTGGCCCAAACCGAACTAGCTACGTGCATGCATACTACTGTAGCATGCTACTATAGCCGGCGGTAGTACCGCCTGCCTGGGGTGGTAGCACCGCCCCGACTACTGTAGCGGTGGAACCGCCTGCCTGGGGCGGTGGCACCGCCCCTGTACGTCAGTCAACAGACTGACACAGGCGGTGGCACCGCCTCTGACCACCAGAACATTGGAACTCCAAATTGATTTCAAATTTGGAGCCCAATTTTGAATCCACTTTGGATCTATAAATACCCCCCCTTTCTCAGCTGAAAGGCAACCCTTTTGAGCAAAAATTCTTAAGTCTTGAGCTTTTGTAGAGTGTTGAAAGGTCTTGTTCTTGCTAAGTGTTCACCTTCTTCTTTTCTTGAGAAATCTTGTACAAGTGTGAACTTCTTGTAAAGGGCTGTAAAATGGGTATTTGATCCTTCCCCTTTAAAGGATTTGATAGTGGAAGAAGGGAGCCTCAACGGAGAAGGCTTCGGAAGTGGATGTAGGTCACTTTGACCGAACCACTATACATCGCTGCATCTTGATTGTGTGATTGTTTAAATTTCTATTTTACCTTGCTGCAAGCCTTTACTTTACTTGCTCCACTTCCTTTTTATCTTTGTACGCATGCTTTAAAGTTAGAATGCAAAAATCGGTTTCAAACGAAATGTTGCTTTCATCGTACGAAGTTTCCGAAGCTTGTTTTAAATCGCTGAAAAGTCCATCGTTTTATCCGCTGCACTAATTCACCCCCCCCCCCTCTTAGTGCCGCTCGATCCCTAACAATTGGTATCAGAGCCACATTCTTTCTCTTTCGGATTTACACCCGTGAGAAATGGCTCTAAATGGTTTTCAAGAGGGCTTTTCGGTTTTTTGTCCACCGTTTTTTAACGATTCGGACTACACATATTGGAAAACTCGAATGAGAGTTTTCATGCTTTCAATGAACTTGGATTTGTGGAACATCATCGAAAATGGCTTTCAACCTTCCTCTAAACCGACAAATGAATGGTCGGATTTGGAGAAAAGGTCATTTTCTTTAAACGCAAAGGCTATGAATGCCTTATTTTGCGCTTTAAACAAAAATGAGTTCAACCGGATTTCTACATGCGAAACAGCTTTTGACATTTGGCGAACTCTTGAAATCACGCACGAAGGAACGAGTAGAGTCAAAGACTCCAAAGTTAATATTTTGATGCACGATTTTGAGATTTTCCGAATGGCACCAAGTGAGACTATCGATGACATGTTCTCCCGTTTCTCGGATGTCATCAATAGTCTAAAAGCTCTTGGTAAATGTTTTTCAGACTTTGAACTCGTAAACAAGACTTTAAGATCTCTTCCAAAAAGATGGGATCTAATAATAACCGCAATACAAGAAACAAAAGATCTAAATAACTATCCTATTAATGAACTTATTGGGTCTTTAAAGACCTATGAAATGAGTTTCTTGGAACGTTTAGAACATCATGAACATGATGAACATTTGAATCACCTTCTAAAGAACAAGAAGGTTTTTGAATATCGGACAAATGGATGCCACTTGAGTGATGACTCAAGTGATGAGGACAATGAGGACATTGAACACATAACAATGAATGTTAACAAGTTCATTAAACAAAAATTAAAAACCATAAATGAACTTGAACGGAGAAAGAGGCCAAAGAAGAAGAAGAAGGCTTGGAAAGAAGAACCAAGAAAAGAAGAACAAAACTACGCTTTAATGGGCTTCGACAATGAGGTAAGTAACTTAACTTCCTTGAATTACTTTGAAATTACTTGATGATTTCCATGAATGCTTAACTTAGTTTGTAGGATTTTTTTTATGCTTTTCTTGTGTTTTTAGAAATTAAAGAAAAATTTCGAAATTATACTATGCTTTTCTTTATAGTATTTTTGAAAAGTAAACATATGAATGATGCAAGATTTGTGATAATGCTTAGGATTAATCCATGCATGTGTATCTTGATGGTTTACATTGTCTCCAAATATGATGCTTGATGATTTTATATCATGCATGAGCTTTTGAAGTAATAAAGTGTCATATTGTGATGATGAAACATATTTTTCGAATTTATAAATAGATGCATGATTTTGGCAAAAATTTGAACATGGCCTTTTAACATAAAAATTGAAAGTGTGCTATCATTTTTACATATTTGGTCTTGACGATTTTATGACTAAGCTTGTGTTTTATTTTGATACATGTTTTCATAAAAATTTTGAATATGCTCACATCAAATTGCTTAAAATGAAAATGTATTTTTTTTCTCATTCTATTGAGATGAATGAATTTATGTTATGAGTCTTGTGAATCTCATAAAAATAAACATGATGAATATTTTAAAAATGTGCCTCATGTTTTCGGTCTTAATGATTTCTCTTGAAACATGCTCTTTGGACCTATATGAAAAACATGAGTATACTCATATGAACGTCAAATCAATTGAAATGAAACACATAAAAAAATGAGAAATTACACTATCATGATGCTTTACGTGCAATGCTTTTGATCTTAATGGGCTAAATGACAACTTATATTTCAAATTTATACAATGATGGCTTCCGTATAAATATTTGAACATACATTATGAAATCATCATTGAAATGAAAATATTAGAAGTTTGTTATCATGCTTAATGACTTTTTGATATTTTATCTTGATGACAAACTCATGTTTCGGTTTTAAAATTTGATACTCATCTTTTGAAACATGAAACATATTATCATGATAAATTGAATCTCATGTCTTGGAATAATATGTTGCATTTATGCCTTGACAATCTTTATGATAAAGTTTGATTTTCAATTTTTGATGAAAGGTAAGTGATAAATTCATTTATGATATTTTATAAATCATTAGAATTACGAATGAGATTTTGATGATACGGTAATGACTTTATTCATGTTATTAATCTCAAAAATAATAATTTAATTATGAGTCTTGAATTGATAAATTGAGCTTGAATGATTTTTTTTTATTCTTGAATATTCTAGTATTATGACTTGTTAAGACATATTTAATGCTTGAATCAAGTTCTAAAAGATTTTATTTTGCTATAAAGAAATTTTATTGAAATCATGATCTTGACAACTATGACTTGAAACTTTTTATAAATCAAGATCTTTTACCATGCTCCTTCCGTCTTATCAAAAGAAAATTCCTTAAATGAAATGTAACTTGTCTTTTGATTTCTGAATTCAATACTTGAATTTTTATGAATTCGTGTCTTGATTCTTATGAAATGTGATCTTGGTAAAAATTCCTATGTATGAATCAAGATCTTGTGTGTGATCTCCTAAGACTTCCACTTGTTATTTCCTAAAAGGAGACTTGTCAAAATGATTCATGAACCTTTTGATTCATGACTTTTGGATTCATGACTCAAGATTGAAGATTGAAACATTATATGCTAAAATTGATTCTTTTTATTATTTCAATACTTCCTTGAATGCCTTATGTGATGATTGAAAATTTGATAAAAAAAATGTGCTTAATATTTGAATTATTTATCATGGCTTAAAAATGAATGAAAAGAAAATATGTTGGCACTTGTAATCATGATTTGATCCTTAATATTAATATGCTTTTATATATCATGATTCTTGGTTGTATGACATTTATCTTGAATTAAAAATTGATAAATATGAATCTAGATCTTGCTAAAATGAAAAGTTATTAATCATGGATGATATCTTTTGGTTTTGATTCTTGTTGAATTTACATATTGATATCCTTCATGACATGATTTCTCATGTTTTAATACCATCTTGTATGCATCTTGAAAAAAAAATGAAATATTATTCATCCCTTCTTTTCGATAGTGACAAAGGGGGAGTTAGCTTGCTAGCTTATGCATCACAAGTGAAAGTAGCAAACATAGCTAGCTAGAACTTGCAAAAGGCAAAACTTGCACTTCTCAAAATGAGAAGAAAGAAATTACAAAGTTGCATTATTTTTTAACTCATGAGCTTACAGTTTTAAAATGTTATAAATTTTACAAAAATTACTAGCTCATTGCAAACATGAAGTTGATTACTTGCAAAAGGGAAACTTAGGTGCAAATGAGAAAAATTGAAAGAGAGCTAGTTTGCGTATTGCAAAGTATACTAGCTTATCATTATTGTTTGTCATAAATTTCCCTCATACCATGATTTGTTTATGACTCTCTTGAATTCATGACTTGATATGTTAAAAATTCATGATGGAAATTTGTTATTTTGTTATGATAGAAGCATTCATGTAAAGGGAAAAGAGTTATATTCTTCCCTTCTTTTTGACAAAATCAAAGGAGGAGAAGATTTATTGCTAGCTTGCATGATTAATTTGCTAGCTTATTCAAGAGGAAGAAAATTGCTAACAAAGGGGGAGAAAGTTTTTAGCTCGAACATTGCAAAAATTTACCATCTTGATTCCTATTTTGCAACTTCATGAGAAGCTAAGAATTGTTATATCAAAGGATGCAAATATTGCTATCATGGGAAACAAGGTGCCTACTTGCACATCTCAAGAAGCAAGTAAAAATTACCATCATTGTCTATCCTTGAAACTTGCTATGATTGAATGGTATTATTTGATGTTGTATTGTAAAAATGTTGTATGATGTGATAAATAGCTAGTATGTTGTAAAGATTTGCATATTCTTGAAAACTAGCTATGATGTTACTTCTCCTTTTGTTGATGACATAGGGGGAGAAGTAGATTGATGACTTCATGCTTTGTATTGAATATTTTATATATATTTGCATGATGGTTTGACTATTCTCATAAACATTGTGTTGAATGTTGCTTGGATCTGGGATAATCCAAGTGTTCTATCAATGACATATTGATAGGGGGAGTTTGTGTTAAACTCTGGGGAGTTATGGTTAACTCCGTCAGTCATCAATTAGTTGTCATCATCAAAAAGGGGGAGATTGTTGAATCTCGGATTTTGATGATGAAACTAATTGAGTGTGATTTGTTGTCTAACTACATGTTGAGTTACGCGGTCTACTATCGATTAGGATTAGATAGTTGACGCTGGAGGAATTGACGTTGTGCCGGAGGTGATCACGTCAGGATATTGGGTGTCGAGCCAGAGGTTCGGTCGACTATCGGCAGGAGGCTTCGTACGTCGGGCATCAGGCCAAGAAGTGCGGAGTTGCACCATGGATATCGAGTTTGTTTGTGCAGGAGTAACTACGAAAGGGATGAAGACGTAAAGCGAAATCAAGGGCCGAAGTCAAGTGCGATGGATCATTGGGAGTTCGAGAGTTTGACGGAAGCCTGAAGATTCATTGGGAGTGCTGCCAGAACTGGCCGAGAACAAGTAGGGAGCTTGCCGAAGGGTTTTTGGAAGCTCGTCGGAAGGTTCGTCGAAAGTTCGCGGAGCTTGACAAGAAAGATCGAAGCTTGCCAAAGAAGCTCGGGGGAACTCGCCAAAATCATCGTGGAGTCCGAGAGCTTGCCGGGAGTCCGTAGGATGATTTCCGAGGGATCGTCGGAAGACCGCCGGAAGTTCGCCGGAAGCTCGACGGAAGAAGACTTGACTTGCGGACTTTGTAATAGCTTAGGAAATGTCTTTAAAATTCGTAGTTAGCACGTATTTTGGGTTAGGATTAGATAATCCAAAGTGGGGGGCCCATTGGGCCTTGATTAGGATGAGTTTGGGCCAAAATTTTGGTCCAAACTGAACCAGCTACGTGCATGCATGCTATTGTAGCCGGCGGTAGTACCGCTGCACGGGTGTGCTAGCACCGCCTATCGAGGCGGTGGAACCACTGCACAGGCGTGTGCACTGCCCACATGCGTCGATCAATAGATCGACACAAGCGTGGCACCGCGCCCCGACTACCGACAACTCCAAATTGATTTCAAATTTGGAGCCCAATTTTGAATCCACTTTGGATCTATAAATACCCCCCCCCCCCCTTTCTCTGCTGAAAGGCAACCCTTTTGAGCAAAAATTCTTAAGTCTTGAGCTTTTGTAGAGTGTTGAAAGGTCTTGTTCTTGCTAAGTGTTCACCTTCTTCTTTTCTTGAGAAATCTTGTACAAGTGTGAACTTCTTATAAAGGGCTGTAAAAGAGGTATTTGATCCTTCCCCTTCAAAGGATTTGATAGTGGAAGAAGGGAGCCTCAACGGAGAAGGCTTCGGAAGTGGATGTAGGTCACTTTGACCGAACCACTATACATCACTACGTCTTGATTGTGTGAGTGTTTAAATTTCTATTTTACCTTGCTGCAAGCCTTTACTTTACTTGCTCTACTTCCTTTTTATCTTTGTATGCATGCTTTAAAGTTAGAACGCAAAAATCGGTTTCAAACGAAACGTTGCTTTCATCGTACGAAGTTTCCGAAGCTTGTTTTAAATCGCTGAAAAGTCCATCATTTTATCCACTGCACTAATTCACCCCCCCCCCTCTTAGTGCCGCTCGATCCCTAACACTTCAGTCATGAATAAGGGTTGACTTCCCATGATGGGAAGAAGGAGACCTAGTGGGGTGGATTTCGCGCACCGAATATTAATTTCGCTACTACCAAACGTCGGATGATACTATGGTAGAAATTGTTGTCATCTACATTGAAGGAGATGCTATTCAATAGTACAATTGGCTAGAATACAATCATGGGGCTCCGACATGGAATCAATTTAAGAACACACTACTGAACTATTTTGGACCTATGGAGTATGAAAATATCGACGGTCAACTCGCAAAGATTCGACAAACCTCTATGAATCAAGAGTACCAAACTAGGTTTGAGATGCTATCCTACCTTGCTCATGATTGGACTAACCATCAATTATTAGGAACATTCATCGAAGGACTCAAGCCAGAGATAAAAGGGGAGGTTAAGGCACAACAGCCCCGTACTGTGATGGTTACGATTTCTTTCTCCTGAATACAAAAAGAACAGCTCAACCAAGATGCTCGGAGTATGAGAACCTCTCCTAAGCCTATAGAATATAAACCTCCTTTTGCTCCCAACCGTCCTTCACTGTCAAAAAAATTGACAAGAGAAGAACTACGTGATCGATCAACAAAGGGTCTTTGTTGGCATTATGACGAGCTGTGGAACCGCGATCATCGCTACAAAAGGGGCCGCCTTCTACTAATTGAATCTTTTGAAGACATGAAGGAGGAGCTCTATGTTGGGAAATCCTTCAAGGGAGCCACATCACACGCACAGCGGAAGAACAGAAAATAAAACCCTAGATTTCCCATAGAAAGTTCCATCATCGTGCGAAGATCGGTGCGTCAAAACAAATCGGCGAAAATCTACATGTGTAAAAGAAAATACTTAGGGAGATCGTATATCCCTGAATCCTTGCAGATCTGTAGGAGAGGATGAAGGAGGTCAAGCATCCTCCTCTTTAGCGGTATCCACACGGCAGGGACTACGACGATGCACCTCTCTTGAAAGAGGAGAATAGAAGGTGGCTACCAAAAGACACCCTCAGCCTATAGAGCTTTAGTTCCCTCCTATTTATAGAGGCCCCCCTGTAAACCCTAATGGATCTTGCCCTATTGGATATTGGATCTCCATCCAATTACCCAAGCCTCTTGGATTAGTGGGTCTCTACCCATAATCTCTTATTAGAAATTATTGGATCTCATCTTAGGATCCAATAATTCAAGGGCTTATTGGATATCCAATAAGATAGGGGGTTCAGCGGATTTCTCATATCTGAACCTCTACTCGTCGCAATACCTACCATATATGTGTGACCCTCTAAGCCCAATATCGAGCTGGCCATGAGTCATACTGGTCAGAACTCTTTCTGACTTAGTGAATTATTGTCTCTATAATAATTCACCTAACTCATCGACTATGGATGTACCAAGCCACTACGCCGTAACCCCCAGACGATATAGGAGAATCCAATCCTTTGGACCTATCTATCCTCAATTACCATGTATCTATAGTCCCTTATCCATCTAATATCTCAGAGACCCTATACCAGGCATGGCACTGTCAGGCCCATACGGTCTCTCCTCGAGTCTTACTCTTGTCGGATTCTCCCGGAGAACTTTTTCTCTCTCAATCCGAATAACCTTGGCCAAGGATTGTTCGAGCAAGAATACATGGGATATTCCTCTCATGATACCGAGAGTGGATGATCCTCTATTGACACTCAATAGCCCTCATCAGGTTGGCTACCACTCCCAATAACTAGTTGTACTAGATTTGGAACTTTCCAAACCTATAAGTTTGGTATCAAAGAGTAGAGTACTCATATAAGACATCCTTGGTGTCTCAAGTCTAAGGACCAGATACACTATTGGGACTACGGAATTGCTATCTGACATGAGGTATCAATAACCATCCGACATTCCGTAGGCGGATCAATTAGTGAACTCATTCCCCAATGAGCACCTGCACTGTACCCTTAGTATCGCCACATGAGTAGTTATAAAACTAGCCACTTCCATCATATGGACGGGTATACAGCACACTAGTCTATCCGGTTATCTCGATGTCCTTCTTTAGTAACCTATGTCCAGGATAATTTAGGGTCTGTGTTTAATGGTGAATCGGTCTTATTATCGTGATCTCATCACGTTCCGATTCCCATTGCACAGATCCAAGGACATCATAATATACATCTAAATAATGTGAGATAATGATAATAATCATAAGCAAAGAGATTGACGCAGCATGTTACAGGTGCAATCACTCATACGATTGGCTTGTAGGGCACCTATAACTAGCAATCTCCCACTTGACCTAAAGCCAATCACCAACATGCCTAATCCCCATCAGACCTTTGTGATGCTTAAAAATAATTTGAGTTAAAGGCTTTGTCAATGGATCTGCAATGTTATCTTCGGATGAAACTCTTTCCAATGCTATATCTCTTCGGGCCATCATTTCTCTAATAAGCTAGAACCTCCTCAGAACACTTCTGATGACATCCAAGTTCCCTTATTTAAGTAATCACCCCATATTTATCACAATTTAAAGGAATCGACTCCTCGCTACTCGGGATGACTCCTAGATTTGTGATGAACTTCTTCATCAAGACTCCCTCCTTTGCTGCCTCTATCGTAGTAATGTATTTCGCCTGTGTGGTCGAGTCAGTAGTAGTGTCTTGCTTAGAACTCTTCCATTATACTGCTCCTCCATTCAGGGTGAACACATACCCTGAATTAGACTTACTATCATCGACACCGGAATAGAAGCTCGAGTCCGTGTAACCCTTAACCCTAAGGCTACTACCTCTAAATACCAGTAAAAGATCCTTAGTCCTTCTCAAGTACTTAAGGATACATTTTACTGCTTTCCAGTGCTCCAAGCCTTGATTTACTTGATATATACTCGTGACACTTAGAGCATGCGCTATATCAGGCCTGGTACATAGCATAGCATACATGATAGATCCTATCGCTGAGGCATATGGTATCATATCCATGTGTGCCCTTTCTTCAGGAGTCTTTGGAGACATACTCCTAGAAAGTGATATTCCATGTCTCAATGGTATGAGACCTCTCTTGGAATTTTTCATGCCAAATCTTTTGACAATGGTATCTATGTACTAGGACTAGGATAAGCCAAGCATCCTCTTGGATCTATCTCTATAGATCCGTATCCCTAATATACATGATGCTTCCCCTAAGATCTTATGACTTAGATAACCAAGTCTTTACTATAGAGAGCATTCCTATATCATTCCCAATGATTAGGATGTTATCCACATATAATACTAAAAAGGTAATAGTGCTCCCACTTACTTTCTTATACACACAAGGCTCATCTTCATTCTTAACGAAGTCATAAGATCTAATCACCTCATCAAATCTTATATTCCAACTTCGAGAAGCTTGCTTCAATCCATAAATGGACCTAAGCAACCTGTACACCTTATCTGGGTTATCCTTGGACACGAATCCCTCAGGCTGTATCATATACACCTCCTCTTCGAGGTTGCCATTGAGGAATGTGGTTTTGACGTCCATCTGTCAGATCTCATAATCATAGTGTGCTGCAATAGCCATTAGAATTCGAATGGATTTTAGCATGGCTACAGGTGAGAAAGTTTCGTTATAGTCAACACCTTGCCTTTGACGATATCCCTTTGCCAATAACCTTGCTTTATAGGTCTCTACCTTTCCATCTACTCCAATCTTCTTTTTGAAGATCCACTTGCAGCCAATGGGTACAATACCCTCAGGGGCATCAACTAGGTTCCAAACCATGTTGGAATACATGAAATCCATTTCTGAATTCATAGCTTCTTGCCATTTCCTGGAGTCTATGCTCATAATAGCCTCCTCGTAGGTCTGAGTATCAATATCCTCAATATCTTCTCCTTTGATATGTCCCACATATCTCTCAAGAGGATGAGATACTTTATCAGACCTATGTAAAGTTGAAACTTGTGTGTTTGGTATCTGAAGAGATTCTGGCTATGGAATGGTGCTTGAGCTAGGTTCTTCAACCTCGCTCAACTCTATCGTGCTCCCACTGTCTCCACCAAGAATGTGTTCCTTCTTAAGAAATACTACTCTCTTGGCTACAAAGACCTTTTGGTCCTCAGGGTGATAGAAATAATACACACAAGTTTCCTTGCGGTATCCCACGAACTTACACCATTCTATCTTGGATTCCAACTTATCGGGGTTGTGTCTCTTGACGTGGGTAGGACAGCCCCAAATCTTAACAACCTTAAGATTGGCTTTCTTCCCATTCCATATCTCATATGGAGTAAACATCACTGACTTAGTTGGAATTCTATTCAGAAGGTAAACTACAGTCTCTAGGCATATCCCCAAAATGAGATGTGTAGGTCGGCGAAACACATTATGGAATGCACCATGTCTAACAGTGTGTGATTCCTCCTTTCTGATACACCATGGTATATAAGGAGGTGTCCATTGGGATAAAATCCCATGGTCTTTGAGGAACTGGGTAAACTCTATACTCAAGTACTCACCTCCTCGATTTGATCGAAGGGTTTTAATACTCTTTCCTGTCTGGTTTTCCACTTCATTTTTATATTCCTTAAATTTCTCAAAAGCCTCATACTTGTACTTTATCAAGTACACATATCCATATCTTGAGAAATCATTAGTGAAAGTAATGAAGTAGGAGTAACCACCTATGGCATGATTCGACATGGGACCACATATATCACTATGTATGAGTTCTAGTAACTCGGTGGCTCTCTCTCCAGTTCTACTAAATGGAGAATTGATCATCTTTCCCGTAAAGGCAACGTTCACAAGTTGCATATGACTCATAGTCAAATGGAACTAGATATCTATTCTTCAGCAACTTTTGAATCCTTCCCTCGTGGATGTGACCTAGCCTACAATACCAAAGATATGCATTTTTCACCTCTTCTCATTTCCTCTTAGACTCACTTATACTCATGATATGTGGAGCTGTATCTATCATAAATAAACTATTATGGACTATTCCTCTTGTGATGATCTCATCATCTAATATTATTGAATAACCATTGTTCTCAAAAACTAAATTATATCCACTAACTATCAAACATGAAATGAAACTAATATTTTTGATAATAGAAGGTATTTGATAACATGCATTTAATGCAATAATAGCTCCACCAAGCAGATGTAAGGTGACCTTGCCAATAGCCATTACGGCAACCTCTGCTTCATTGCCCATCTTAAGGTCCAACTCGCCTCTGTTCAATCTCCTAGGTCCTGCCAGAATCTGTAACGAATTACAAATATGATAAGAACCCCTGGTATCCAATACCCATATGTTATCATAAGATTTTGACAAATGTAGACTGATCATGAATGTACTTGAAGCTTCTCCAAGCTTCTGTTTCACCCTCTCTACAAGGTACTCTTTGTAGTTCCTCTTCCAGTGCCCATCTTTGCCATAGTGGAAGCACTGACCTTTGTCCTTTATTGGGTCTTTCTTGGTAACCTTTGCCTTACCCATTTTGCCCTTACCCTTATTACTTGTCTTCTCAATGTTCCTTTTCTTTTTAGTCTCACCAGCATAGAGAACCGGCTTCTCTTTCTTGATGGTGATCTCTGCTTCTCTCAATATATTGAGGAGCTTTGGGAGGGTCATCTCAAGTTTATTCAGATTAAAATTCATTATGAATTGAGAAAAGGAATCTGATAGGGACTGAAGCACAAGATCCACATACAGGTTATCCTCTAGGACCATTCCTAGACCTGTGAGTTTCTCGATCCACTAAATCATCTTAAGGACATGGTTCTGAACCGGTGTCCCCTCAATCATCTTGACATGGAAAAGACTCTTTGATATCTCATATCACTGAGTACTTCCCTGTTTCTCAAATAGTTTACGGGGATGTAGGAGTATGGAATTAGCATCCATATTTTCATGCTGTCTCTGTAACTCAGTAGTCATAGAGGCCAACATATAATATTGAGCAAGAGTGGAATCATCTATGTACATCACATAATGAGCGATCTCATCCTCGCTTGCTCCTTCGTAGGGCGTAGGGATCACTGTATCAAGGACATACATGATTTTCTTCACCATGAGAATGATTCTCAGATTGTAAAGCCAATCCGTATAATTTGGACCAATGAGCCGGTTGGCATCAAGCATGCCACGTAAAGGATTTGAAAGCAGTATTTTTCTGAAATTAAAGATATAGCAGAAATAAACAACATGCAGACTTTGCAAAAATAAAACAATCAAGATAAGGACTTCTATCTTAATGTACTCCCACTAATTTTTCATAAGACACACAACACCCTCCGGTATATGAATCGGAGACCCCCGACGGATCTCTAGTGGAGATCGGGATCCAATCAACGTCTTAATGTAACCTCAAGGAACTCGACCAATCATGTTAAGCTCGTAAAGGTAGGCAACTCTTGCCAATCACAACTCCTTGTGATTTTCATCCTGTTCGGCCTCCGAACCACCATGGCCTCGAGGGGCTCGACCAACCATGATGTTCGGTTAAGTCATCACCATCGTTACAAGATGAGTCTGATTCGGTGATATACTCACGAGGGGCTCAACCAAGTATACCATGTCCTCAGGTCACTAGTGACATCTCTATGTCATAGATAAGATAGCGAAACGCGATATAGGTGACTCTCGAGAGACTCAACCAACTCAACCTACACCGGGAATCGGTTCCTACCTATAACGATGGATGGCCACGTGGGCCAATCTATTTGCCTCATGTTTACTGACTTAATATTATTAATAGAGAAGATTTTTGATTTGGTCTCCTAACATAATGTGTCACACACATATATATATATAATATATATATCTACATCGCATGTAAATATATATACATATCTAGTAAGTGTATAACCAATCACGCATCACATGAGTAATCACACCAGATGATCATGGACCACATCCAAATATGATCAGACCCGAGCTAGTGGGCCCAATCACTCACATCAAGATCTATGTGTGCTTTGATGCATCTCTATGCTTTGTGATCGTCCATCTCGCTTTGTTGGATCCGTCGACATCTCAACGTATCTCCATGCGTCGGATCATCCGTCTCGACCTCGTAGGTCCCGCTACTACTACGTCTCCTAATATAATTATAACATAATTATAGGCACGTAGGCCCGATAATAAATGAGAAAAAATAGAGACTCACAGATCCGAATAATAATAATCACATGTACACACATCATATCGCAAGTCCATAATCATCTGTCCACATCATACATCACATGTATATATTATTTTATAGGACTACTAGATAAAAAATAATAGTTAATTAAACTATTTAATTAACATATTTATTTTTCTGAAATCAAGGACATAGAGGGAATTTTTTGAATTCCTAGGGTATTTTGGTCATTTGACAAAAAGGACAATCCTAGCATTTTGAAAATTATGAGGGGTATTTTGATAATTCTATCAAAAGGGACGGACACTGGAATTTCAGAAATTCTGAGGAGCAAAATCATCTTTTGACCAAAAACCCTAACTCCTGTCCCTCTCACAGATTGCGGTTGCCGCCACCCTACCGGCGGCTTGAGCGGCGCCACCACGGCATGTGGGTGCAACGCCTGGTGGTGCCCCCGCCCTTGCAAGCGCAGCGCCACTCGTGCGGAGCAACCGCCCACGGGCTATGCTAGCCATGCGGGCGCTTCTGCCCGCGGGCGTAGCGCCCGCAGGCGGCACCGCACCCTATGGTTAGGTCATCGGCGCAGGTAGCCTGCTTGCTGCCTACTTACAGCCCGTAGCCCGTCGGCGTGCTGCACACAGCCGCCCACCGCCGCAGCGGCAAGGCTGCAACCACGATGTGCAGCGGCGCGTCGCGCAGCGGCAGCTGCTGCTTTTAGCGTCAAAAGTAGATCCAAAACATAATACTCGTAGTTTAAGATCCGATCTTCATCCAAACAACATGGCTCTGATACCGCTATTGGGAAATACTTCAGAGGAGCGATATCACATGCGCAGCGGAAGAACAGAAAACAAAACCCCAGATTTCCTATAGAAAGTTTTCATCGTCGTGCGAAGATCAGTGCATCAAAACAAATTCGTGAAAACCTACATGTGTAAAAGAAAATACCTAGAGAGATCGTATATCCCTGAATCCTTGCAGATCTGTAGGAGAGGATGAAGGAGGTCAAGCGTCCTCCTTTCTAGCGGTATCCACACGGCAGGGACTGCGATGATGCACTTTTCTTTAGAGAGGAGAATAGAAGGTGGCTACCAAAAGAAACCCTCAGCCTATAGAGCTTTGGTTCCCTCCTATTTATAGAGGCCCCCTATAAACCTTAATAAATCTTGCCCTATTGGGTATTGGATCTCCATCCAATTACCCAAGACTCTTGGATTAGTGGGTTTCTACCCAATAATATCTTATTAGCAATTATTGGATCTCATCTTAGGATCTAATAATTCAAGGGCTTATTGGATATCCAATAAGATAGAAGGTTCAGCGGATATCTCATATTCGAACCTCTACTTGTAGCAACACCTACCATATGTGTGTGACCCTCTAGGCCCAATATCGAGTTGGTCGTGAGTCATACTTGTTAGAACTCTTTCTGACTTAATGAATTATTATCTCTATAATAAATCACCAAACTCATCGACTGCGGATGTACTAAGCCACTACGCCGCAGGCCCCAAACGATATAGGGGAATCCAATCCTTTGGACCTATCTATCCTCAGCTACCATGTATATATAGTCTCTCATATATCTAATATCCTAGAGACCCTATACCGGGCATGGTACTATTAGGCCCATATGGTCTCTCCTCGAGTCTTGCTCTTGTCGGATTCTCCCGGAGAACTCTTTCTCTCTCAATCCGAATAACCTTGGCCAAGGATTTGTTCAAGTAAGAATACATAGGATATTTCTTTTATGATACTTAGAGTGGATGATCCTCTATTGACACTCAATAGCCCTCGTAAGGTTGGCTACCACTCCCAATAACTGGTTGTACTAGATCTGGAACTTTCTAAACCTATAAATTCGGTATCAAAGAGTGGAGTACTCATATAGGACATCCTTGGTATCTCAAGTCTAAGGACCAGATACACTACTGGGACTATGGAATTGCTATCTAACATGAGGTATCAATAACCATCCAGCATTCCGTAGGCGGATCAATCAGTAAACTTATTCCCCAATGAGCACTTGCATTGTACCCTTAGTGTCCCCACACGAGTAGCTATGAGACCAGCCACCTCCATCATATAGACGGGTATACAATACACCAGTCTATCTGGTTATCTCAATGTCCTTCTCGAGTAACCTATGACTAGGATAATTTAGGGTCTGTGTTTAAAGGTAAATCGGTCTCATTATCGTGATCTCATCACGATCCGAATCCCATTGCTCAGATCCAAGGACATCATAATATACATCTAGATAATGTGAGATAATGCCAATAATCATAAGCAAAGAGATTGACGTAGCGTGTTACAAGTGCAATCACTCATGTGATTGGCTTATAGAGCACCAATAACTAGTACTCTAGGAGCATGAGGAAGAGATTGCGGATGAAGAACAGCAGTCGGTTGATATTATGATGCATGCCCTTGCCGGTTCCGTGAACCCGCAAATGATGAAAGCGGGAGGACTTCTGAAGCACCAACCGATCATCATTCTTATTGACAGCGGGAGTACTAATAATTTTATGAACAACAAGGTTGTTGTCCAGATAGTCTAACCTATTGAGAATTGTAGCAAGTTTGATGTTAAGGTTACTGACGGATGAATTTTGAAGTGTGATCGTAGGTGACCGCGGGTGAAACTATTGATGCAGGACCAAGAGATAATTACAGATTTCTTCCTCCTCCCTATTAATGATTATGAGGCTATGCTTGGCATTGAATGGCTGACGACATTGGGGGATGTTTCTTGAAATTTTTTTAAACTAATTATGAAATTTAACAGTAAGGGGAAACAGGTGATACTGTGCGAGAAACGTGGGGGTGACGTAACGATGATTTGCACACAACGAATGGAGAAAGTTTTGCACGAAGTGTACAATGACTTTTTGGTATAACTTGAGCAGCAATCTAAGGGAGAGCCAACTGAATTTGAAGGCCCAAACCTACTTCCCTTGCTTGTTGAATTTTCAGATATATTTGATGAACCGCATAACCTACCTCTTACCCACTGGCATGATCATCATATATCAATTCTTTCGAGCAAACCTCCAGCAAATACTTGGCCACATCAGTATCCACATCTCTAGAAGGATGAAATAGAAAGGATTGTAAAAAAGATGCTTGAAATAGGAGTTATTCGGCCAAGTTGTAGCCCCTACTCTTCACCGGTGCTTTTTGTATGAAAGGACGGAACATGATGAATGTGCGTTAATTACTAAGCTCTTAATGGCATAACTGTCAAGGACAAGTACCCTATTCCAGTAGTAGATGAATTACTTGATGAATTAAAGGGAGCATGAGTCTTCACAAAGCTAGACCTTCGATCTGAGTATCATCAAATACGAGTGTGCGATGAAGACATATCGAAAACTGCCTTTCAAATGCACAATAGTCACTACAAATTTATAGTAATGCCCTTTGATCTCACCAATGCTCCCTCCACCTTCTAGAGCCTTATGAATGATATTTTTTAGAGTTATCTTCATAAGTTTGTGCTGGTTTCCTTCGACGATATCCTTATTTATAACCCTTCTCTTGAAAGTCATTTTCCGCACTTACGACTTGTTTTGACGATTTTGTGAGAACATGTTCTTTTTATCAAAAAATCGAAGTACAGATTTCTTTAATAGAAGGTGAAATATCTTGAGCATATCATATTTGAGGAAGGTGTGGCAATAGACTCCTCCAAAATTGAAGCAATACAGCAATGGCCGACCTCGCGGTATATAAAATTGCTACGTAACTTTCTCGGTTTAACAAGCTACTACCGCAAGTTAATGAAAAACTATGGAAAGATTGGTGCACCCCTTACTTTCTTGCTAAAAGACGATGCTTCCCAATAGTTGGACAAAGCCACCACCATCTTCGACGAACTTAAAATCGCAATGTCGACAATGCTCGTACTAGCGCTACCCGATTTCAACAAGACATTTGTTATTGAAGCTGATGCCTCCGGAGTCAGAATTGGTGCTATACTAATGCAAGATGGCTGCCCCCTCGCTTACACCAGTAAGACATTATCTCCTTTCAATCTCAAGATGACTATTTACGACAAGAAGATACTCGCGATTGTGCATGTGTGGTGGCCAAATGGAGACCGTACTTGATTGGGCGACGTTTTCAAATCATGACCGACCATAAAAGCCTAAAATATTTCTTGGAGCAGAAGATATCTTCCCTCGAGCAGCAAAAATGGGTAACAAAGCTTTTTGGACATGATTATGAAATAACTTACAAAAAGGGAAAAGAGAATATTATTACAGATGCGCTTTCGCAGCTACCCAAGCAAGTTGAATTTTCGATTGTTTCACTTCTGACCAGCGACTTCCTTGAGGATATTAGGAGGGAATGGCAAGATCATCTGGAGACTAGTAAGATCATAAAAAATTTGGACGAAGCACCAAGCTCTGTGGCTCATTACAATTGGGACTCAAAAGACTTGCGCTATAAGGGACACGTTGTGCTTGTACTAAATTCTACTTGCATAAAAGATCATTCTTCAAGAGATGCATTCCACACCTGTGGCCAGGCACTCCGGGTTTCTTAGAACTTATAAGAGAATTAAGCAAAATTTTTATTGGGTAGGGTTGAAAAATATTATTACTGAATTTGTAGCACAATGTGATGTATGACAATGACATAAAAGCAAGACAGTGGTAAGTCCCGAAAAGCTGCAACCTCTACTCATCCCGGACTCAATATGGATTGATATATCAATAGACTTCATCGAAGGGCTTCCCTCATTGCAAGGAAAAGAGTTAATCTAAACCAAAGCATCCATGAAGCTTTCACCTCAGTTCTATAGACCCTACCAGATTTTGGAGCACATCGGAGTAGTAGTATATAGATTGGATTATCCGCCAGCTCCCAAATTCATTTAGTCTTCCATGTGTTGTGTTTGAAGCTCAAGTTGGGACAAAACGAGATAGCCTAAAACAATTTACCAAATATGACTACTCAAGGAGAGCTCCAGACCTAGCTGAGTGGCATTATTGATCGACGGATCGTGACTCGACGATGACCCACTACTGAAGTGATAATATAGTGGGCGAACCTACTAGTAAAAGATGCCACTTAGGAGAACTATAATGACTTGAAGATCAAATTCCTAATATTCATGAATCGTTAGCCTCGAGGACAAGATTGATTTAAAGAGGGTGGGTCTATTAGGACTTTAGCTAGGAGAGTCCTAGTCTATTAAGACTCTAGCTTAGAGAGTCTTAATTTAGTTCCATTAAAGGGGGCAAACATGTAAATCCGAAGGGCATTCATGTAAATCTTATATAGCCGACCCCTATTAAAGAGGTGAAGAGGCTGGCTAGGTTAGGATTAGTTTGGAGGTTGCTTCTTAGAGAAGTATTAGAAGTTGATTAGAAGCATGAGTCTTGAATAGGAGAAGTTGTTTAGAAGTAGGAGCCTTGAGTAGGAGTCCTATTAGGAGTTGGGGTTTAGAAGCCTTATAAATAGTCATGTATTCATCCTCTTTTTATGATGAATAGATCAATCCTTTTAGCAGTCTTTGAGCAGCAACTTGAAGGAACCCCTATAGAGTTCCAAGGAGGCCGATCACCTAAAGAGATCAACCCCAAGCTTAGAATCCGCAAGGGTTCTAACACCTCTACGATTCAAGAGTACGAAACTAGGTTTGAGAAGCTATCCTACCTTACTCATGATTGGACTGACCGTCAATTGTTAGGAACATTCAACAAAGGACTCAAGCCAGACATAAAAGGGGAGTTTAAGGCACGGCAGCCCCGTAACATGACGGCTCTGATTTCTTTCTCCTGAATACAAGAAGAATGACTCAACCAAGATGCTCGAAGGATGAGAATCTCTCCTAAGCCCATGGCATATAAACCTCCTTCTACTCCTAGCTATCCTTTGCTACCAAAAAAAATTGACAAGAGAAGTACTATTTGATTTATCAGCAAAGGGTCTTTGTTGGCATTGCGACGAGCCGTGGAACCATGATCATCACTGCAAAAGGGGCCGCCTTCTACTGATTGAACCTCTTGAAAACATAGAGGAGGAGGTCCAAGAGCATGAAGAAGAGGTCACGGATGAAGAACATCAGTCGATTGATATTACGATGCATACCCTTGCCGGTTACGCGAACCTACAAATGATAAAAGTGGGAGGACTTCTAAAGCAACAACTGATCACCATTCTTATTGACACCAAGAGCACGAATAATTTTATGAATAGCAAGGTTGCTGTCTAGATGGCCTTACCTATCGAGAATTGTTGCAGGTTTGACATTAAGGTTGTCGACGAATGAATTTTGAAGTGTGATCGTAGGTGTCAGTAGGTGAAACTGTTGGTGCAGGACCAAGAGATAATTGCATATTTCTTCCTTCTCCCTTTTGATGATTACAAGGCCATGCTCAGCATTGAATGACTAAAGACATTGGGTGATGTTTCTTGAAATTTTTTGAAACTAATTATGAAATTTTATAGTAAGGGAAAACGTGGGGGTGACGTAACGACGATTTGTATACAACGAATGGAGAAAGTTTTGAACAAAGCATACAGCAGCTTTTTGGTACAACTTGAGCAAAAATCTAAGGGAGAGCCAACCAAATTTGAAGACCTAAACCTTTTTCTCTTGCTTGCTTAATTTTCAGATATATTTGATGAACCGCGTAGCCTACCTCCTACCCGCCAATATGATCATCATATATCAATTCTTCCAGGCAAACCTCCAGCAAATACTTGGCCATATCAATATCCACATCTCTAGAAGGAAAAAATAGAAAGGTTTATAAAAGAAATGCTTGAAAAAGGAGTTATTCGGCCAAGTTGCATCCCCTACTCTTCACCGGTGCTCCTCGTACAAAAGGACGGAACATGGTGAATGTGTATTGATTACCGAGCTCTCAATGGTATAACCGTCAAGGACAAGTACCCTATTCTAGTAGTAGATGAATTGCTTGATGAATTAATGGGAGCATGAGTCTTCATAAAGCTGGACCTTCGATCCGGGTATAATCAAATATGAGTGTGCGAAGAAGACATATCGAAAACCGCCTTTCGAATGCACAATGAGCACTATGAATTTTTGGTAATGCCCTTTGGTCTCACTAATGCTCCCTCCACCTTCCAAAGCCTTATGAATGATATTTTCTGAAATTATCTTTGTAAGTTTGTGCTAGCTTTCTTCGACGATATCCTTATCTATAGCTCTTCTCTTGAAAATCATTTTCAGTACTTATGACTTATTTTGATGATTTTATGAGAACATGTTATTTTTGTCAAAAAATCGAAGTGTAGCTTTCTTTAACAAAAGGTGAAATATCTTAGGCATATCATATCAAAGGAAGGTGTGGCAGTGGACTCCTCCAAAATTGAAGCAATGTAGAACTGGCCGACCTTGAGGAACATAAAATTGCTGCGCGACTTTCTCCCTTTAACAGGGTACTACCGCAAGTTCATGAAAAACTATGGAAGGATTAGTTCACCTTTGCTTCCTTACTGAAAAAAGATGCTTTCCAATGGTCGGATAAAGCTACCACTGCCTTCGATGAACTTAAAGCCATAATGCCGACAACGCCCGTACTAGTGCTACCCGACTTCGGCAAGACTTTGTTATTGAAGTCGATACCTCCAAAGTTAGAATTGGTACTATACTAATGCAAGATGGTCACCCCCTTACTTATACCAGTAAGGCATTATCTCCTTCCCATCTCAAGATAACTATTTATGACAAGGAGATGCTTACGATTGTGCATGCAGTGGCCAAATGGAAACCGTACTTGATCGGGCGATGCTTACAAATCAAGAATGGGCAAAAGATATCTTCCCCGAGCAGCAAAAATGGGCAACAAAGCTTCTTAGATATGATTATGAAATAACTTACAAAAAGGAGAAAGAGAATATTATTTTAGATACGCTTTTGCGGCTGCCCGAGCAAGTTGAATTTTTGGCTATTTCACTTTCGACCAGCGATTTCCTTGAGGATATTAGGAGGAAATGACAAAATAATCTAGAGACCAGTAAAATCATAAAAAAATTAGAGAAAGCACCAAACTCCGTGGCTCATTATAGTTGAGACTCAAAAGACTTGCACTATAAGGGACACTTTGTGCTTGTGCCAAATTCTACATGCGTAAAGACCATCCTTCAAGAGATGGATTCTACACTTGTAGCCAAGTACTCTAGGTTAGAACCTATAAGAGAATTAAGCAAATTTTTATTGGGTAGGGATGAAAAATATTATTTCTAAATTTGTAGCACAATGTGATGTATGTAAATGACATAAAGGCGAGATAGTGGCAAGTCTCGGAAAGCTACAACCTCTACCCATCCCAGACTCAATATGGATTGATATATTAATGGACTTCATTGAAGGGCTTCCCTCATAATAAGAAAAAGAGTTAATCTAGACTAGAGCATCCATGAAGCTTTCACCTCGATTCTATAGACCCTACCAGATTTTGGAGCGCATCGGAGAAGTAGCATACAAATTGGACTTACCTACCAACTCCCGAATCCATCTAGCCTTCCATATGTAGTGTTTGAAGCTTAAGTTGGGATAAAATAAAACAGCCCAAAGCCACTTACCAAATATGACTGCCCAAGGAGAGCTCCAGACCCAATCGAGTACCATTATTGATTGACGAATTGTGAGTCGACGATGATGACCCACTACTGAAGTGTTAATATAATGGACTAACCTACCAGTAAAATATGTTACTTGGGAGGACTATGATGACTTGAAAATTAAATTTCCAGAATTCATGAAGCGTCAGCCTCGAGGACAAGGCTGATTTGAAGAGGGCTGGTCTATTAGGACTCCAGCTAGGAGAGTCCTAGTCTGTTAGGACTTTAGCTAGGAGATTCCTAATTTAATTTCATTGAAGGGGATAAAAATATAAATCCTAAGGGTATTCATATAAATCCTATCCAGCCGACCCCTATTAAAGAGGTGAAGAGGCCGACTAGGTTAGGATTAGTTTGGAGGTTGCTTCTTAGAGAAGCATTAGGAGTTGATTAGAAGTAGGGGTCTTGAGTAGGAGAAGTTGATTAGAAGTAGGAGTCTTGAGTAGGAGAAGTTGATTAGAAGTAGGAGTCTTGAGTAGGAGTCCTATTAGGAGTTGAGGTTTAGAAGCCCTATAAATAGCCATGTATTCACCCTCTTTTCATGATGAATAGATCAATCCTTTTAGCAGCTTTTGAGTAGCAACTTAGAGGAGGGAACCCCTATAGAGTTCCAAGGAGGCCAATCCCTTGAAGAGATGAACCCCAAGCTTAGAATCCATAAGGGTTCTAACAAATACCAAAATGTCTAGACAAATTATCCAACTTCTGATTCATTTATTGTACTTCATTTAGGATTTCAACTTGTTGTGATTTGAGTTGATTTATTTCAGGCATGATCAGATCTTCAGAAGATGAAACAAGAGTTGAATCTATCGGTGCAACACCAAAGGGACTAGGAAGAGAAGATTCATTACCCCTAAATACATGTGTTTCAAGTTCTTCTACTAGAGGGGGAGGATCGGTCCTTCTAGGTTGCCTAGTCTAGATTCTATTCCTAAATATGCACATTAGTCACTTAAGTAGGTTTTTATTTATGGTATTGTATCTATCCACTTTTATTATTTCTTCGTTGGGTGGTATTCTAATGTTGTATGCATGTAATAATCTAGTGATTAACCCCCCATATAGTAGCATTAAATCCTTAGATGCCATTTCCATCATGTTTTGTCGGATTAAGTATCCAAAATAATTTTCTTGCCTAGCCATTATCGAATACATAGTTCCTAATTCCATTTGATTAACTTCATCATGGTGATATTGTTTATGGATTAGGATACTAATAATGATGTAATGGAGAACCTTAGAACTAAATGGTAGCAAATGCTCAAAGCTTTTAGTGACTATGACTAGGTTAGAATTTCCAAAATTGGTCCCTAAAGCCTTGGAGTAGGTTACTCTGTTTGAGTCTAAATCCCATTGGCCCCTAAAATAACAACCTCTATTCTTTTTAGTGATTCCTATTAAATTGCAAATCATGCTATCTATAATTGATATTTGGTTTCCTAAAAGGTAAGTTGATACATTGTCATCTTCATCTATGCTTAAGTTGGTATAAAACAATCGAACTAGCCTAGGATAAATTGGTTCGTTAATTTGTAAAATGGGCAAGACATCTAGATTGGCAAACCAACTAATAGGTTCTAGGTCTCCTAATTCACTTAGATCAACATACTTACCTTTATGTACATTTCTAGTTTCAAAATTAAGATACCTAAGTGTGTTTTCACTAGAGCTAAATAGGGATGGATCAAATGAATCTCATTCTTTCCTCTTTCCTTTGTCTCTAGATGACCTCCTAGGAGCCATTTGTCTATAAATGATCATGGTGAAAGGGAATTACAAAAGGGCAGCCATGTATTAAGAATTCAAAGGAGTGTCAAATATTACTTTAGTTGAGATTTCTTAAAAAATAATGACCTTGATTCAAGATTTGAGAGGATGGAAGCCTCTCTCGGTCTTCTTGAGAAGAAAAATAGAGATGGAGAGGTGGGAGAGTAATTTTGGAGGCTACAGCAAGAGTTAGAGTCGGTTCCACTGCCAGCCCTAAAGCCCCTTTATATAAGGGGGCTCTCGGGCAGTGCCATTGCCTGGGAACAGAATGCACAGGTGATGATATCGCCAATTTCGGCGGTGCCATCACTAGCACTCATACTTAGGCAGTTTTCTTAGGGGCAAGAACATCTAAACTATTTGATCAATTTGACTTTAATATATAACATCTATCTGACAGATGTTTAATTTGATCATCATGTATGAGATGATGTCATTTGAGTCACTTCTGATCTCATATTAATCATGAGGTAATTTTTATTAAGCGTGATGACTTATCAAATCATTTAAATAATTAATCACAAGAAAATATTGTAATCAAGAGATATCGGAAACTTTATCCTTAAGAGGATTGAGAAAGAATGATAAAGTAAAGACAAGAAATCTCGAATAATAAAAGAGAAGTGATTTCCGAAAATTATGAAAACTTGTGTATTGTCAACAAGGATCGATTCATGAAATCATGAAAAATGTCAAGATCAACCAAAAGATATCATTCATAGTTTACAAGTTTCAAAGAATAGATTCATCGCTAAGAATCACATTTGAAAGATATTTAAAAATACATCCCAATCGTAAATATTAAAAAACGATTCATTTGAATGTATCATCAAATGATAACATGATTCATGCATTAGGAGAAATGAGTCATCAAGTTTAAAAGAAAATTTAGGTTTCAAGTACATTTAGATGCTCAGTAAGTTATGATTTCAATAAAGTTTAAAAGTGGAAGTCATGAATCATTTTGAAGGATCTTATTTTAGTTCAATTCATCAAAATCATATTCAAGAAGTTCACGAGATTCACAAAATAATTAAATTCATTAATCTTGAATGGAAAATGCATTCTCTTTCAAGTATTTCAATTTAATTGATTTGACTTTTCATAGGAATGTCTAAAACTTTTATACGAAAGCCAAGTATCATTGTTTAGATTCATACCAAAGTTTCGTCAAAACCATCAAGACTAAAATCACATTATTCCAAAACATAGGATTTCAAATTGTAAAATCACAAAAATATTCTCATCGAAATCATTTTTCAAGAGACTTAATGCAAGTATGTTTTAGCCTTAGTAATTACGGTGCATAACCAAAAAATATATAACACTCAAGGGTCTATTATTACCCAAGCTAGTGAGCTTGATAACGATCATGTATTGTATCATTACCCGCTCCTAGCTAGTGATAGTTAGGATGCCTACAAGAGAGGATTTATGGGTACCCATTTGATTTTGGGTGCCTCAAAAATTGATTTCCTAATTTTGTCATTTTGCATTGAATTATTTATGGTTCCTTTAGGAACTCATATCAATTTATGTGGACTTAGTTTCTTAAATGGACATTTGTAAACAACATGTCCGGGCTTGCAACAAAAGTTACACTTTGTGTGTGGTAGAACATGCAATGTTTGTCCTTTAATGAAAATGGTTGGATTTCGGTGAGACCTACTCACGAATCTGATTCCACTCTTCTTATGGATGTGACCCTTGCTGTAACATCCCTCATTTTTGAAAAATTTAAAGGGACTTATTTGTAAATATGAGGATTTCTTTTAATAATCTTTTAGCACTAAATATTTTTATATTGAAAGTTTTGTATTAAGGACCAAATGTGAATATTAATAATTATATAGGATTTATGAAAGATTGGTATTCAGTTTAAAAAAAAAAGAAAGAAAGAAAAAGAGAGGACAAGTGGCATTAGCTAACATAAGAATGAGCCACTTGTGTTAATTATGTGGATGACACATGTTTTCCTCATGCATGCTTGCCACCTATCCTTGCATTAGCCAAAACATAAGCAAATAGATGAGGAGTTAAGGAAAACTTAACATGGGAAGCTTGCTGCCAATGTAGAGGAGCCTTCTCCTCTACAGGTTTTGCATTAGCTCAAGGTCTTGCATCAACTCTCCATAGTTGGGAATCAAACTTTTGTAAGGCAAGTGTTCTAACCCCATCCTAGAGATAAATTTTTCGGATTATTGACCTTTCAGTACTCTTGTGGCCATAACTTTTTACACCAAATTCTGATTAGAGAAAAACATTTTTCATACGAAAGAAGACTTATAGAGCTTTCATTTGATATAAAATTTGAAAGATTTGGAGTAAATTTAACTATCCAAATATATGAATGAAAATACCTCATGTATTCGGTAAAACAGATACTACAGCTCCTAACCTTTTGCTACTAAATGGCTCATAACACTTTGACGAAAATTCCGAATTATGAAAATTTTAATTATTTGG
The DNA here is from genome assembly GCA_023547065.1 of Musa troglodytarum. Classification (NCBI taxonomy): domain Eukaryota; kingdom Viridiplantae; phylum Streptophyta; class Magnoliopsida; order Zingiberales; family Musaceae; genus Musa; species Musa troglodytarum. The sequence goes on along the minus strand of CP097505.1, from coordinate 31,438,391 downwards.
AAACGAGATTCGTGTATCTTTTTTTTGACACCTAATTTGAAAATTTTGAAGTATGTTTTCCCTCTAAAACATCTGTTTAAATTGATTCTACTAATTCTGCAAAATAGAGATGATCAATTCTGACCTTTCATTACTCTATTTGTTGTAACTTCTTGTTAGGAACTCAAAAATTTACAAATCTAAGTTCATCTGAAAATAGTTTGATACAGCTTTCCAATGATACCTATTATGAGTGAATTGGAGCATATTTAGTTACTCAAAAAAATTCAGGAAATGTACCACTCAATTTCTATCAGACCTAAAATTTAGTTGAGTTTTGCCTATTCAAGTTTCATCCTATTGGAAATTTGATTTCTGCTAAATTCTTCTTTAATTGAGCTTTATAATGGTCCTTTGAAATTCTTATATTGTTCATCCTAAAATGGTTTATATACCTGAAATCTATTATGTAATGTTCATGTTTGCATTATCATGTTTCGTAAAGGCACACGCATATTTTTGTTGTTCCGCATGTGCTTCTGATATGTGCCAATGTTATTGTTCATACTACCCTTTTGTACTCTGGTGTCTTATGGGATAATATGAACCTTTGCCAGAAATAGTAAAGGGAGTTATACTTAGAGCCCGTGATTGCTCTGTCGGCCCCATTGACTTCACTCAGACGTTGGTGGATGGAGCTCCCATATGTGGGAGACTATTGTTTGGTGGTCATCTAGAAATGGATGAATCACGTTATGAATGTGGTCCCACAGCACCCTCTATGTTTATTTGATATGATATCCAAAGATTTGCTTACGGGATTATATTTATGCTTTGGATAAAAATGGAATGCATGCTACATCAAAAATGACATACAAGCTTGTGTTTGTTATTCGGTTCACTTTTTATACTTTGAAGTGCTTCGTATGTCATTGTTATGCTCCCAAACACTCTTATACCTTTGATATGTACCTAAATGTGTCTTTTGCTAACGAAATGCTCCAATTTCCTTTCTCCTATTGTTATGTATAATGCCGGTTTCAAATGAGATAACCCTTTGTGATTTTATATCAAATGAGATGCTTTTTATTAAACACTTGTAGCTATGCTTTTGTATTTTGAAACCAAGCCTGCTTGAATTGCTCCTATTGCCATGGATATGTTAGTCACTTGCTAAGCTCTTTATACACACCCCATTGCTATATATAATTTTTTTCAGGTTAGCTTGTCACGCACGGAAAAGTTAGAATTGGGTTGAAGTAAAGAAAGGCTAGAAGATTTTTGGGCTAATCTTTGTTAGTTGATAAGTCTTTTATTGTATAGTATACTTTACTTCTGATGAAATGTTAAGGATATGTTGACACTTATGTGTTGTAAAAGTTTAAAGGACCGCTCATGTTGATGGAATGATAAGTTTAAATTACATAAGGATATGAACTTGTGGTAAATATTATTTTTGTGATTGTATGTATTTCTATGATTATGGATTTATGTTGTGGTTGATATTTAGTTGAGTCAGCTTTGGGTTTTATGAATCTCTAAGGAAAGTGGAGTATGATTTTATGAAATGTACAAGTTGATGAATTATGAATATTGACTTTGAATGGTTCTTAGTATTCACAAATTGTTAGAATGGATCCTGGATTGAATTGTTGATGAATTTTATTATTATGGATTTAAGACAGGATCATACCTCCTGAATGTGATGATTCGGGGGGGCGTGACAGAAGTGGTATCAGAGCATGATTTGAGGATTTCTAAGAAATTTGATATGCTAGATGCATAATAAATTTTGAGGTTTAGTGATTTCTATTTAGAGACTAATCAAAAGTTTTTTTTTGTTGTTTTTAGAAAGCAAGGATGATAAGGTCATCTAGTTCTCTTGTTGCATCTACTTCTAATCAATTGAGTGGAATTATGAAAACTCTGGAGGCTATGACACAAGTGATGCAACAACAAGTCTGACAAGGAAGAAATGATGAAGTGGGGACTTCAAACCAGACTGGGTTGGGAATCGAACAATTTAAGAAGCTTAGTCCTCCTAGTTTTAGTGGTGATCCTGATCCAATGGTAGCAGAACAATGGATAATATGGATAGAAAAAATATTTGACGTTTTAAGTTGCCCTAATGATAAGAAGGTTTCTCTTGCTTCCTTCATGCTAGAAGGTGAGGCTGAGCACTGGTGGCGAACCATAAAGAGGATTTCTGAAGCTCAACAAGAGCCATTCACTTGGAAGGTATTTACAGAAAAGTTTAATGAAAAATATTTTCTAGATTGTATTAGAGAGCAGAAAGAATTGGAGTTCCTAAATCTCATCCAGGGAAATTTGACAGTAGCCAAATATGAGTCTAAATTCACTGAACTCTCTAGATTTACCACGCATATGATTAACGATGAATCTAGGAAAGCAAGTAGGTTTAAAAGGGGACTAAGGCCAGCAATAAGAAGCCGAATATTAGCATTAAAACTCCAGGTATACACTGACGTAGTAGAAAGAGCTTTCATACTTAGAAAAGACTTGGAGGAGATCTAAGAAATCAGGGACAAGAATAGCAAGAATAAGTTTGTTGGTAGAAGTAAGAGAGGAAATGAAGTAGAAAGAAGTAACAAGAGGGTAAAGATACCTAGATTTGAGAAAGGAAATCTATTACAAAGAACTCTATCGTGTGCAAAATATGGACGTAATCATGAAACGAGTGAGTGTTTTCGGTGACTGGAGCCTGTTTTGCCAGTGGAAAGTTGGATCATAAAGTAACAGACTGCCCACTAAACAAGAAGAAAGAGCCACAGCCCCCTAAGCCAACAGCCCATGCTAGAGTCTATGCTATCACAAAACAAGATTCCAGAACCTCTAAATCAGTGGCTGAAGGTATTCTGCATGTTTTTAATAGAAATGCAAAAGTTTTGTTTGATCCTGGTTCTAACTTATCTTTTGTTTCACATTATTTTGCTTGTCACTTGGGCATTCAACCTAAACCACTAGATTATTTACTACACATAACTACTGCTGTTGGGGATTCCTTGACTACAAATTTGGTTTATCCATCATGTTTGCTTTCTATTGGAGAACATGAGCTCTTTGCTGATTTGATACTACTAGAAATTCAAGGTTTTGATATTATACTAGGCATGGATTGGTTATCTTCCTATCATGCTAGTATTGATTGCTATACAAAAATATTTAGTGCTAAAGGATTATTAAAAGAAATCCTCATATTTACAAATAAGTCCCTTTAAATTTTTCAAAAATGAGGGATGTTACACTCAATTTACAAATCCAAGTTCATTTGAAAGTAGTTTGATACAGCTTTCCAATGACACCTATTATGAGCAAATTAGAGCATATTTGGTCACTCAAAAAAATTCAGGAAATGTACCACTCAATTTTTGTCAGACCTAAAATTTAGTTGAGTTTTGCCTATTCAAGTTTCATCTTATTAGAAATTTGATTTCTACTAAAATCTTCTTCAATTGAGCTTTATAATGGTCCTTTGAAATTCTTGTATTGTCCATCCTAAAATTGTTTATATACTTAAAATCTTTTATGTAATATTCATATTTGCATTTTCTTGTTTCGTAAAGGCACACGCATATTTTCATTGTTCCGCATGTACTACCGATATGTGCCAATGTTATTGTTCATGCTACCCTTTTGTACTCTGGTGTCTTGTGGGATAATGTGAACCTTTGCTAGAAATGGTAAAGGGAGTTATGCTTAGAGCCCGCGATTGCTCTGTTGGTCTCATTGACTTCACTCAAACGTGGGTGGATGGAGCTCCAAGACATCAGAGACTAATGTTTGGCGGTCATCTAGAAATGAATGAATCATGTTATGAATGTGGTCCCACAGCACCCTCTATATTTATTTGATATGATATCTAAAGCTTTGCTTACGAGATTATATTTATGCTTTGGATAAAAATGGAATGCATGCTACATCAAAAATGACATACAAGCTTGTGTTTGTTATTCGGTTTACTTGTTATACTTTGAAGTGCTTCGTATGCCATTGTTATGCTCCCAAACACTCTTACACCTTTGATATGTACCTAAATGCGTCTTTTGCTAATGAAATGCTCCAATTTCCTTGCTCCTATTGTTATGTATAATGCCGGTTTCAAATGAGATAACCCTTTGTGATTTTATATCAAATGAGATGCTTTTCATTGAACACTTGTAGCTATGCATTTGTATTTTGATACCAAGCCTACATGAACTACTCCTATCACCATGGATATGTTAGTCGCTTGCTGAGCTCTTTATGCTCACCCCATTGCTATATATAATTTTTTTCAGGTTAGCTTGTCATGCACGGAAAAGCTACAATTAGGTTGAAGTAAAGAAAGGCTAGAAGATTTTTGGGCTAATCTTTGTTAGTTGATAAGTCTTTTATTGTATAGTATACTTTACTTCTGATGAAATGTTAAGGATATGTTGACACTTATGTATTATAAAAGTTTAAAGGACCGCTCATGTTGATGGAATGATAAGTTTAAATTGCATAAGGATATGAACTTGTGGTAAATATTATTTTTGTGATTGTATGTATTTCTGCAATTATGGATTTATATTGTGGTTGATGTTTAGTTGAGTTAGCTTTGGGTTTTATGAATCTCTAAGGGAAGTAGAGTATGATTTTATGAAATGTACAGGTTGATGAATTGTGAATATTGACTTTCAATGGTTCTTAGTATTCTTAAATTGTTAGAATAGATCCTGGATTGAATTGTTGATGAATTTTATTATTATGGATTTAAGACAGGATCATACCTCCTGAATGTGATGATTCGGGGGGGCGTGACAGAAGTGGTATCAGAGCATGATTTGAGGATTTCTAAGAAATTTGATATGCTAGATGCATAATAAATTTTGTGGTTTAGTGATTTCTATTTAGAGACTAATCAAAAGTTTTCTTTTGTTGTTTTTTGAAAGCAAGGATGACAAGGTCATCTAGTTCTCCTATTGCATCTACTTCTAATCAATTGAGTGGAATTATGAAAACTCTGGAGGCTATGACACAAGTGATGCAACAATAAGTCCGACAAGGAAGAAATGATGAAGTGGGGACTTCAAACCAGATTGGGTTAGGAATCAAACAATTTAAGAAGTTAGTCCTCCTAGTTTTATTGGTGATCCTGATTCAATGGTAGCAGAACAATGGATGATGCGGATAGAAAAAATATTTGACATTTTAAGTTGCCCTAAAGATAAGAAGGTTTCTCTTACTTCCTTCATGCTAGAAGGTGAGGCTGAGCACTGGTTGCGAACCATGAAAAGGATTTCTGAAACTCGACAAGAGCCAATCACTTGGAAGGTATTTATAGAAAAGTTCAATGAAAAATATTTTTCAGATTGTATTAGAGAGCAGAAAGAATTGGAGTTCCTGAATCTAATCGAGGGAAATTTGATAGTAGCCAAATATGAGTCTAAATTCACTGAGCTCTCTAGATTTGCCATGCATATGATTGATGATGAATCTAAGAAAGCAAGAAGGTTTGAAAGGGGACTAAGGCCAGCAATAAGAAGCCGGATATCAGCTTTAAAACTCCAGGTATACACTGACGTAGTAGAAAGAGCTTTCATACTTAAAAAAGACTTGGAGGAGATCCAAGAAATCAGGGATAAGAATAGCAAGGATAAGTTTGTTGGTAGAAGTAAGAGAGGAAATGAAGTAGAAAGAAGTAATAAGAGGGTAAAGGTACCTAGATTTGAGAAAGAAAATCTATCACAAAGAACTCTATCGTGTGCAAAATGTGGACGTAATCATGAAACGAGTGAGTGTTTTTGGGTGACTAGAGCCTGTTTTACCTGTGGAAAGTTGGATCATAAAGTAAGAGACCGCCCACTAAACAAGAAGAAAGAGCCATAGCCCCCGAAGCCAACAGCACATGCTAGAGTCTATGCTATCACAGAACAAGATTCCAGAGCCTCTAAACTAGTGGTTGAAGGTATTCTGCATGTTTTTAATAGAAATGCAAAAGTTTTGTTTGATCCTGGTTCCAACTTATCTTTTGTTTCACACTATTTTGCTTGTCACTTGGGCATTCAACCTAAACCACTAGATTATTTGCTACATATAACTACTGCTATTGGGGATTCCTTGACTACAAATTTGGTTTATCCATCATGTTTGATTTCTATTGGAGAACATGAGCTCTTTGCTGATTTGATACTCCTAGAAATTCAAGGTTTTGATATTATACTGGGTATAGATTGGTTATCTTCCTATCATGCTAGTATTGATTGCTATACAGAAATATTTAGTGCTAAAGGATTATTAAAAGAAATCCTCATATTTACAAATAAGTCCCTTTAAATTTTTAAAAAATGAGGGATGTTACACTTGCTGGCAAGGATCATGTCCAAAGTCTTGCTACCAACCTTAAATTTATCTAAGGTTTCCTTGAGTAGCAAGTTTTTTTCTATAATGCCTTTAAGTGTTCACACTTAAACTAAGGAGGGAAAGAAAGAGTATTAAGTTTAAGACTATCAAATTTACTAACTAAGAGAGCATGCTCCTTTTTCAACAAGTTAAACTTTCCACTCATTACTCTATATTCATCAAATAATTCATGAAATACATTTGAAAGCTCGTTGAAAGTTAAATCTTCATTAAATAACTCACTTATATCTTCTCCGATAACTATCAAGGCGAAGTTGGCCATCTCCTTGTTGCTTGCTCTTTATCTTCAGACTCACTTGAGTCATTTCATATTGCCTTTAGAGCCTTCGTCTTTTCTGGTTGCTTCTTCTTGGCTTGGGGGCATTCACTTTTGAAGTGCTCCAGCTTCTTGCATTCATGACATATTACTTATTTCTTTTTGGGTTCAAATTTATTTTTAGAGTCATTTTTAAATTTATTTCTTCTCATAAATTTTTTAAATTTTTGAGTCAAGAGTGCAAGTTCATCATCAAGGTCCTCATCACTTGAAGATTCTTTCAAGTGGTCTTCTTATGTTCTCATTGCCATATCCTTTCTGATCTTTGGAAGGGGATTCTCAAGCTTATCATAAGCATGACATGTCATCTAATAGGTCATTAACAACCCAATTAGCTCTTCAAGAGGAAAGTTGTTTAGGTCTTTGGCCTCTTGAATGGCCTTAACTTTTGGATCCCAATTCTTCAAAAGGGAGTTTTAAATTTTAATTACAAGTTCAAAATTAGAAAAAACTTTCCCAAGTGCTTTGAGTCCATTGACAACATCCGTAAAATGGTGATAAGACTGCTTAGGGTTTTATTTTGGAAGAAACGAAAGAAACGGAGGAGAAGCGGAAGAGGTGGAAGAAAAGGGGATAACCTATTTTGATCACTTCAAGGGGTTCAGCCTCTTTTGATCGCTTCGAGAGGATTAACCTCCTAGGGTTTGCCAAATGGCTGAAATAATTTTTCATTGATTGATTGCTTGATTAAAATGAACAAATACATCCCTATTTATAGAGTTCCACCTAGAGTCCACTAGGACTTAGACTCTTATAAATAAATATTAAAAAATCACTATATGACTCCCTACGATCTAAATAACTCCATAAATATTATTTAAACCTCAAAAAATAAAAGGATCGTAATAGTTCTACCTCCTTTAAATCAGTCTTGTCTTGAAGGCTAAGCGGCATCAAATTCAAGGAGCCTCTCTTTCAGCACAAGGTATATCCGGCGCATCACAACTCGTTGATCAAGTAAGTACGGCCTCCACCTTTTGATAGTATGAGCAACAGGTTGGCCTTTTAGTGTAGTAGTCATTGTAGTCTTCTATAGAACCCTCTTCATCTGATGGCTAGTAGCAATTGTGGTCTTACTTCTTCATCTTCCCTTTATGATCACCATGATAGGACCCTAGCAAGGTTGGGTCCTACTCAACCAAGTAGCAGCTAATAAAAATCCTGTGAGAGTGTAATAAACCCCCACCTAGTCACCTCTATCCTATGAAAAAGAGTGGCTAGGGTTTACATTTGGGCCTTTGGGCTTCTTACCCGCTGCCCCCCTTTACTGGGCCGGTTGGCTAAGGCTGAGGACAAAATGGGTAGTTCACTTAGGAAGCAGTCCCTAGGGCTAGGGTTTGGAGCTCTATATAAGCATGTAGCTTCTATCTCTTTAGAATAATAAGATTCATCTACAATTGTAGCCATTTGGCCGACTTCTAGGAGGGTGGAACCCCTATAGCATTCCAAGGGTTGATCCCCCTCAAAGATCAATCTACATAGAATTCCTCTGGGGTTCTATCATCTAGTATTAGAGTAGTGATCTAGCTGCTTTTGCTTCTATCCTTGCAGACCACCATCAACCAAGCAATTCCCACAATTGCTCTTGACGTTGTCATCTCCACCGTCAACTTCTGTAGCAGATCAAATCAATCTGCTGCCACCACCTCCAATTGCATCAGAGATAGATCTGGTATTCTCTTATCACCAATACCTTTTGCTGTTATAATTTTTTATTCAAAATACCAAAATGAAGTCTTGCTATCTATCTCTTATTGTGAATTCTTTTCATCATAAAAGTTATCATCTTTGCGAACGAAGGATTACTGTAGAAAATTTCAGTCGCATATTTTTGCCTTTAAACCGATCTATTTGCTATCATTTTTGAACAAAATATCTTGTGCATTTCATAGGTCATCTTGGCTTTCATCTATGATTGATCTATTATGGAATTCATCTCTGAAATATTCCTGTGTTGCTGCAAATTTTTGTCGTAAACCGTTGAAATTTTTCGACGAGAATTCTGCCATTACAACTTGCACCAATTTCCTTGCTGTTATGCTGTCGAAATTTTCTTGATCCAATTTGTCATCATCGCTGTTATCTAAACCAAGAATTTGCTATCAAACCCGTCCTTAAATTTCAGGATTTTTGCTGGAAATTTGGTCAAGAAACCGCTGTTTCTTCGATAATAATTCTGTTCTTATGAGACAGCACATATCTGCAACAACTTCTACTGATTTGCTGCCAAAATTTTCTTGATCCAATTTATCATCATTTCTATTATCTAAACCAAGAATTTTTTGTCAAATCCCCTCCTTAAATCTCAGGGTTTTTTCTGAAAATTTCATCGAGAAATCACTGTTTCTTCGATGACAATTCTACTCTTATGAGACAGCACATATCTGCAGCAACTTCTACTGATTTCTATCAAACCTTTGCTGCCATCTATCATAGATCTAAAACCCTCTTTCCAACCTTCATCCACTACTATCACAGCCCTAAAACTCCATCAAACTATAACCCCAAACCGCACCCAAAACAACCACAAAACAAGCCAAAACCGTAGCCTACATCCACCAATCCGCCAACCCTTTCAGCCATCACTTCCCTCAACTGATACATGCCTTTAACCCAGCAACAAAAGAGAGATCTTAACATTATAGATTTAGAGGCATATACTATGGCATCTGAGGAGACAATCAATGCTAAATTTGAAGCCTTCGAGACATGAATAGAGGATAAGATTCGGACTCTCTTTGCCGAACTCAGTTTGGGCCGATCACCGAGCCCGAAAAAATCACATCAAGGAGAGAGCTCTGATCGAAGAGATGACTTCCAAGAGAGGGGAGGCTCTATGACTAATCCCTACTATCCACACATGAGGGTAGACTTCCCTAGATGGGAAAAAGGAGACCAAATTGGTTAAATCTCACGCGTGGAGCGATATTTTCGGTACCACAAAACCGCGGATGCATCTATGGTGGACCTTGTAGTTATACATCTTGAAGGAGATACCATACATTAGTTTAATTGGTTTGAACACACTCATGAAGTCCTCTCATGGCGACAATTCAAAGAATGACTACTGATTTGCTTCGGACCAATCGAGTATGAGAACATTGATGGACAACTAGCAAAGATCCGACAAACCTCCACCATTTAGGAGTATCAAACTAGGTTTGAAAGGTTATCTAATCAAACTCATGATTGGTCTAAAAAATAGCTATTAGGGACTTTTATTGAGGGCTTGAAGCCGGAGAACCGGGGAGAAGTTAAAGCATGACAACCGTACATGCTTATGGCAGCCATCTCCTTCGTATGTCTTCAAGAGGAGCGATTGAACCATGAAGCCCGGAGGACTAGGGTCATTCCCCAACCAGCAATACTAAAGCCCTCAACCTCCCCTACTATCAGTCAAGCCCTTGCACCAAAAAAGTTGGCAAGAGAAGAGCTTCGGGAACGATCTGCAAAGGGGTTCTGTTGGCATTGCGACGAGCCGTCGAGCCACGAGCATCATTGTAAAAAAGAGAGACTTCTTATGATTGAACAAGCAGAAGAAGAGATCACTGAATAGCCAGAAGAGAGCCTTTAATATGAATAAAAAAATGTGAAAGAAGAGCCATAATCGACTAACTTTATGGTACACGCGCTAGCCGGCTACTCAAACCCGTAAGCGATGAAAGTTGGAGGCTTTCACAAACAACAACCGATCACTATTCTCATCGACATGGGCAGCCCTAATAACTTCCTAAATAGTAAGGTTGCTACTCGGATGACACTCCACATCGAAGGTTGCAGTAAGTTCGACGTAATGGTTGCCGACGGTCGAATCCTAAAGTGCGACCAAAGATGCCCGCAGGTGAAACTATTACTATAAGACCAAGAAATTATCACCGACTTCTTCCTCCTACCAATTGATGATTATAAGGCTGTGCTAGGTATAGAATAGCTAATGATGTTAGGTGACGTCTCTTGAAAATTTTTTAAATTAATTATGAAATTCTATTGCAAAGGCAAACAGGTCATCCTACGTAAGAAGTGCGGAAGCAATGTAACCACCATTTTGACCTAACGAATAGAGAAAGTTTTACACAAGATAAATGATGGCTTTATGATGCATCTCCATCAGCAACAAGAGGGGAATAAAATAGAAATTGAAGATCAAAATCTTGCCCAATTGCTCATTGAATTTGATGACATTTTTGCTAAACCGCACGGTCTTCCCCCTACTTGGCAACATGACCATCGAATTCCAATTCTTCCTAGCAAACCACCAATGAACACTTGACCATATTGCTATTCTCACCTCTAGAAGGATGAAATTGAAAAGATTGTAAAAGAGATGCTTGAAACAGGGGTGATTCAGCCAAGCTGCAGCCCCTATTCCTCACCGGTACTACTTGTACGCAAGAAGGATGGAACTTAGCGGATGTGCATCAACTATCGAGCTCTAAATGACATTACCATCAAGGATAAGTACCCAATACCAGTGGTAGATAAACTTCTTGATGAGTTAAAAGGAGCTCAAGTCTTCACGAAGTTGGACCTCTAATCCGGCTACCACCAAATTCGGGTATGTGAAGATGATATTCCAAAAACTCCTTTCCGCACACATAAAGGCCATTATAAACTCTCAGTAATGCCTTTTGGACTCACTAACGCTCCTTCAACCTTCTAAAGTCACATGAATAATATTTTTTGGAGCTTTCTTTGCAAATTTGTGTTGGTATTTTTTGATGATGTTCTCATTTACAGTCCTTCTCTTGAGACTCACTTTCAGCACTTACGGTTTGTTCTAACAATCCTTCGAGAGAATACTCTTTTTGCTAAACTATCAAAGTGCAGCTTTCTCCAGCAAAAGTAGAGTACCTTGGGCACATAATATCAGAAGAAGGAGTGGCAGTAGATCCAACTGTTGAATCTCGGATTTTGATGATGAAGTCAATTGGTGAAATATTTGTGCTAATTCATCTTGTCGAGATAAGTGTACAGGAACAACTACGAAGGGTAGAAAACATAAAGTGATCAAGTCCGTCGGGGGTTCAAGAGTTCATCGGAAGTCCGAGAGATTTTCGGACGTGTTGCCGGAACCATCAAAGATCAAATCAGGGACTTGCCGAAGTTTTCGGAAGTTCCTCTCAGAGATCGTCAAAGGTTCGCGGAACTCACCGGGATGATCCGGAAACTAGCTGAAGACTCGTTGAAGCTCGCCATACAATCAGGGTGTCTTTGAGAATCCGGAAGCAATCCGAGGAAGCATCGGAAGCTTCTTTGGAATCTCGCGGAAGCATGTCGGATCAAATCACGATTACTTGTGTTTTAATATTCGTAGTTTGCACATAAGTAAGGGGCAAGGATTTGAGGTAAAATCCGCCTAAAAATCGATAAAGACCAACCCAGGTCTCTACCTAGCCAAAAAGACCAGTGAAAGGCTCAAGCAGGAATTTCACGTTCCGGCCTTGGCTGAATGAGGCAAAGGCACGTTCTGCCGGCCGAGGGCCCGCGGTGGAACCGCACGGGTTAGAGGCAGCGTTACGCCATGCATCACGAGACAATGGTGGCACCGCTGTCTGCAGGGCGTAGCACTGCCTCGCTATTGTAAAGCAGTAGGTGGAAATCTTACTTTGGTAAGCAATGAGTGACCATATCACGATCTCTAAAAACTGCAGGTGATGGAAACCGCCTTATTTGAAAATCGTAACGGCCACGTGATCACGAGGGCACCGTCGCCCGGGCGTAGCACCGCCTCGCATTTCTGGCCAAAAGATGGCAAGTGGCACCATCAGACGAAGATCTGGAGTTCCAAGATTCGACTATTCGATCTTAACGTGATCTTGGAACTCCAAATTTATTTCAAATTTGGAGCCCAATTTGAATCCACTTTGGATCTATAAATACCCCTCCCTTCCCGGTGAAAGGGCAATCCTTTTGAGCAAAAAGTCTAAGTCTTGAGTTCTTGAAGTGTGTTGTAAAGTCTTGCTTTTGCTAGTGTTCACCTTCTTCCCTTTCTGAGAGATCTTGTACAAGTGTGAACATCTTGTAAAGGGTTGTAAAGGGTGTTTGATCCTTCCCCTCAAAGAGATTGCTAGTGGAAGAGAGGAGCCTCATCGTAAAGGCTTCAAGAGTGGATGTAGGTCATTTGACCGAACCACTATACATCCTTGTGTTCATGAATGTGTGAGTGCTTACTTTCTTGAAGCATTTCTTTACTTTACTGCAAGTTATTTAGTTCATACTTATTTCCCTTAAGCAAGCAATTTCTTTCAAGCTCTCTTTCGTCAAATCGAGATCTTCCTCTGACGTGAGTTTTTAAATAAATCGGATTCAAGAAAAGCGGTTTTAATCCGCTGCACTAATTCACCCCCTGCTCTTAGTGCCTTTTTGATCCTTTCAATTGGTAACTGAGCAAGGTTTTCTCTCATATTGGTTTAAAAGCCAAGAGAGATGGCCTACTCCGGTATGCAAGAAGGACTCTCCATTACTCGTCCACCTATGCTTAATGGGTGGATTATACGTATTGGAAGACTCGTATGAGGATTTTCTTATTTCCATGGACTTGAACTTTGGAGCATTGTTGAAAATGGCTTTGCAAAATCTTCTCTTCCGATGAGTGAATGGAATGAGTCGGAGAAGAAGATTTTGCTCTCAATGCAAAGGCTATGAATGCCTTATTTTGTGCGCTTGACAAGAATGAGTTTAATCGGGTTTCTATTTGTGAATCGGCATTTGATATTTGGCGAACTCTTGAAATCACTCATGAAGGCACTAGCCAAGTGAAAGAGTCCAAAATCAACATTCTTGTGCATTCTTATGAACTTTTTCGGATGAAACCAAGTGAGTCCATTGGAGATATGTACACCCGCTTTATGGATGTCATCAATGGACTAAAAGCTCTTGGTAAAGGTTTTTCGAATTTTGAATTGGTAACCAAAATTTTAAGATCCCTTCCAAAAAGTTGGGATCCAAAGGTGGCGGCCATTCAAGAGGCCAAGGATCTTAAAGTATTTCCGCTTGAAGAACTTATCGGATCTCTAATGACTTATGAGATGACGTGCCATGCTCATGAAGAGCTTGAGAATACCCTTCCAAAGAACAGGAAGGATGTGGCACTTAGAACACAAGAAGACCACTTGAAAGGAACATCAAGTGATGAGGACAGTGACAAAGATATTGCTCTTCTAACTCGAAAGTTTAAGAAATTTATAAGAAAGAACAAATTCAAAAATGACACAAAAGGCAAATTTGAACACAAAAAGGACCAAGTCCTTTGCTATGAATGCAAGAAGCCGGGACACTTCAAGAATGAATGCCCTCAAGCCAAGAAGAAGCAATTCAAGAAGAAAAAAGCTTTGAAGGCCACGTGGGATGATTTAAGTGACTCCGAGGTTGAAGAGGCTAGCAACAAAGAGGAGGCAAACTTCGCACTAATGGCATTTGGAGAAGAGGTTAGTAGTTTACTTTATGAAGAGTTATCTTTTGATGAACTTTCTATGGCTTTTCATGAGTTATTTGATGAATGTAAAACTATTAGTAAGAAGTTCAATTTGCTTAAAAGGAGCATGCTTTGTTACAAAGTAAGTTAAATAGTCTTCAAAACCCTTCTCTACCCCCATGCTCTAAGTGTGAAGACTTAGATGCAACAAAGAGGGAGAACTTGCTACTCAAAGAGACCCTAAACAAGTTTAAGGTCGGTAGCAAGGGCTTAGACATGATTCTTGCTAACAAAGGTCATGTCGGAAATAGAAGTGGTATTGGATTTGTGAGAGGTTCTCATCAAAATCCCACCACCTTCATTAAAGGGCCTACATTGCATGTATCACCACATATGAAATGTAACTTTTGTGGCAAAGCAGGACATGTTGTCTACAAATGTCCATTCAAGAAAATTGATCCACAAAAATTGATATGGGTTCCTAAAGGAACCATAAAGCGATTCAATGATGAATTGCAAAGTAAGTAGGTCATTTTGTAAGGCACCCAAAATCAAATGGGTACCTAAAAACCATCCTCTTTTGTAGACAAATTCACAAGCTAGGAGCAAGAAATGGTATCTTGATAGTGGATGCTCAAGGCACATGACCGGAGATCCATCTTATTTCTCTATGCTCTCTAGCAAAGAAGAAGGATATGTCACCTTCGGAGACAACAACAAGGGTAAAATCATTGGCAAAGGAACCATAGGTAACAAATCTAATTTTTCAATTGATGATGTGCTACTAGTTAATGGCTTAAAACATAATCTTATAAGTATTAGTCAACTATGTGATAAAGGTTATGTTGTTAGATTTGAATCTAATGTTTGCATTATTGAAAAACCCAACAACAACATATCCATGATTGCTTTAAAACAAAACAATGTCTACACCATAAATATTGATAAACTAAGTAATGAAATGTGCTTTTCAGTTTTGAATGATGATGCATGGCTTTGGCATAGGAGACTAGGACATGCAAGCATGAAACTAATCTCTAAGATTTCATCTAGAGATTTAGTAAGAGGTATCCCAAACACAAGATTTTTTAAGGATAAGATATGTGATGCATGTCAACTAGGGAAACAAATAAAGACTAGTTTCAAATCAAAAAATCAAATTAGCACCACTAGACCATTGCAATTGATCCACTTGGACTTATTTGGACCAATTGACATAACAAGTCTAGGTGGTAGCAAATATGCCTTTGTAATTGTGGATGACTATAGTAGGTACACTTGGACCTATTTCTTAGCTCATAAAAGTGATTGTTTCAAATGTTTCTCAAAATTTTATAAACTCACTCAAAATGAAAAAGGCCTCATGATTTCATCAATTCGTAGTGATCATGGAGGAGAATTTCAAAATCATGACTTTCAAAATTTTTGTGAAATAAATGGATACAATCACAACTTCTCTACTCCAAGAAATCCACAACAAAATGGAGTAGTGGAAAGAAAAAATAGAAGTTTGCAAGAAATGGCTAGAACCATGTTAAATGAATATAATTTACCTAAATACTTTTGGGCCGAAGCCGTAAATACGTCTTGCTATATTATGAATAGAGTTCTAATGAGACCATCCCTATCTAAAACTCCGTATGAGTTATGGAATGATAAAAGACCCAATGTTTCTTATTTTAAAGTTTTTGGTTGTAAATGCTTTATCTTAAATGAAAAGGATGCCTTAGGAAATTCGATGCAAAATCCAATGAAGGCATATTTCTTGGTTATTCTTTGGTTTCTAAGGCTTTCCGTGTTTTCAACAAAAGAACCTTACTTATTGAAGAATCAATTCATGTCGTTTTCAATGAAATTTCAGAATTCAAGAAGAAAGATTTTGATGATGATTTTGGTCTTGATAATTTGAATTTGAATGAACCCTCTCCTCAAAATAACAACTTGGATGCATCTTCTTCCCAAATTTCCTTACCCAAGGAATGGAAATGCGTAGATGCTCATCCCAAGGAGTTAATTATAGGAGATACATCGAAAGGGGTTCAAACTAGCTCTTCTTTCAAAAATTTTTGTGCCCATGCCGCTTTTCTTTCTCAAGTTGAACCAAAATGCATTGTTGATGCCCTGAAAGATGATTCTTGGGTTATCGCAATGTAAGAAGAATTGAATCAATTTGAGAGGAATAAGGTGTAAAAACTTGTTCCTAAACCTAATGACCACTTAGTTATTGGTACTAAGTGGGTCTTTAGAAACAAGCAAGATGAATACGGTATCATGGTTCGAAACAAGGCTAGACTAGTGGCCAAAGGTTTCAACCAAGAAGAAGGTATCGACTATGAAGAGACCTTCGCTCCGGTAACAAGATTGGAAGCCATTAGGTTGCTCCTTGCCTTTGCTAGTAGTAAAGATTTCAAATTATTTCAAATGGATGTCAAAAGTGCATTCTTAAATGGTTATATTTCCGAAGAAGTGTATGTCGAACAACCACCCGGATTTGAAAGCTCTTTATTTCCTAATTAAGTGTTTAAGCTAACCAAACCTCTATATGGTCTAAAACAAGCCCCTAGGGCTTGGTATGAAATGCTTAGTCATTTTTTGATTTCAAATGATTTCACTAAAGGCAAGGTTGATACTACATTGTTTATTAAACATTTTGAAAATGATTTTCTTATTGTTCAAATTTATGTTGATGATATCATTTTTGGGTCTTGTAATGAATCACTATGTGAATTATTTGCTAAGGATATGAGTGATGAATTTGAGATGAGTCTAATGGGAGAACTAAATTTCTTTTAGGACTACAAATCAAGCAACTAAGTGATGGTATATTTCTAAATCAATCAAAATACACATTGGAATTATTAAAACGGTTTAACATGGATGGCTCAAAAGATGCTAGCACTCCTATGAGCACCTCTATTAAATTAGATATGGATGAAAATGGAGAAAGTTTTGATCAAAAAACTTATAGGGGCATGATAGGTAGCTTGCTCTATCTCACTGCAACCAGACCTGACATCATCTTCAGTGTAGGGTTATGTGCAAGATTCCAAGCTAATCCTAAACAATCTCACCTGAAAGCTGTCAAGAGAATTCTTAGATACCTAAAAGGTACCCCTAATCTTGGATTATGGTATCCAAAATCTGAAAATTTTGACTTGAAAGCTTACACAGATGTGGATTTTGGTGGATGTAAAATAGATAGAAAAAGCACTTCCGGAACATGCCAATTTCTAGGACATGCACTCGTTTCTTGGACTTCCAAGAAACAAAATTCGGTTGCACTATCCACGGCTGAAGCTGAATATATAGCTGCAAGTGCATGCTGTGCACAGGTTATCTGGATGAAAAATACACTAGAAGACTATGGAATCTACTTAAATAATATCCCTATAAAGTGTGATAACACGAGTGCTATTTGTCTAACAAAAAATCCAATTCAACACTCTCAAACTAAGCACATTGACATTAGGCATCATTTTATACGTGATCATGTAAGTAGTAAAAATGTCACCCTTGAATTTGTTGATACATCTCATCAATTAGCGGACATTTTTACCAAATCCTTAACTGAGGAACAATTTGATTTTATTAGGAGGAATTAGGCATGTTAAACTGCCCAAATAAGTAAGTTCTATTTGATGATATCTTTTCTTGAAATCATGGTTTTATTGATTTGAGTTTGATTTTGGGTTCATCGATTTGATTTTTTCTGATCTTATATTCATCGATTTGCCTTCATTCCTTCTCACGATTTTCAAAAAAAAAAAAACCAACGAAGAAAAAAGAACCCAAATCTGCAGACTTTGTGCTACTGGCAGTAGCACCGCCAGCTGCAGCGGTGACACCGCCTGGGAAGTCCGCTCCTGGTGGTGGAACCGCCTGCTGGGGCAGTAGAACCGCCTGCAGAGGCGGTAGAACCGCCCGAACACTCCTTTATTAAGGAGTGAGTTAGGGCCGGCAGTAGAACCGCTCGAACTCACTGCCCCTTTGCGGTAGAACCGGCCAAACCTCTCCCAACACCTTCTACACTCGATTTTACCAACCATTCTTCCCTTTAGAAGCCTAAGAAGAAGAACTAACCTTGTTCAAGCTTCCTACATCTCAAGGGCAAACTCTAAGGTAAAAACAGAATTATTCTCTTATTGTGTAGCTTCAATTCTGTTCTGTTTATTCTCTTAAAATTCTGTTCTGTTTCAAACAGAATTGTTTCAATTCTTGTCTACAACTGATTCTGTTCTTCAATTGTTTCAATTGTTTAATTTTTCACTCCTTTAAATAGAAATGGCTCCTAGAAGAACATCAAGAGACAAAGGAAAAAGGATGGAAGTAGATTCATTTGACCACACCTTGTTTAAATCACAAGAAGCTTCCCTTAGATTCTCTGAATTTGGTTCTAGATCCATTCATAAGGGAAAATATGTTGATTTGAATCAATTGGGCAACCTAGAACCTATCATGTGGTTTGCAGACTTAGAAGCCTTACCCATTTTGCAAATTAATGAACCTCTTTATCCACGCTTAGTGAAACTTTTCTATGCTAATCTAAGCTTGAATGATGATGGCTTATCAACTTATCTTTTAGGTAATGAGATTCAAATATGTGATATTACTATATGCTCATTAATTGGCATTGTTGAAAAGGAGCTAGGGTGCTACTTTAGAGGAAAGTGGGATACGGACACGATTGGTGCCACCCACTTTGAAGCTTTAGAAGCGATTTGCAAACCCAAATTTAGGTATCATTCCCAAGAGTTGTGAACATTTACTACCTTTTAACTCTAAAATTTTGCATCACATTCTAATTAGCATTATCATTCCTAAATAGTTTCATCATGATGAGATCGGCTTCAACGAGTTAGGTACCTTATTACGGATCATGACCGACAACCCTTTTGTTTTGGTTACCTAATCGAGCACATGATAGAGGTCCTTTCTAAAGGATCAATGTTACCATATGGAGGTTTGATTACTAGACTACTGCATGCCCAAAATATTAACATTCCTCCAGATGAAGAAGCAATACAAGTGGACAGATTTAATATCATTGATGTTAAATTACTTCGGCGACTTAGGTGTGTATTCGAACATGGAATAGGGGTTAGACAACCTAGGAGATGTGATATTCTTCCCCCACCCGTGGATCATCCTGAAACACCAGTCCTTAGGGGAAATGAATCTACTCCTCCTGATCCTTTTGTTGCAGCTACATCAGTGACACTTCCTGCTCCATCTTCTGAAGATCCGATCATGAGAGAGTTAAATGAAGTAAAACTACAGCAACTTGAAATTTTGAAGGAAATACGGAAGATGAACTTAAAGATCGATCATATGTATAGGCATCTTGGCATTCCTCCTGAGGAGTAGCTTGCTGTATTTCTTTTTTTTGAACGGTGTAAACTTATGTTGACATGTGTGTTGTATTATCTTCATTGCATCTTGACATATATGTTGCATTACATCGTCATGGCCACTATGTATTGATTTTTTGCTTTCTGATTAATTTCCTTTTTGTATGATATATTACGACCATCTTAAGTGTTACATATGAATCCCTTGTTTTCTTTTTGTTGATGACAAAGGGGGAGAAATAATGTGTGATGATAGTTATATGCATGGTTTAGGATCTTGATATCATGTTTTTAATTATGAACACTTACCTATTTGATATCTTCCATGCTTTACAAGCTATTACAAGTTCAAGCTTATTTAGGATCTTGATATCATATTTTTAACTATATATACTTGATTGATATCCTTGATACCTATTTGACAACATCAACTTTGAAGATTAATTCTTTACTGTGTTGAATTCAAAAATTGAATTCAAGCAATTTTTCTTAATGGCATATAGATAGGGGGAGTTATGAGTAACTCCTACACCCATGATTGTCATCATCAAAAAGGGAGATTGTTGAATCTCGGATTTTGATGATGAAGTCAATTGGTGAAATATTTGTGCTAATTCACCTTGTCGAGATAAGTGTGCAGGAACAACTACGAAGGGTAGAAAACATAAAGTGATCAAGTCCGTTGGGGGTTCAAGAGTTCATCGGAAGTCCGAGAGATTTTTGGATGTGTTGCCGGAACCATCAAAGATCAAATCGAGGACTTGCCGAAGTTTTGGAAGTTCCTCTCGAGAGATAAATCGCCAAAGGTTCGCGGAACTCAGGATGATCCGGAAACTAGCCGAAGACTTCGTTGAAGCTCGCCATACAATCCGAGATGTCTTTGAGAATCCACTGGAAGCAATCCGAGGAAGCATCGGAAGCTTCTTTGGAATCTCGCGGAAGCATGTCGGATCAAATCACGATTACTTGTGTTTTAATATTCGTAGTTTGCACATAAGTAAGGCAAGGATTTGAGGTAAAATCCTTACCTAAAATCGGTAGGGGCCAACCAGGTCTCTTGAGCCAAGTGAAGGCTCAAGCGAGGCTCATTCGGCCTTGGCGAATGAGGCGGCAGCTACCACCGAGCACAGGGTGGTGGAACCGCCCGGCTGAAGCGGTGGAACCGCTGGGTGGCGATACGCCACGCTACGAACGGCGGTGGCACCGCACTGTGCAGAAGCGTCACCGCCTGATGAGCAGTGGTGGAACCGCTTTGGGTGGCGATAGCACCGCCCGATCTCTAAACGAGCGGTGGAACACGCTTCGCGAAAGCTGGTACGATCCTGACGGTGGCACGCTGCAGGCATAGACCGCAGCGCACCATGATAAAAAAAAACATGTGACGGTGGCGCCAACCGGCAAAAAGATGGCACACGGTGACGGCATCTTGGAACTCCAAATTTATTTCAAATTTGGAGCCCAATTTGAATCCACTTTGGATCTATAAATACCCCTCCTTCCCGGTGAAAGGGCAATCCTTTTGAGCAAAAAGTCTAAGTCTTGAGTTCTTGAAGTGTGTTGTAAAGTCTTGCTTTTGCTAGTGTTCACCTTCTTCCCTTTCTTGAGAGATCTTGTACAAGTGTGAACATCTTGTAAAGGGTTGTAAAGGTGTTTGATCCTTCCCCCTCAAAGAGATTGCTAGTGGAAGAGAGGAGCCTCATCGTAAAGGCTTCAAGAGTGGATGTAGGTCATTTGAGAACCACTATACATCCTTGTGTTCATGAATGTGTGAGTGCTTACTTTCTTGAAGCATTTCTTTACTTTACTGCAAGTTATTTAGTTCATACTTATTTCCCTTAAGCAAGCAATTTCTTTCAAGCTCTCTTTCGTCAAATCGAGATCTTCCTACGAACGTGAGTTTTCGTAAATCGGATTCAAGAAAACGGTTTTAATCCGCTGCACTAATTCACCCCCCCCCCCTCTTAGTGCCTTTTAGATCCTTTCACCAACAAAAATCGAAGCAATGCAGGGCTGGCCGAAACCTACAAACGTGAACTTATTATGCAGGTTCCTTGGGATAATGGGCTACTACGAAAAATTCGTGAAGGACTATAGGAAGATCAATGCCCCCCTCACTTCTCCATTAAAAAAAGATGCCTTCCAATAGTCGGACAAAGCCTCCGCTACCTTCGACAAACTTAAGGCAGCCATGATGACAACACCGGTGCTAGTGCTACTAGACTTCAGTCGACCCTTCATCATTGAGGCCGATGCATCTGGAGTCAGAATTGGAGTTATTCTCATGCAAGATGGTCGACCACTTGCATACACCAGCAAGGCATTGTCTCCCACCCATAAAAAAATATCTATCTATGATTAGGAGATGCTCGCCATTGTGCACGCAATCATGAAGTGGAGACCCTACCTGATCAGTCGATGATTTCAGATTAAAACCGACCATAGAAGCCTCAAGTACATTTTGAAGTAGAAGATATCATCACTGGAGCAGCAAAAGTGGGTAACCAAACTTCTAAGATTTGATTACAAAATTATTTACAAAAAAGGGAAAGAAAACGTTATTGCAGATGCACTCTCACGGCTACTTGAGCAAGCTAAAATTTTAGCCATATCTCATCCTACCACCGGCTTCCTCGAGGACATTAGGGAGGAATGGAAAAAAGATCTAGAGACTAGCAACATCATTAAAAAAATTGGAGGAGGATCCAAGTGCAATAGCTCACTATACTTGGGATTCGAGGGATCTACACTACAAAGGTCGTATTGTGCTTATACCCAACTCCCGTTGCATCAAAGTCATTCTGCATGAAATGCACTCCACACCTTCAGCAGGGTACTCCAAATTTCTAAGAACCAACAAAAGAGTGAAGTAAAATTTTTATTGGAGAGGGATAAAAAAAATCATTTTTGAATACGTGGCATAATGTGATATATGTCAACAACAAAAGGGTGAAACAATGGTGAGTCCAGAGAAACTACAATCACTACCTATACTAGACTCGATATGGACTGACATCTCCATGGACTTCATCGAATAGCTATCACCTTCCAAAGGTAAAAGCACAATCCTCATGGTGATTGATCGACTCATGAAATATGCTCATTTTTGTACTGTGCGAAATCCCTACACTACTGCTAGTATTGCTCAGATTTTCATAAAAAATATTATTAAACTACATGAGATGCCAAGGTCCATTGTAAGTGATCATGACAAGGCCTTCACTAGTAAATTTTGGACCGAGTTATTTCAATTGCAGGGCACCAAACTCAAGATGAGCACAGCATATCATCCACAAATTGACGACCAAATAAAGGTGGTGAATAGGTGTTTAGAGACGTACCTTCGGTATTTCACTAGTGACAGTCCAAAGGAGTAGACAAAATGGCTCTCCTAGGCCGAATGGTGGTATAATACTATGTATCATTCATCTACAAAATGTACCCCATATGAAGCATTGTATGGTCGGCCGACACTTGTGATTCCAAAGTATATAATTGGCTCGACCAAGGTAGATCAGGTCAACAAAGATTTAATTGACAGGGACAAATTCCGACAACTACTAAAGGATAATCTCTCTATCGCTCAAGCCAGAATAAAGCAATAAGCCGACACATGACGAAGCGAAAGAGAATTTTTCGTAGGAGATTGGGTTTATCTACACCTACAGCCATACAAGCAACTCTCCATAAATACACGAGCCTCCATGAAGCTATCTCCATATTTTTATGGGCCATATCAGATCACAGAGCGAATTGGAGCCATGGCGTACAAATTTAAATTACCCGAGGATGCAAAAATTCATCCTGTTTTTCACGTGTCATGCTTGAAGCCCAAGTTAGAAGAACATGAGACACCCTAGATCCAACTGCCTAACACTACTAATGATAGAGATATTCAAGCCAAACCACAAGCCATCCTCAATCGCAAAATCGTGATGCGTCATCGATGTCCCTCTATTGAAGTACTAGTGCATTAGAATAATTTACCACTCGAAGATGCCACATAGGAATAATATGAGGAGCTGAAGACCCGATTCCCTAAGTTCATGGAACCTTAGCCTTGAGGACAAGGCTGATTTGAAGAGAGCGAGCTTAATAGGACCCTAGTAGGGTTTGGTCCGACTCAACTAAGTAGCAGCTAATAAAAGCCTTGTGAGAGTGTAATAAACCCCCACCTAGTCACCTCTATCCTATAAAGAAGAGTTGCTAGGGTTTATATTTGGGTCTTTGGGTTTTGTAGCCGTCGCCCCCCTTTATTGGGCCGGTCAGTAAAGATTGAGGGAAAAATGGCTAGTTCACTTAGGAAGCAGCCCCTAGGGCTAGGGTTTGGAGTCCTATATAAGCATGTAGCCTCCATCTCTTTGGAATAACAAGATTCATCTACAATTGTTGCCATTTGGCTGACTTCTAAGAGGGTGGAACTCCTATAGCGTTCCAAGGGTTGATTGATAGAACCTTAGAGGAATTCTATATAGATTGATCTTTGAGGGGGATCAACTCTTGGAATGCTATAGGGGTTCCACCTTCCAAGTAGTCGGCCTTGTGGCTGCAAAGTAGATTGATCTTTTCTTATTAAAAAGAGGTGGAGGCTACATACTTATATAAGACTCCAAACCCTAGCCTTGGGGGCTACTTCCTAAGTGAACTACCCGTTTTACCCTCAACCTTAGCCAACCGGCCTAGTAAAGGGGGGCGACGGCTAAGAAGCCCAAAGGCCCAAATGTAAACCCTAGCCACTCTTC
Organism: Musa troglodytarum; assembly: GCA_023547065.1. Lineage (NCBI taxonomy): Eukaryota > Viridiplantae > Streptophyta > Magnoliopsida > Zingiberales > Musaceae > Musa > Musa troglodytarum. The sequence goes on along the minus strand of CP097505.1, from coordinate 31,414,190 downwards.
TTTATAGGATAGAGGTGGCTAGGTGTGGTTTATTACACTCTCACAGGGTTTTTATTAGCTGCTACTTGGTTGAGTAGGACCCAACCCTACTAGGGTCCTATCAAGCTCGCCCTTTTCAAATCAGCCTTGTCCTCAAGGCTAAGGTTCCATGAACTCAGGGAACCGGATCTTTAGCTCTTCATATGATTCCCATGTAGTATCTTCGGGGGATAAATTATTCCAATGCATAAATACTTCAGTAGAGGGACATTAGCGATGCATCACTATTCTACGATCGAGGACTTGTGGATGAGCTTGAATATCTCCATCATCAGTGTTATTGAGCAATTGAATCTGGGGTGACTCGTGTTTTCCCAACTTGAGCTTCAAGCATGACACGTAGAAGACAGGGTGGATTTTGGTATCCTCAGGCAATTTAAGTCTGTACACCACGGTTCCAATACGCTTTGTGATCTGATAGAGCTCATAAAAACATGGGGATACCTTCAAGGAGGCTCGTGTGTTGATGGAGAGTTGCTTATATGGTAGTAGGCGAAGATAAACCCAATCTCGTACTGAAAATTTTCTTTCGCTTCGTCGTGTGTCGGCTTGGTGCTTTATTCTGGCATGAGCGGTAAAGAGATTATCCTTTAGCAACTATAGGAGTTTGTCCCTATCAATTAAATCTTGATCGACTTGATCTACCTTGGCCGAGCCAATTACATACTTTAGAATCATAGAGGCCGGCCGACCATACAATGCTACATATGGGGTACATTTTGTAGAAGAATGATACATAGTATTATACCACCATTCAGCCTATGGGATACATTTCGTCCACTCCTTTGGCTGGTCATTAGCGAAATAGTGAAGGTACATCTCTAAACACCTGTTCACCACCTATGTTTGGTCATCAGTTTGTGGATGATATGCTGTACTCATCTTGAGTTTGGTGCCTTGCAACTAAAATAACTCGATCCAAAATTTACTAGTGAAGACTGTCTCGATCACTTACAATGGACTATGGCATCCCATGCAGTTTAATAATATTTTCTATGAAAATTTGAGCAATACTAGCAGTAGTGTAGGGATTTCGCACAACACAAAAATGAGCATATTTCATAAGTCGATCAACCACCACGAGGATCATGCTTTTACCTTTGGAAGGTGGCAGCCCTTCGATGAAGTCCATGGAGATGTCAATCCACACTAAGTCTAGTATGGGCAGTGGATGTAGTTTCCCTAGACTCGCCACTATTTTACTCTTTTGCTATTGACATGCATCACATTGTGCCACGTATTCAGAAATAATTTTTTTCATCCATCTCCAATAAAAATTTTGCTTTCCTCTTTTGTCGGTTCTCAAAAATCTGGAGTGCCCTGCTGAAGGTGTGGAGTGCATTTCGTACAGAATGACTTTTATGAAAGGGGAGTTGGGTATAAGTACAATACGACCTTTGTAGCATAGATCCTTCGAATCCCTAGTATAGTGAGATATTGCACTTGGATCCTCCTCTAATTTTTTAATGATGTTGCTGGTCTCTAGATCTTTCTTCCATTTCTCCCTAATGTCCTCGAGGAAGTCATGGTAGGAAGAGAGATAGCTGAAAATTTAGCTAGAAATTGGGTGAGATTTTGATCTTCAATTTTTATTTTCTTCCCCTCTGGTTGCTGTTGGAGATGCATCAAAAAGCCACCATTTATCTTGTTCAAAACTTTCTCCATTCGTTGGGTCGAAATGGTGGTTATGTTACTTCTGCACTTCTCACATAGGTTGACCTGTTTGCCTTTGTAGTAGAATTTCATAATTAACTTAGAAAAGTTTCAAGATACATCACCTAGCATCATTAGCTATTCTATGCCCAACACGGCCTAATAATCATCAATTGGTAGGAGGAAGAAGTCGGCAATAATTTCTTGGTCTTGCAGTAATAGTTTCACCTGCAAACATCTTTGGTCGCACTTTAAGATTCGACCGTCGGTGACCTTTACGTCGAACTTGTGCAACCTTTGATGTGGAGCGCCATCCGAGCAGCAACCTTACTATTTAAGAAGTTATTAGTGCTACTTATATCGATGAGAACAGTGAACGGTTGTTATTTGAGAAGGCTTCCAACTTTCATCGTTTGCAGATTTGAGTAACCGGTTAATGCATGTACCATAAAGTCAGTCAATTGTAGCTCTTCTTCTGCATCTTCTTCCTCATTTCAAAGCTCTCTTCTAGCTATTCAATCACCTCTTCTTCCACTGGTTCAATCACAAGAAGTCTCCCTTTTTTACAGTGATGCTCGCGGCTCCACGGCTCGTCACAATGCCAACATAACCCCTTTGCAAATCGCTCCTGAAGTTCTTCTCTTGTCAACTTTTTTGTGCAGGAGCTTGGCTGATAGAAGGGGGGGGGGGGGGGCTAAGGGCTTTGTTATTACTGGTCGGGGAGTGACCCTAGTCCTCCGAGCTTCATGGTTTAATCGCTCCTCTTAAAGTCATGTGAATGAGATGGCTGCCATAAGTGTGTATGGTTGTCGCGCTTTAACTTCTCCCTGGACCTCCAGCTTTAGGCCCTCAATAAATGTCCCCAATAGCTATTTTTCAGACCAATCACAAGTTTAATTAGATAACCTTTCAAACCTGGTTTGATACTCTTGAATGGTGGAGGTTTGTTGGATCTTTGCTAGTTGTCCGTCAATGTTCTCGTAATCGATTGGTCCGAAGCGGATCAGCAGTCCTTCTTTAAATTTTCACCATGAGAGGACTCCATGAGTGTGTTCAAATCAATCAAACTACTATATGGTATCCCCTTCAAGATGTATAATCATAATTTCCACCATAGATGCATCCGTGGTTTTGTGATACTGAAAATATCGCTTCGCACATGAGATCCAACCAATCGGGTCTCCTTCTTCCCATCTAGGGAAGTCCACCCTCATGCATGGATAGGAGGGATCGATCGTAGAGCCTCCCCTCTCTTGGAAGTCATCTCTTCTGTTAGAGCTCTCTCCTTGATGTGATTTCTTCAGGCTCGGTGATCGGCCCAAACTGAGTTCGACAAAGAGAGTCTGAATCTTATCCTCTATTCACGTCTCGAAGGCTTCGAATTTAGCATTGATTACCTCCTCAAATGCCATAGTATATGCCTCCAAATTTGTAATATTAAGATCTCTCTTTTGTTGTTGGGTTAAAGGCATGTATTGGTTAAGAGAAGTGGTGGCCGAAAGGGTTGGTGGATTAGAGGATGTAGGCTAAGGTTTAGGCTTGTTTTGTGGCTATTTTGGATACGATTTGGGGTTGTAGTTTGATAGAGTTTTAGGGCTATGATGGTAGTAGATGAAGGTTAGACAAGAGGATTTTAGATCTGTGGTAGATGGCAACAAAAGTTACTACAGATATGTGCTGTCTCGTAAGAGCAGAATTGTCATTGAAGAAACAATATTTTCTCGATGAAATTTTCAGCAAAAACACAGAGATTTGAGGAGAAAATTTGAAAGCAAAATCTCAGTTTAGGTAAAAGAAATGATGATAAATTGGATCAAGAAAATTTTAGTAGCAATTCAGTAGAAGTTGCTGCAGATATGTGTTGTCTTGTAAGAGCAGAATTATCATCGAAGAAACTACGGTTTCTTAACGATATTTCCAGCAAAAATTCTGAGATTTGAGGAGAGAATTTGATAGCAAATTCTTAGTTTCGATAATAGCGATGATGACAAATTGGATCAAGAAAATTTTGGTAGCAATTTTGTAGAAGTTGCTACAGATGTGCTATCTTGTAAAGCAGAATTATCATCGAAGAAATAGCGGGTTCTCGATGAATTTTCCAGCAAAAATTCTAAGATTTGAGGAGGGAATTTGACAGAAAATTCTCGATTTAGATAACAGTGATGATGACAAATTAGATCAAAAAAATTTTGGTAGTATAACAGTAAGGAAATTGTTGCAAGTTACGATGGCAGAATTCTCGTCGAAAAATTTTAGCGGTTTGTGATGAAAATTTGCAGCAGCACAGGAATGTTTCAGAGATAAATTCTATAATAGATCAATCACAGATGAAAGCCAAGACGATTTGTGAAGTGCACAAGAAATTTCTTTCAAAAAGGATAGCGAATAGATTAGTTTAAAGTCAGCAATATGCGGCTGAAATTTTCTACAATAATCCTTCGTTCACAAAGATGATAACTTTTGCGACGAAAGGAATTCGTAGCAACGGATAGATAGCAATACTTCTTTTTAGTATTTTGAATGAAAATTTATAGCAGTAAAAGGTATTGGTGATAGGAGAATACTAGATCTCTAATGCAATTGGAGGTGGCGGTAGTAGATAGATTTGATCTACGACAGAAGATGACGGTGGAGATGGTGACATCAAGAGCAATTATGGGAATTGCTTGGTTGATGGTGGGTGGTAGAGATGGTAGCAAAAGCAACAAGATCACTGCTCTGATACCAAATGATAGAACCCTAGAGGAATTCTATGTAGATTGATCTTCGAGGGGGATCAACCCTTGGAACGCTATAGGAGTTCCACCCTCGAAGTAGTCGGCCTTGTGGCTACAAAGTAGATTGATCTTTTCTTGTTAAAAAGAGATGGAGGTTACATACTTATATAGGACTCCAAACCCTAGCCCTAGGGGCTGCTTCCTAAGTGAACTATGTTAGGGATCGAGCGGCACTAAGAGGGGGGGGGGGGGGGTGAATTAGTGCAGCGGATTAAAAGCGTACTCTTGAAACCGATTTTGCAAAAACACACGATCGTAGGAAGATCTCGATTTGGCAAAAGAGAACTTGAAAGTAATTGCTTGCGTAAAGGAAATAACTATGAACTAAATAACTTGCAGCAAAGTAAAGAAATGCTTCAAGAATGTAAACACTCACACATTCATGGACACAAAGATGTATAGTGGTTCGGTCAAATGACCTACATCCACTCTTGAAGCCTTTACAATAAGGCTCCGCTCTTCCACTAGCAATTCCTTTGAAGGGGAAGGATCAAACACCCCTTTTACAACCCTTTACAAGATGTTCACACTTGTACAAGATCTCTCAAGAAAAGGAAGAAGGTGAACACTAGCAAAACAATACTTTTCAAAACACTTCACAAGCCCAAGACTTTGAATTTTTGCTCAAAAGGGTTCCCTTTTAGCTGGGAAAGGGTGGGGTATTTATAGATCCAAAGTGGATTCAAAATTGGGCCTCTAAATTTCAAATAAATTTAGAGTTCCAATGTTTTTGGTGGTCGGGAAGTGCGGTTACCGCCGCTGGCGGTGCCACCGCTCAGACGCTTGTTGATCGACGACAGGCGTGAGACGCTCGTGCAGCGTTCTACCGCAGCTAGTTAGTAGCCGGGCGGCATTATCAGCCTCTGTGCAAAGTGCTTCCACGACCGCCAAGAGGCTCGCCATAGTACCTAGCTACACAGCTGGGCATGCTACAGTACAAGAGTGCGCACGCAGGCCGGTCTTGGCGAAAATTTTGGCCCAAACCCATCTAATCAAGGCCCTAGGGGCCCCCACTTTGGGTTATCTAATCCTATCCCAAAATATGTACTAACTACAAATTTTGAAGACATTACCTAAGCTATTACAAAGTCCATGAAGTCAAGTCTTCTTCCGTCGAGCTTAGCGAACTTAGCGGTCTTAGCGATCCCTGGAAACCATCCTGCGGACTCGGCAAGCTCTCGACTCCACGATAATTTTGGCGAGTTCCCGAGCTTCTTTGGCAAGCTTGATCTTTCTTGTCAAGCTCCGTGAACTTCAGCGAACCTCCGTGAGCCCGAAAACCCTTGACAAGCTCCCTACTTGTTCTCGGCCGATTCGGCACTCCCAATGAATCTTGGGCTTAGTCAAACTCTCGAACTCCCAATGATCCATCGCACTTGACTTCGGCCCTTGATTTCGCTTTACGTCTTCATCCCTTTCGTAGTTACTCCTGCACAAACAAACTCGATATCCATGGCGCAACTCCGCACTTCTTGGCCCGATGCCCGACGTACGAAGCCTCCTGCCGATAGTCGACCGAACCTCTGGCTCGACACCCAATATCCTGATCGATAGTAGACCTGCGTAACTCAACACGCAGTTAGACAACAAATCACACTCAATTAGTTTCATCATCCAAATCCGAGATTCAACAAACTACCCATTTTATACTCAACCTTAGCCAACCGACCCAGTAAAGGGGGGGCGATGGCTAAGAAGCCCAAAGTCCCAAATGTAAACCCTAGCCACTCTTCTTTATAGGATATAGTTGGCTATGTAGGATTTATTATACTCTCATAGGATTTTTATTAGCTGCTACTTGGTTGAGTAGGACCCAACCCTATTAGGGTCCTATTATTGATCCCTCTCAAAGATCAATCTATATAGAATTCCTTTGGGGTGCTATCACACTACTTTGAAGTCTTTCAAGGGTAGCAAAAAAAATCCAACAATAGTCTCAGGCCCTGTATAATCAGTTTTATATTTGAATATTTGCTGTCACAAGTTAAAGTTCATCTATTAGCAACCTTTACTTCGAATTTGTCATAGCCTTCAATATGGTAGGCCAATCGGTCAACAATCTTACTGTCCATGAAATTGTTAGTGCTATCGGTATTAATCAGAACTGTAACAGGTTGATGTTCCAAAATTCCTTCAACTTTCATAGTTTGTGGGTTAGAATAGCTAGCTAATGCATGCACTATATGTGTAATAGGTTCAACATCTCTATCAAAATCCATACCTTCATGATCAGAGTCAACGTTATCGGCTTCCGATTCCTCCTTAATTGGTTCAATCACTAGAAGTTGTCCTTGTTTACATCGGTCCTCCTTACTAGGTGGCTCGCTGATCATTTGTTTATGGTCACTTTTATTTCGATAATTTTCCCAATTGATTTTTTCCTTATGTAGATGTGCAAATGAAATTGCAGTTATCATAGTACATGGCTATCGAGCCTTAACTTCACATCTGATATCTGGATTCCCTTCAATAAAGGTATCTACTAGCTATCGTTCAGACCAATCTGTGGCTTGATTTGATCATTATTCGAATTTGCCCTGATATTATAACATTGTAGAAGTCTAACGAATTTTAGCGAGCTATCCATCTTGTTGAATCTTACTAATGTTCTCCAACATGCTTCTTTTGAATTCATTAAGGGTCTCCTATAGTCGGTTCTCAATTCTGATTTCCAATGCTTCAATTTGGGCCTTAACTGAGTTGTCGGTAGCCATTCCCTATTTCTGTTGATGTGTGGGGTGAGAGCACCATAGGATAGAAGGCGACGGTGTCAGGGTAATCTGGTGGCAACTGGTGGCTGCGACAAGATGCAAAGCAAGAGGGAGACAGTGATGGGATGTAGCTGCGATGGTTGTTGTCAATCCTGACAGCGAAGAGGGAAGGAAATGACAGTGGTTGTGGTAGTTGCAGCTGAGACGGTTGCTGCGGACATGGCTGCGGTGGTTGCTATCGATGCCGCTAGCATAGAGGAGATGAAATGGCAGTGGTTGTGGCTACTACGGTTATGAGATGGAAAATTTCTGTCACTACGTGCTGCATGTGATATTGCTACAGGTGCCGAGGGTTGGATGGTGGCAACGTTGATGTTACTGCATGTGCTATGATGCAAAAAGGCAATCGTCGAATAGCCAAGGTTGAGATTGCGGTGGTGCGATTGGAAAAAAGTTGGAAGGTAGCATTCATGGGAAGAAGTCAGCAGCATCATGGCAGCATCGTGGGGAGAAGGCAGCAGCGTCATGGGAAGTTGGCACCGATCATGGACGGTTGCAGTAGTTGTGGTGGTTGAGGAGTTTACGGTGGCAGCCAACACTTGCGGTGGTCGTGGGAAAGCTTTATTTCACCGTAGAATAGGGATGTTGGAAGCAGCAATTATTGCTGCTGAGGTTGGTGGCTATGACGGTGATGGTCGCGGAAGGGAAAGAACAGAGATAGTGGTGGTTTCCAGCCAGAGAGCGTCGGGCCTGAGATCAGCAGTGCTACCCTATTTCTGTTACACCGCATGCTGGCTGCGATGGTTGAGGAAGCAACGATGGCTACGGTGGTAGAGAACAAGGCTGCAGAGTTTGCTGTCATAGCCGACAACAAGAAGGGGAGGAACTGATGGTTGTGGCAGCTGTGGTTACGACCCAAGAGGAGGCAGCGAAGAGTGCCAGGGTTGAGATCGACAGTGCTGCCATGTTTCTATCACACCACACACTGGCTGTGGCAGTTAAGGAAGTGGCGTTGGCAATGGTTGCTGGCAGTGATGGTGGTGGAGAGGGGGTAGTGATTGCACAGTTGTGGCAGCTATGGTTGCGACCCAAGAGGTGGCAGCGAAAAGCGTCAGGGCTGAGATCAACGGTGTTGCCCTATTTTTGTCTCACCGTACATTAGCTATGGTAGTTGAGGAAGCAGCGACAGTGATGGTCGTTGGTAGTGGCAGTAGTGGAGAGGGGTCAGGGACTACGGGTGGATGCCGAGGTCGGCGGCTATGTTCTTCTACCCTTTTTCTTTCTTGCATTCTTCTACTTTGTTTCACCATAGAACAGGGACAACTACGGCTATAGATCGTTGCAGTTGAGGCAGTGAGGGGGAAGAGTGCCTGGGGCTGGATGGCAGCGATATTATGGGGAGTCACCATGAGGAAGGGGAATCAGAGTAGTGGCAGCAATGAATGCTGAGGTCGATGGTTGTGTTCTTCTGTCCGTTTTCTTTCTTGTGTTCTTCTATTATGTTTCACCACAGAACAAGGGCGGCTACAACTGTAATTCGCTACGGTTGAGGTAGCAAGGAGGAAGAGCATCGTGGGTTGGTGACGATGATGGTCACGGCCATTGGGATCTAGAGCAGCACTAAGAGGAGGGGTGAATTAGTGCAGCGGTTAAGAACGATAAATTTTGGCGATTTAAAAATACTTTCAGAAACTTAGAACGTTAAAAACTTCGTTTCAACTAAAACGGTATCGGAAAAGCTCTAACTTAAACTTGAGAATGTTTAAAGAAGATGAAGGGCCGTGAACAAGCAAAGTAAAGGTTTGTAGAAAGGTAAATGCAAGAATATAAACGCAAACTAAGTTCTATAATGGTTCGGTCATCCGACCTACGTCCACTCCTGATTCCTCTTCTCTTGAGGCGATCGACTTTCCACTATGTATCCTCCTTCCAACAGACGAGGATTGACTCCCTTTTACAGCACTCTCCTTTTGATAGGCTTAGGAGCTAACCCTTACAAAGCCTCTCACCCCTCTCTTGGACTAGATCACACTTAAAGCTTAGAGGAAAGATTTTGACACTATTACAATAGAGTTTTCCCTTTTTCTTTCTCAAGTTTTGTGTGTGATTCAATCATGGATGAGAGGGGTATTTATAGGCCTCAATATGATTCAAATTTGGAGCCCAAATTTGAATCATCCCATATTTCCAAGTGCTGGCGGTACCACCACCTGACATTGGCGGTAGCATCGCCAGTACACTCTAGTTCTATCAGTATACTAGGCAGTACCACTACCGAGTCTAGCAGTACCACCGCTTGACAAACTAACACGGTCAATGTACTAGGCGATACCACCACTCAGCCAGCGATGCCACTGCCTAGGCACTTTGCCCTAAGGCGGTACCACCGCCCAAACCACCTGGGAAACTGAACACAGTTGGTACCACCACCCTTGTCTAGCGGTACCACCGCCAGACAGGGTTCAGCAACCCTATTTGGGCCTTGAGTCTGGCCCAAACTTATCCGGGTATGGGCCCAACTGGCCACTAACTAGGTTAGCCCAATTATAACCCAATTAGTCCTTAATTATACTTTGATTTAGATAATTATTATAACGCTTTAATCAAAATATCACCTGGCACATCATTGGCACATCGGTGCTTCGTTCGTTTCTTCAGCGCATCATCCTTTCTTGCGGCCTATTTTCCAATCAGCAACTGACGCCTGCAACCTTGATCTTCTTGGTGCAACTCCACTCTTCTTGGCCCGATGCCCGATTTCTTTGTCCGAAGCCTTCTATCAATCGTCGAACGGACCTCCGGCTCTATGTCCAATCTTCGAACGTGTTTTCCTCTAGTGCAACATCGATTCTTCCTACATCAATTATTTAAGCCTGATCGAGAGTAGCTTGTGTGACTTAAAATGCAGTTAGATAAACAAAACATACTCAATTAGTTTTATCATCAAAATATGAGATTCAACAATCTCTCCTTTTTTTATGATGACAATAATTGATAACGGAGTTAACCGTAACTCCCTAGAGTTTAAACAAACTACCCCTATCAATATGCCATATTGATAGAACACTTGGATTATCCTAAATCCAAGCAACATGTAACAAAATCATATAATGAAAGACATCAAACCATAATGCAAATATATAAAATATTCAATACTTCATTCATTGCATGAAATCATCAATCTACTTCTCCCCCTTTGTCATCAACAAAAAGGAGAAGTTGCATCTTAGCTAGTATTAAGATGCAAATTTTATAATTACACTAGCTATCAAGATATATGTTCAACATACATCACTTTAAAACATTCAATAATGGTAAGTTTTTAAGGATGTGTAATCATGGTAATTCAATATTTGCTCTTGTGCAAGTTTGCACTTTGCTTCTCTTGAGATTGCAAGGTAGCAATCGTTCCTTTTCTTTTGAAAAGTACAAATAGCTTTCCTTTGCTAGCAAGCAATTTTTTTTTTCAAAATTGATATTACTTTAAACATGCAAGCTAACTCTTCATTACAAGCATAGAAGCATGGCAAGTGTAAGATTGTAAATTCTCTAAGTTTTGCATTTTTGCTTCTATTGAGATAGCACTTCTTTGCTTCTCTTTGTGATATTTAATAAGATAACAACTTTGAAATGTGCAAGCTATCAATCTTTGCTTTATTTCGTGAAGTGCATGATAGCAAACTATCTCCCCCTTTATCATTTACAAAAAAGAAGGGAGGGAATACAAAGTTTTCTTTACATTTACTTTCAAATACATTTGCATCAAAATATACATTAGTTATTACATGATGCATACAAGCCATAGATGCAAAGAATGAAAGATATCAATATGAAATATCAATAAGGATCAAGAGATATCATTCATGGTTCACAAATGTCCCTTTTCAACAAATATCAATAAGGATTAAGATTCAATGATTTATCCTAAAGCAAATTTTCTTTTATATCAATTCTCAATTATCGCATAAGGCATACAAGGTAAAGAAATAATGTCATTTCTATATCATGAAGGATATATTGTCTAGGCTCAAGAAGAACAAGATTCATTTGAGAATAGATAGCAAAACAACTTGATTCATGCATTTTCATCAAGATTATATTTTAAAAGAAATTCCAAGTATCTAGATGTCAAGATCATGATTTCATAAAAGTAATTCAAAAATATAGTTTCAAGAAATCAAAATCATGAAAGAGAAGTTTCAAGTAAGGAATCAAAAATTTTTGATTCATGCATTCAAGCTATCATTACTCATATATTAAAAAAAAACGTAAATATCAAGAACACGAATTCATTCAAGTATTGAGTTCCAAAAAATCAAAAGACAAGTTACATTTCATTTAAAGAATTCTCTTTTGGTAAATGCAGGGAGCATGATAAACGATCTTGATTTATAAAGAACTTCAAGTTATAATTGTCAAGATCATGATTTCAATAAATATTTTCTTTAGCAAAGCATCACATAAGCACTTTATTATTGTATAAGAAATCTCATTGCATCATGATTTATAAATTCTTTCTCTACATATAAATCATAGGAGATATAATAGCAATGATATCGATCATGATTCATTTGGTAGCAAATAACAAGGAGAACAAATTGTTTCATGCATAAGAAATCTTAATTAGTCAAGAAATCAAAGGAAGGTTCATGATTCACTTAAAACAAAAGATCTCATTCAAATCAATTTGTCAACTTGACAATCCATCATTAAAATTATTTGCATAAATTCATATAAATGGATTCTTTATCATATCATTAAAATTTCATTCATAGGATATTCATAACATATGCTAAATGAATTCATCACTTGTCTTTCATGAAAAATCAAAAATTTCAAGAATCATGCATTTTCTTTTTTTATGATTAATTTCATTTGAACATGCCTTTGTCGTTTAATGTCAAATAGAGATAAGCATGAAAGTTCAAGACTTAAAGAGAAATTTCATAACACAACTCATCAAGTATGATTCTAAACATTCATTTTCAAGACACAATAAAAAGAGTAAATCAAGGAATCATTCATATCATATCATGAATTTCAAAAGGCATTTTAAGTTATCATGAATTCATAAAAATTCAAATATATAGTTCTAAAAAATCAAGATCATGACTATAATAAAGGTTATTCAAGTTCGAATCATCAAAATCATTTTCATGATTCAAGAGATTCACATGAATTCATTAATTGAGTTCATTAATTTCAATATGATAAAAATCCATTTTCATTTCATGCAATTTTTATGTGAGCATGTTCAAGTCTTTTATAAAAACATGTATCAACATTTAAAAATGAGACATAAGTTTCATCATAAAATCAATTAAGGCCCATTAATCCAAGATAGAATTTTTCAAACTATAAGCATGATACACACATCTATCATTAAAAGACTTTCAAGAAATTCATACATAGATATGTATCATGTTTAGAACCAAAAACCGGTAAGGAAAGTATACATGGAATTATGTCATCTTAAAATGTCATCTTAATTTGACATTAAAATGATTAGACCAAAAGCACATTAATCCAAAACATAGAGTTTCAAATCAACAATACTTCAAAAACTCATGCATGATATAAAATCGTCAAGCAACATGTTTAGAATGGAAAACCAATGTAACTCATCAAGATACATATGCATGGATTAGTCCTATTAGGTGTACACACATTATCACACATCATACAATCATCATTCAAATTTTTATTTTTCAAAAATTTTAGAAGAAAAAGCAGGATAATTTTTTAAAATAATTTTTTATTTCCTACCAACTAAACTAAGCACTCATGAAAAATTTCAAGTAATTTCATAAAGCAAAGGAGCTTTGGTTCAGTTGCTTACCTTGTAGTCGAAAACTGTCAAAGCGCAATTTCTCATTTGCTGTTCGGAAGTTCTTGATTCATCCTTGGGTGCCTTCCTCTTCTTCGGCCTCTTCCTCCATTCAAGTTCATTTTTGATTTTAGATTTTTGTTTAATGAACTTATTAAAATTGATTAAAAGTTCAATGTCTTCTTCATTGTCCTCATCACTTGAGTCATCACTCAAGTGGCATTTTATAGTCCGAAGTTCCAAATCCTTCATGTTCTTTGGAAGGTAATTCATGTCTTCATCAGGTTCAAAGAAACTCATTTTATAGGTCATTAATGACCCGATTAGTTCTTCCAATGAAAATTTATTTAGATTTTTAGTTTCTTATATCATCATTACTTTAAGATCCCACCTTTTTGAAAGAGATCTTAAGATCTTGTTAGTGAGTTCAAAATTTGAAAAACTTTTACCAAGACTTTTAAGCTATTGATAACATCCATGAAACGAGTGTACATATCGCCGATAGACTCGCTTGGTGTCATTCGGAAGAGCTTAAAATCATGCAATAAGAGGTTTACTTTCAAGTCTTTGACTCTACTAGTTTCCTTGTGCGTGATTTCAAGTGTCCACCAAATATCAAAAGCTATTTTGTACGTAGAAATCTAATTGAACTCTTTTTTATCTAAAGTACAAAATAAGACATTCATAGCCTTTGCATTTATTGAAAAAGATTTCTTCTCTAAATCCGACCAATCGTTCATCGGTTTAAAGGGAAGTTGAAAACTATTTTCAATAATATTCTATAAATCCAAATTCATAGAAATCAAGAAAACTCTCATTCGAGTTTTCCAATATGTGTAGTCCGAATTGTTAAAGAATGGGGAACGAATAATCGAAAACCCTCTTGAAAGTCGTGAAGAGCCATTTCTCATGAGTGTGAATCCGAAAGAGAAATAATGAGGCTCTGATACCAATTGTTGGGATCTAGAGCGGTACTAAGAGGGGGGGGGGGTTGAATTAGTGCAGCGGTTAAGAACGATAAATTTCGATGATTTAAAAATGCTTTCGAAATCTTTGAATGTTAAAAACTTCGTTTTGACTAAAATGGTGTCGAAAAAGTTCTAACTTAAACTTGAGGATGTTTAGAGAAGATGAAGGGCAGTGAACAAGCAAAGTAAAGATTTGTAGAAAGGTAAATGCAAGAATATAAATACAAACTAAGTTTTATAGTGGTTCGGTCATCCGACCTACGTCCACTCCTGATTCCTCTTCTCTTATGACAATCAGCTTTCTACTAGGTATCCTCATTCCAACAGGCGAGGATTGACTTACTTTTATAGTACTCTCTTTTTGAAGGACTTAGAAGGTAACCCTTACAAAGCCTCTCACCCCTCTCTTGGACTAGATTACACTTTAAAGCTTAGAGGGAAGATTTTGACACTATTACAATAGAGTTTTTCCTTTTTCTTTATCAAGTTTTGTATGTGTTTCAACCATGGATGAGAGGGGTATTTATAGGCCTCAATGTGATTCAAATTTGGAGCCCAAATTTGAATCATCCCAGATTTCTAGGTGCTAGTGGTACCACCACTTACACTAGCGGTAGCACCACTAGTACACTCTAGTTCTATCAGTGTACTGGGCAGTGCCACCACCCAGTTTGGTGGTACCATCGTTTGACACACTAATACGATCAGTGTACTAGGCGGTACCACCACCCAACCAGCGGTGCCACCACCTAGGTACTCTGCCCCAGGGTAGTACCACCGCCCAAACCACTTAGGAGACTAAACCCCAGTGGTACCTATTGAATCTCGGATTTTGATGATGAAGTCAATTGGTGAAATATTTGTTCTAATCTACTTTGTTGAGATAAGTGTGCAGGAACAACTACGATGGGAAGAAAACATAAAGTGATTTACCAAGGTCAAGTCTGTCGGGGGTTCAAGAGTTCATCGGAAGTCCGAGAGATTTTCGGAAGTGTTGCCGGAACCATCCAAGATCGAATCAGGGACTTGCCGAAGTTTTCGGAAGTTCATCTCAAAGATCGTCGAAGGTTCGCGGAAGTTACCGGGAAGATTCGGAAGCTAGCTGAAGACTCGTTGAGCTCGCCTTACAATCCAGGAGTATGCTGGGAGTCCATTGGAAGCAATCCGAGGGAAGCATCGGAAGCCTGCCAGAATCTTGTCGTAAAGCTCGCCGGAAGTTGACTTGAAGAGTGTCGGATCAAATCACGTTGAGTTATGTTTTTAAGTTTGTAGTTTGCACATGAGTAAAGCAAGGATTTAGGAAAAGAAAATCCTACCTAAATTCAGTGGGGGCCAACCGGGCCTCTACTAGGCCAAGTTGGGGCTTAAACAGGGCCCATTCGGCTTTGGCTAAATGGGCCAGGCGGTTAAACCGCCCTTGACCTAGAAGCGGTGGGACGCTTAGGCTGGGCGGTAGCACCGACCTCATGTGACGAGCGGTGGAACCGCTTTGGTGGCGATACCGCCCGATCCTGAACTAGAGCGGTAGCACCGCCTGCATGGGGCGGTGGTACCGCCCTTGTGTGTCAGTCAGCAGATTGACACAAGCGGTGGCACCGCCTCTGACACCCAAAACCGGGAACTCCAAATTTGATTTCAAATTTAGAGCCCAATTTTGAATCCATTTTGGATCTATAAGTACCCCCCCCCCCTTTCTCAACTGAAAGGGCACCCTTTTGAGAGTTAGAATCTTAGTCTTGAGCTTTTGAAAAGTCTTGAAAAGTCTTGTTCTTGCTAAGTGTTCACCTCCTTCTTCTTGAGAAATCTTGTAAAAGTGTGAACTTCTTGTAAAGGGTTGTAAAAGGGGTATTTGGTCCTTCCCCTTCAAAGGATTTGCTAGTGGAAGAGCGGAGCCTCATCATAAAGGCTTCAAGAGTGGATGTAGGTCATTTGACCGAACCACTAAACATCATTGTGTTCATAAATGTGTGAGTGTTTACATTCTTGAATCATTTCATCATTTCATTACTTGGCTGCAAGTTGTTTAGTTCATAGTTATTTCCTTTATGTAAGCAATTACTTTCAAGTTCTCTTTCGCCAAATCAAAATCTTCCTACGAACTTGTGTTTTTGCAAAATCGGTTTCAAAAGTACGATTTTAATCCGCTACACTAATTCACCCCCCCCCCCTCTTAGTGCCTTTTAGATCCTAACAATTAGTATCAGAGCAAGGTTTGCTCTCATATTGGTTTAAAACCCAAGAGAGATGGCCTACTTCAGTATGCAAGAGGGTCACTCCATTACTCGTCCGCCTATGTTTAATGGGTCGGATTATACGTATTGGAAGACTCGTATGAGGATTTTTCTCATTTCCATGGACTTCGAACTTTGGAACATTGTTGAAAATGGCTTTACAAAATCTTCTCTTCCGATGAGTGAGTGGAATGAGTCGGAGAGGAAGATTTTTGCTCTTAATGCAAAGGCTATGAATGCCTTATTTTGTGCGCTTGATAAGAATGAGTTTAATCGGGTTTCTATTTGTGAATCGGCATTTGATGTTTGGAGCACTCTTGAAATTACTCATGAAGGCACTAGCCAAGTGAAAGAGTCCAAAATCAACATTCTTATGCATTCCTATGAACTTTTTCGTATGAAACCAAATGAGTCCATTGGAGACATGTACACCCGCTTTACGGATGTCATCAATGGACTTAAAGCTCTTGGTTTTTCTAATTTTGAATTGGTAACTAAAATTTTAAGATCCCTTCCAAAGAGTTGGGATCCAAAGGTCACGGCCATTCAAGAGACCAAGGATCTTAAAATATTTCCGCTTGAAGAACTTATTGGATCTCTAATGACCTATGAGATGATGTGCCATGCTCATGAAGAGCTTGAGAACCCCCTTCCAAAGAACAGGAAGGATATGACACTTAGAACACAAGAAGACCACTTGAAAGGAACATCAAGTGATGAGGACAGTGACAATGACATTGCACTTCTAACTCGAAAGTTTAAGAAATTTATAAGAAAGAACAAATTTAAAAATGACACAAAAAGCAAATTTGAACACAAAAAGGATCAAGTTATTTGCTACGAATGCAAGAAGCCGGGACACTTCAAGAATGAATGCCCTCAAGCCAAGAAGAAGCAATTCAAAAAGAAAAAAGCCTTGAAGGCCACGTGGGATGATTCAAGTGACTCCGAGGTTGAAGAAGCTAGCAACAAAGAAGAGGCAAACTTCGCACTAATTGCATTAGGAGAAGAGGTTAGTGAGTTACTTAATGAAGAATTATCTTTCGATGAACTTTCTATGGCTTTTCATGAGTTATTTGATGAATATAGAACTATTAGTAAGAAGTTCAATTTGCTTAAGAAAGAGCATGCTTTATTACAAAGTAAGTTCAATAGTTTTCAAAACCCTTCTTTACCCCCATGCTCTAAGTGTGAAGACTTAGATGCAACAAAGAGGGAGAACTTGCTACTCAAAGAGACCCTAAACAAGTTTAAGGTCGGTAGCAAGGGCTTGGACATGATCCTTGCTAACAAAGGTCACGTCGGAAATAGAAGTGAAATTGGATTTGTGAGAGGTTCTCACCAAAATCCCACCACCTTCGTTGAAGGGCCTACATTGCATGTATCACCCCATTTGAAATGTAATTTTTGTGGTAAAATGGGACATGTTGCTTACAAATGTCCATTCAAGAAAATTAATCCACAAAAATTGATATGGGTTCCTAAAGGAACCATAAACAATTCAATGATAAATTACAAAATAAGTAGATCAATTTGTAAGGCACCCAAAATCAAATGGGTACCTAAAAACCATCCTCTTTGTAGACAAATTCACAAGCTAGAGCAAGAAATGGTATCTTGATAGTGGATGCTCAAGGCACATGACCGGAGATCCATCTCATTTCTCTATGCTCACTAGCAAAGAAGAAGGATATGTCACCTTCGGAGACAACAACAAGGGTAAAATCATTGGCAAGGGAACCATAGGTAACAAATCAAGTTTTTCAATTGATGATGTGTTACTAGTTGATGGTTTAAAACATAATCTTTTAAGTATTAGTCAATTATGTGATAAAAGTTATGTTGTTAGATTTGAATCTAATGTTTGCATTATTGAAAAACACAATAATAACATATCCATGATTGCTTTAATACAAAATAATGTCTACACCATAAATATTGATGAATTAAGTAATGAAATGTGCTTTTCGATTTTGAATGATGATGCTTGGCTTTAGCATAGGAGATTAGGCCATGCAAGCATGAAACTAATCTCTAAGATTTCATCTAGAGAATTAGTAAGAGGTATCCCAAACATGAAATTTGTTAAGGATAAGGTATGTGATGCATGTCAACTAGGAAAACAAATAAAGACTAGTTTCAAATCAAAAAATCAAATTAGCACCACTAGACCATTGCAATTGATCCATTTGGACTTATTTGGACCAATTGACATAACAAGCCTAGGAGGTAGCAAATATGCCTTTGTAATTGTGGATGACTATAGTAGATACACTTGGACCTATTTCTTGGCTCATAAAAGTGATTGTTTCAAATGTTTCTCTAAATTTTGTAAACTCACTCAAAATGTAAAAAGTTTTATGATTTCATCAATTCGAAGTGATCATGGAGGTGAATTTCAAAATCATGACTTCCAAAATTTTTGTGAAATAAACGGATACAATCATAACTTCTCTACTCCAAGAAATCCATAACAAAATGGAGTAGTGGAAAGGAAAAATAGAAGTTTGCAAGAAATCGCTAGAACCATGTTAAATAATATAATTTACCAAAATATTTTTGGGCCAAAGCCGTGAATACGGCTTGCTGTGTTATGAATAGAGTTCTAGTAAGACCATCCCTATCTAAAACTCCATATGAATTATGGAATGATAAAAAACCCAATGTTTCTTATTTTAAAGTTTTTGGTTGTAAATGCTTTATTTTAAATGAAAAGGATGCCTTAGGAAAATTCGATGCAAAATCCAATGAAGGCATATTTCTTGGTTATTCTTCGGTTTCTAAGGCTTTTCGTGTTTTCAACAAAAGAACCTTAGTTATAGAAGAATCTATTCATGTGGTTTTTAATGAAATTTTCGAATTTAAGAAGAAAGATTTTGATGATGATTTTGGTCTTGATAATTTGAATTTGAATGAACCCTCTTCTCAAAATGACAACTTGGATGCATCTTCTTCCCAAACTTCCTTACCCAAGGAATGGAAGTATGTAGATGCTCATCCCAAGGAGTTAATTATAGGAGATGCATCGAAAGGGGTTCAAACTCGCTCTTCATTCAAAGATTTTTGTGCCCATGCCGCTTTTCTTTCTCAAGTTGAACCAAAATGCATTGTTGATGCCCTGAAAGATGATTCTTGGGTTATCGCAATGCAAGAAGAATTGAATCAATTTGAGAGGAATAAGGTATGGAAGCTTGTTCCTAGACCTAATGACCACTTAGTTATTAGTACTAAGTGGGTCTTTAGAAACAAGCAAGATGAATACAGTATCGTGGTTAGAAACAAGGCTAGACTAGTGACCAAAGGTTTCAACCAAGAAGAAGATATCGATTACGAAGAGACCTTCGCTCCGGTGGCAAGATTGGAAGCCATTAGGATGCTCCTTGCCTATGCTAGTAGTAAAGATTTCAAATTATTTCAAATGGATGTCAAAAGTGCATTCTTAAATGGTTTTATTTTTGAAGAAGTGTATGTCGAACAACCACCGGTTGAAAACTCTCTATTTCCTAACCACGTGTTTAAGCTAACTAAGGCTCTATATGGTCTAAAACAAGCCCCTAGGGCTTGGTATGAAGGCTTAGTTCTTTTTTAATTTCAAATGATTTCACTAAAGGCAAGGTTGATACTACATTGTTTATTAAATATTTTGAAAATAATTTTCTTATTGTTCAAATTTATGTTGATGATATTATTTTTGGTTCTTGTAATAAATCACTATGTGAATTATTTGCTAAGAATATGAGTGATGAATTTGAGATGAGCCTAATGGGAGAACTAAATTTCTTCTTAGGACTACAAATCAAGCAACTAAGTGATGGTATATTTCTAAATCAATCAAAATACACATTGGAATTGTTAAAACGATTTAACATGGATGGATCAAAAGATATTAGTACTCCTATGAGCACCTCCGCTAAATTAGATATGGATGAAAATGGAGAAAGTTTTGATCAAAAAACTTATAGGGGAATGATAGGTAGCCTGCTTTATCTCACTGCAACCAGACCTGACATCATGTTCAGTGTAGGGCTATGTGCAAGATTCCAAGCTAATCCTAAGCTATCTCACTTGAAAGCTGTTAATAAGATTCTTAGATATCTTAAAGGGACCCCTAATCTTGGATTATGGTATCCAAAATCTGATAACTTTGATTTGAAAGCTTATGCAGATGCGGATTTTGGTGGATGTAAAATAGATAGAAAAAGCACATCCAGAACATGCCAATTTCTAGGACATGCACTTGTTTCTTGGACTTCCAAGAAACAAAATTCGGTTGCACTATCTACGGCAGAAGCTGAATATATAGCTGCAAGTGCATGCTGTGCACAGGTTATCTGGATGAAAAATACACTAGAAGACTATGAAATTTACTTAAAAAATATTCCTATAAAATGTGATAACACGAGTGCTATTTGTCTAACTAAAAATCCGATTCAACACTCTCGAACTAAGCACATTGACATTAGGCATCATTTTATACGTGATCATGTAAGTAGTAGAGATGTCACCCTTGAATTTGTTGATACAAATCATCAATTAGCGGACGTTTTTACGAAACCTTTAAATGAGGAACATTTTGATTTTATCAGAAGAATTAGGCATGTTAAACTGTCCAAATAAGTAAGCTCTATTTGATGATATCTTTCCTTGAAATTATGGTTTTCATCGATTTGATTCCATACATTTTGATTTTTCCTCTTGGATTTATTTTCATCAAATTCTTTTTGACTTCATCCTATCTCTAAGAATACATTTTTTTTAAATAATGAAATGTGGATTTTTGTGCTCTTTGGCGGTATGCACATGGTCAGCGATGGCACACGGTAGTCGGCCCAGGCGGTGGAACCGCCTACTAGGGTGGTAGTACCACCCGAACACCCCTTTTATAAGGGGTGAGTTAGGGCCGGCGATAGAACCGCCCCCCTAACCCGAGAGTTCTCTTCCTCACCTCTCTATACTCCTCTAAACCCTCCCAAGCATCATTTCTTCCCTCTAGAAGCCTAAGAAGGAGATCTTACTTTGATTCAAGCTCCCTACATCTCAAAGGAACAATCTAAGGTAAAAACTGAATTATTTCTCTTTCCTTTTCTTGTCTAGTTTAATTACTTTCTTCAATTGATTATTGATCTATCCTAAATAGAAATGGCTCCTAAAAGAACATCAAGAGACAAAGGAAAAAGGATGGAGGTAGATTCATTTGACCAATCCTTGTTTAAATCACAAGAAGCTTCCCTTAGATTTTCTGAACTTGGTTCTAGACCCATTCATAAAGGAAAATATGTTGATTTGAATCAATTAGGGAGCCTAGAACCTATCATGTGGTTTGCAGACTTAGAGGCCTTACCCATTTTGCAAATTGTTGAACCTGTTTATCCACGTTTGGTTAAATTATTCTATACTAATTTAACCGTGAATGATGATGGCTTGTCAACTTATCTTCTAGGTAATGAGATCCAAATATGTGATAATACTATATGCTCATTAATTGGAATTGTTGAGAAAGAGTTAGGGTGTTATTTTAGAGGAAAATGGGATATGGACACAGTTGGTGCCACCCACTCTGAAGCTTTAGAAACCATGTTTGCAAACCCAAATTTAGGTATAATCCCCAAGAGTTGTGAATATTTATTACCTTTTAACTCTAAAATTTTACATCACATTCTTGTAAGCATTGTCATTCCTAAACAGTTTCATCATGATGAGATCAGTTTCACTGAGTTAGGTACCTTATATTGGATCATGACCAGACAACATTTTTGTTTTGGATACCTAATCCGGCAGCACATGATAGAGGTCATTTCTAAAGGATCAATGTTACCATATGGAGGTTTAATAACTAAACTATTGCATGCCCATAATATTTGCATTGCACAAAATGAAGAAGCAATACAAGTGGATAGATTTAATATCATTGACGTTAAACTACTTAGGCGACTTAGGTGTACATTCGAGCATGGAATAGGGGTTAGACAACCTAGGAGAAGTGATATACCTCCCCCACCAATAGACCATCCTGAAACACCAGTCTTTAGGGGAAATGAATCTCCTCCTCCTGATCCTTTTGTTGTAGCTACATCAGTACCAATTTCTGCTCCACCTTCTGACGATCCGATCATGAAAGAGTTAAATGAAGTAAAATTACAACAAATTGAAATTTTGAAGGAAATGCGGAAGATGAACCAAAAGATAGATCACATGTATAGGCATCTTAGCATTCCTCCTGAGGAGTAGCTTGCTGTATTTTATTTTTGAACGTTGTAAACTTGTGTGTAACTTTTACATCTATGCAGTTAGACATATATGTTGTATTATCTTTATTACATCTTCTTGGCCACTGTGAAATGATTTTTGGCTTTCTGAATGATTTCCTTTTCCACATTTGTGATATTTTTTAGCCATCCTTTATTGTTACATATGAATCCCTCGTTTCCTTTTTGTTGATGACAAAGGGGGAGAAATAATATGTGTATTGCCATATGTTGACAGTTATATGCATTTCCCATGCTTTACAAGTTATTGCAAGTTAAAATGCTTATTTAGGTTCTTGATATCATGTTTTTAATTATGTATACTTCATTGATATCTTTGATACCTATTTGACATCTTAATGTCCAACATCGACTTTGTCATCATTAAGTACATCATGAAGTTAAATTTATTGTGTTGAATTCAAAAATTGAATTCAAGCAATTTTTTTTATGGCATATAGATAGGGGGAGTTAAGAGTAACTCCATCACCAATTGATTGTCATCATCAAAAAGGAGGAGATTGTTGAATCTCGGATTTTGATGATGAAGTCAATTGGTGAAATATTTGTTCTAATCTACTTTGTCGAGATAAGTGTGCAGGAACAACTACGATGGGAAGAAAACATAAAGTGATTTACCGAGGTCAAGTCCGTCGGGGGTTCAAGAGTTCATCGGAAGTCCGAGAGATTTTCAGAAGTGTTGCCAGAACCTTCCAAGATCGAATTAGGGACTTGCCGAAGTTTTCGGAAGTTCATCTCAAAGATCGTCGAAGGTTCGCGGAACTTATCGGGAAGATTCGGAAGCTAGCCGAAGACTCGTTGAGCTTGCCATACAATCCGGGAGTATGCTGGGAGTCCACTGGAAGCAATCCGAGGGAAGCATCGGAAGCCTGCCGGAATCTCATCGTAAAGCTCGCCGAAAGTTGACTTGAAGAGTGTCGGATCAAATCACGTTGAGTTATGTTTTTAAGTTCGTAGTTTGCATATGAGTATAGCAAGGATTTAGGAAAAGAAAATCCTGCCTAAATTCAATGGGGGCCAACCGGGCCTCTACTGGGCCAAGTTGGGGCTTAAATAGGGCCCATTTGGCTTTAGCTGAATGGGTCAGGCGGTTGAACCGCCCAGCCTAGGGCGGTGGGACCGCCTAGCTGGAGCTGATACTTGCCACAGCCACCATGGTGGAACCACGGCGGGGTGGTAACACCTTGATCCTGACTGGGCGATGCACCGCTTGCACAGGCGGTGGTCAGCCCTATGTGTCGATCGATGGCGGACACAAGCGGTGGCCTCGACACCAGGCAGGAACTCCAAATTTGATTTCAAATTTGGAGCTCAATTTTGAATCCATTTTGGATCTATAAATACCCCCCCTTTCTCAACTGAAAGGGCACCCTTTTGAGAGTCAGAATCTTAGTCTTGAGCTTTTGAAAAGTCTTGTTCTTGCTAAGTGTTCACCTCCTTCTTCTTCTTGAGAAATCTTGTAAAAGTGTAAACTTCTTGTAAAGGGTTGTAAAAGGGGTATTTGGTCCTTCCCCTTCAAAGGATTTGCTAGTGGAAGAGCGGAGCCTCATCGTAAAGGCTTCAAGAGTGGATGTAGGTCATTTGACTGAACCACTATACATCATTGTGTTCATAAATGTGTGAGTGTTTACATTCTTGAATCATTTCATTACTTGGCTGCAAGTTATTTAGTTCATAGTTATTTCCTTTACGTAAGCAATTACTTTCAAGTTCTCTTTCACCAAATCGAAATCTTCCTACGAACTTGTGTTTTTGCAAAATCGGTTTCAAAAGTATGATTTTAATCCGCTGCACTAATTCACCCCCCCCCCTCTTAGTGCCTTTTAGATCCTAACAGTACCACCACCCTAGTCTGGCGGTGTCATAGTCAGACAGGGTTCAGCAACATTGTTTGGGCCTTGAGTCCAACCCAAACTTGTCTAAGTACGGGCCCAACTTTCCCCTAACTAGGTTAGCCAAATTACAACCCAATTAGTCCTTAATCCTACTTCAATCTAGATAATTATTACAATGCTTTAATCGAAATGTCGCTCAGCACATCATTGGCACATCGGCACTTCGTCCGTTTCTTCGATGCATCGTCCTTTCTTGTGGCCTATTGCCCAATCAATAGTTGACACCTGCAACCCTGATCTTCTTAGCACAACTCCACTCTTCTTGGCCCGATGCTCGATTTCTTTGTCTGAAGCCTTTTGCCAATCGTCAACCAGACCTCCGACTCAACGTCTAATCTCCTGACATGTTTTCCTCTAGCGAAACATCGATTCTTCCTGCATCAATTGTCTAAGCCTGATCGAGTGTAGACCTACATAACTTAAAATGCAATTAGATAAACAAAATATACTCAATTAGTTTCATCATCAAAATCTGAGATTCAACAACGACAAGGGCGACGACGGTGACAGTGTAGAAACGACTCTGTAATGAGGGTGGTCGCAGGGGGGGGGAGGCAAGGGAGGGAGAGGGGAAAGGGGAGGGGTGAGAGAGAGGAAGAGTAGGGGAGAGATTGCTAGGGGAAAGGTAGGGGTAGTGGTGGTTGCCCATCGAAGAGCAAGGGCGGTAGGGAGAGTGTGTGGGCTGGTGAGCAGCGACCGTCTAGATGCGTGGCCGCTGGTTGAAGTAGTGGCGGTGGGCGATTGGAGCAGCGCCGGCGGGGATGCTTGGCTGTGGTCTGTTGCCCTTTCTCTTTCTTCCGTTCACCTTTTTTTTATTTTTTTATTTTTTGGTGATGTGGCTACGACAAAGTTGATGTTACAGCGAGAACGTCGAGGATCGCCGCCATGATACTAGATGATAAGACCCCTTAGGGTTTTATCATGGAAGAAATGAAAGAAACAGAGGAGAAGCGAAAGAGGTGGAAGAAAAGGGGACAAATGATCACTTCGAGGGGATCGAGGAGAAGCAGAAGAGGTGGAAGAAAAGGGGATAAATGATCGTTTCGTGGGGATCGACCTCCTAGGGTTTGCCAAATGGCTGAAATATTTTTTCATTGATTAATTGCTTGATTAAAATGAAAAAATTCATCCCTATTTATAGAGTTCCACCTAGAGTCCATTAGGACTTGGACTTTTATAAATAAATATTAAAAAATCACTATATGACTCCCTACGAACTAAATAACTCTATAAACATTGTTTAAAGCTCAGAAAATAAAAGGATCGTAACAAACGGGTGTACATGCCTCCGATGAACTCACTTGGTTTCATCCAAAATAATTTATAAGAATACACTAAAAGGTTAATTTTGGACTCTTTCACTCAGCTAGTGCCTTCATGAATAATTTCATGAATATGCCAAATATCAAAAGTTGATTCACAAATTGAAACACGATTAAACTTATTTTTATAAAGAGTGCAAAACAAGGCATTCATAGCCTTGGCATTAAGAGCGAAAACCTTCTTCTCCGATTCATTCCATTCGTTCATCGGAAGAGAAGATTTTTGAAAGCCATTTTCAACAATATTCCAAAGTTCAAAATCTATAAAAATAAGAAAAATTCTCATGCGAGTCTTTCAATAAGTATAACCCGACCAACTTGGGTTTTAAGTCAAATAAGAGTGACCTTACATTGATACCAACTGTTAAGATCTAGAGCAGCACTAAGAAAGGGGGGGGTGAATTAGTGCAGTAGATAAAAAATCGATAATTTAAACCGATTCTAAAAAGAGTTGTGCTTTGAGAAGTTTTAGTCTAACGAAAAATGATTTTGGTAAAGTGAACGATTCGAGAGAGTAAAGAGGAGGAGATTGAGAGATTACAACTAAGTAAAAATTGAAATGCAATAATTAAAACTTACACACCAAGAGAAGTACATAGTGATTTACAGTGGTTCGGTCAAATGACCTACGTCCACTTTCGAAACCTCCTCCGATGAGATTCTCGACTTTCACTATCAATCCTTCTTAAAGGGGAAGGACCAAACACCCCTTTTTACAGATTTTTCAAGTGGTTCATACTCTTTTATAGAACATTTACAAGTCAGATTTTGGGAGGTGAACACTCAAACTTTCGAAAGTAATTTCGGTAGAGTTTTGGCTCAATTCTTATCACATCTCAATGTACTTAGCCAACTGAGAAGTAAAGGGTATTTATAGGCTCAATTAGCTTCAAAATTAGAGCCAAAAAGAGTAACATCCCGAATTCTAGGTACTGACGGTACCACCACCAATTGACCCTACTTTGTCAGTGTACTAGGCAGTTCCACTACCCATTCTAGCGATACTACCACTTGACAGAGTCTCGGGCTCTATGGAGGGGTGGTACCACTACCTATCATACGTTACCATCACCTATCAAGTGGTACCACTACTGACCTAGGGCGGTACCACTACCCAAACCACTTGAGAACCAGTTCTTGGGGTGGTGCCACCACCAGATAGGTCCAGCAAATTTTCTATAGGACTTGAATCCGACCCAATCCATTTAAATTAAGGGCCCAATTAGCCCCTACCAAGGTTAAAGGATTATCACCTAAACCTAACCCTAATTATGTACTAACTACAAAATTGAAAACATATTTCTAAGCAAAATATAATCTGTTAACGTCGAGTCTTCTTTCGGTGAGCTTTCGAGGAACTTCTGGCGGACTTCCAATGAACTCTCGAATAGTTTTTTGGCGGACTCCCAATAGGCTCCTAGACTTTACGGTGAGTTCCAACGATTCTATTTAGCAAGCTTCCTAATTTCTCGGTAAGCTCCATAAACCTCCGACGAACCTTCCAGCGAACTTTCGATAATCCTTCGGCAAGTCCCCGATTCATTCTCGACCAATTCTAGCAGCACTTCTGATGAACCTTCGGATTTACAATGGCCTCTCGGACTCCCAACATACTTGACTCTGGTAATTTGCTTTATGTCTTCATTGCTATCATAGTTAATCCTGCACACTTATATCAATAATATGGATTAGATCAAATAACCTATCAATTGAGTTAATCATTAAAATCCGAGATTCGATAGAAACATGATTAAATTTGATTTTATCCAAAGTGCAAAATAAGGCATTTATAGCCTTTACATTTAACAAAAAATATTTTTTCTCTAAATCCGACCATTCGTTCATCGGTTTCGAGGGAAGTTGAAAGCCATATTTGACTATATTCCATAAATCCAAATTCAAAGAAAGTAAGAAATGTTTCATTTGAGTTGTCCAATAAGTGTAGTCTAACCCGTTAAACAAGGGAGGATGAATGATCAAAAAACTCTCTTGAATACCGAAAAGAGCCATTTCTCTTAGGTATAAATCCAAATGAGAAATACCAACTTTGATACCAACTATTAGGATTAGTTTTGTACTAAGAGGGAGGGGTGAATTAGTGTAGCGGTAAAGTATGATTAATTCATGATTTCAAGAGATTTCGTTCGATAAAAATCACATTTCAACTTGAGAGCATTTAGAGATGAAGAAAGGCAGTGAGCAAGTAGAGTAGCAAAGTGAAGATGGTTTGTAGTAATGTAAATTTGCAAGAAGTAAACACAAACTATTTTATAGTGGTTCGGTCGTCCGACCTACGTCCACTCCCGATTCCTCTTCACTTGAGGCCATCACTTTCCACTAATTGTCTTCCTTCCAACGGGCGAAGACTAACGCCCTTTTACAGCCCTCTCTTACAAGATTTCACTCACTCTCTCTTAGAGTTATACTTCTATGCTTAGGAGGTGGAAACACTTCAATTTTATAAGGCTTTCAACAGAGTTTTGGCTTCTTTGCTTTTTTTAATTCTTGCTTTTCCAAGCAAGAACACTTGGAGTATTTATAGACCCCAAGAGGATTCAAATTTGAGCTCAAATTTAAACCACCTTGGATTTCTGAGGTACGACGGTACCACCGCCTATCATTGGCTGTGCCATCGCTAGTTGACTAACACTAGGCGGTACCACCGCCCAGTCAACGGTACCACTACCCGAGTACACTAACCTTGGGCGGTACCACCACCCAGACCACTTGGGGAATTGAACCTAGGTGGTTCCACCACCCCAATCTTATGGTGCCACCTCCAAATAAGGTCCCGCAATTGGTTGGGCCTTGAATCCAGCCCAATTCAGTCCAATCTCGAGCCCAGTTGGCCCCTAACATGGTTAATAAGATTACCTTCCAATCTTAACCTTAATTATGTGCTAAATATGAAATCTAAGGCATTTTCTAAGTAGAACACAATCTGATACATCAAGGCTTCTTCCAGCAAGCTTTCGGCGAACTTCCGGTGGTCTTCCGATGAACCCTCGAACACCTTCTAGCAAACTCGCGGCAAGCTCCTGGACTTCACGATGATTTTGGCGAGTTCTGAAAAGTCTTCTTTGGTAAGCTCCGATCTTTCTCGGTGAGCTCTATGAACTTCTGATGAATCTTTCTGGCAAACTTCTGACGAACCCTTCGATAAGCTCCCGACTCATTCTCGGCTAGTTCCGACAGCATTTTCAATGAATCTTCAGACTCCCGATGAACTCCCAAACTTCCAATGATTCAATCGTACTTGACTTCAATACTTTGTTTCACTTTATGCCATCATCACTATCGGAGTTAATCCTGCATACTAATTAAGCCTTAGCCCTACTTCGATCTAGATAATTATTAAAATGAATCAACATGCTGTTGCTTGGCATGTCATTGGTCGATGCTTCATCCGGTTCTTTGATGCACCACCTCTCTTGTAGCCTATTGCTCAATCGGTGATTGACCTCTACAACCCCAATCTCCTTGGTGCAACTCTACTCTTCTTGGCCCGATGCCCTAACTCTTTGTCCGAAGCCCTAACTCTTTGTCGACCGGACTTCCAGCTCGACGTCCAATCTCCTGACGTGATTTCCTCCGGTGCAACATCGATTCTTCCTACGTCAATTATCTAATCATAATTGATAGTAGACCTGCATGACTCAAAATATAGTTAGATAACTAAAACATAATCAATTAGTTTCATCATCAAAATTCAAGATTCAATAGTATCGCCCAATGTCAAAGACCACTAATGGTGGAACCGCCAAGCATAGGCGATGGAACCACTAGTACTCCAGAAACTAGGACAAGACCTTTTTTGGCTTCATTTTTTAAGCCAATTGAGACCTATAAATGCCCCACACTTCTCTACTTATGGTATATAGAAAGTGAATAAAAGAACTGAGATTATAGTGAAATCAGTATTGTAACTTTGAGAGTTCTCCTCTACTGGTTCTAGCTTTAGAAATTTGTATAAGGAGAGTGAGTGATTTATAAAGAGGTTTACTCCTGAATCTATTAAAAGGAGAAGAGATCTGTAAAGGGGTGATTGATCTTTGTCTATTGAAGGAAGATCAATAGTGGAAGCCGGTGACCTTAATAGAGGAGGAATCAGGAGTAGACATGGGTCGGACGATCGAACCACTATAAAAATCAATGTGTTCTTTCCTTGCTGTGCACTTTCCTTCTTTGTCGATTACTTTTATTGCATATTGCCTTTACTGCCTTTCTTCCTTCCATGATTGTTTCGAAGCTAAATGCTTTATCAATACGATTTTTGTAAAGCCGAAAGAATTTCAAATCGACGTAGTTTTTTATCACTGCACTAATTCACCCCCCCTCTCTTAGTGTCGTATTGATCTTAACAATTAGTATTAGAGCAAGGTCACTCTCGATTTAGTTTAAAACCCAAGAGAGATGACTTTTATTGGCAATCAAGAGGGTCATTCTATCACATATCCACTCATGTTCAATGGGACAGATTACACGTATTGGAAAACTAGAATGAGGATTTTCTTGATTTCTATGGATTTCGAGTTACAGAATATCATTGAAAATGGATTTCAAAAGTCTTCTCTTCCAATGAATGATTGGAATGATTTAGAGAAGAAGACTTTTTCTTAGAATGCTAAGGCTATGAATGCCTTATTTTGTGCTTTAGATAAGAATGAATTCAATCGAGTTTCTATTTGGAAAATGGCTTATGACATTTGGCATATATTTGAAATCACACACGAAGGCACAAGTAAGGTTAAGAAGTCAAAAATCAATCTTTAGGTTTATAGTTACGAATTATTTCGCATAAAACTAAGTGAGACTGTTGGAGACATATACACCTGGTTTAAGGATGTTGTCAATGGTCTAAAAGCATTTGGTCAAAGTTTTTCTAATTTCAAACTTGTTAATAAGATATTAAGATCTCTTCCAAAAAATTAGGATCCTAAAGTAATTACAATTCAAGAAGCTAAGGACTTGAACAACTTATCGCTTGAAAAACTTATCGGGTCTTTAATGACCTATGAAATGACTTGCAATGCACAAGAAGAACTTGAAATAACCTTCCAAAGAATAGAAAGGATTTGACACTTAGAACTCATGAGTACCACTTGAGAGAAAGCTCAAGTGACAATGATAATGATGATGATGACTTGGCACTTTTAACAAAAAAATTTAAAAAAATCATGAAAAGCAAATCCTTAGGTAGATCGATAAAAGACTCAATACAAAATGATAAGTTAGGTAGATCGATTAATAAGGCACCTAAAGTCAAATGGGTACTAAAAAGAAAACCCCCTTTATTGTAGATATGTTTACAATCATAAGCTAGGAGCAAGAGATGGTACCTTAATAGAAGATGCTTAGGGCACATGACTGGAGATCTAACTCAATTCTATAGACTCACTAGCTAAGACGAAGGGTATATCACCTTCAGAGACAACAACAAAGGTAAAATCATTGGCAAAGGAACCATAGGTTACAAATCAAACTTTTTGATTGAAGATGTGTTATTAGTAGATGGCTTAAAGGATAATCTTTTGAGCATTAGTCAATTCTGTGATAAAGGATACATCATAAGATTTGAATCAAATGCTTGCATTATTGAAATACCATACAAAAATAGACCTATGATTGCCTTAAAACATAATAACATGTATACTATTGACATTGATGATCTTTATAATGAAATGTGCTTTTTGGCTTTAAATGATGATACTTGGCTTTGGCATAGGAGGTTAGGTCATGCTAGCATAAAACGAATCTCTTATATTTCATCTAGAGAACTTATAAGAGGAATCCCTAGCATCAAGTTTATCAAAGACAATGTATGATATATGTTAACTAGGAAAATAAATAAAAAGTAGTTTCAAATCAAAGAATCAAATAAGCACCTCTAGACATTACAATTGATCCATATGGATTTATTTGGACCAATTGATACAAGTCTAGGAAGTAGCAAATACGCATTTATAATTGCAAACGATTATAGTAGATATACTTAGACATACTTCTTGGCATATAAAAGTGATTGTTTTAAGTGTTTTTTAAAATTTTGTAAACTTGTTCAAAATAAAAAAGGTTTTATGATTTCATCAATTCGTAGCGATCACAGTGGTGATTTTCAAAATCATGATTTCCAAAACTTTTGTGAAACAAATGGGTACAGCCATAATTTCTTTACTCCAAGAAACTTACAACAAAATAGAGTAGTTAAAAAAAAAAATAGAAGCTTACAAGAAATGATAAGAACCATATTAAATGAACATAGCCTACCCAAATATTTTTGGGCCGAAGCCATTAACTCGGTATGCTATGTCATGAATAGGGTTCTAGTAAGACCATTACTTTCCAAAACACCTTATGAATTGTGGAATAACAAAAGACCCAATGTTTCGTATTTTAAAGTTTTCAGTTGTAAATATTTTATTTTGAATGAAAAAGATGCCTTAGGAAAATTTGATAAAAAATCCGATGAAGGCATTTTTTTTAGTTATTCTTCTTCTTCTAAAGCTTTTTATGTCTTTAATAAAAGAACCTTAATTATAGAAGAATCCATTCATATTGTTTATAATGAGGTTTCCGAATCTAAGAAAAATGATTTTGATGATGATCTTAATTTTGATGCTTTAAATTTGAATAAAACTTCTCCTCTTAGCAACTTAGATGCATCTACTTCCAAAGCATCCTTACCTAAGAAATGGAAGTATGTGGATGCTCATCCTAAGAAGCTAATCATAGGAGACACATTAAAAAAAGTTCAAACTCACTCTTTCATTAAAAATTTTTATGCTAACACCGCTTTTCTATCTCATATTGAACTAAAATGCATTGACAAAGCCTTAAAAGATGATTCATGGGTTATCACAATACAAGAAGTGTTAAATCAATTTAAGAGAGATGACGTGTGGAAGCCTGTCCTAGACCTAGTTACCATTTAGTAATTGGTACTAAATGAGTCTTTAGAAACAAGCAAGATGAATTTGGTATCATAGTTAGAAACAAGGCTAGATTAGTGGCCAAAGGTTTCAACCAAGAAGTAGGTATCGATTTTGAAGAAACCTTTGGTCTTGTGGTAAGATTAGAAGCCATAAGGATACTCCTTTCCTATGCTTGTTGTAATAATTTTAAGTTATTTCAAATGTATGTTAAAAGTATATTTTTAAATGGTTTTATCTCCGAAGAAGTTTATGTTGAACAACTACTTGGATTTAAGAATGCTCTTTTTTCTAATCATGTATTTAAGTTATCTAAGGCTCTCTATAGATTGAAATAAGCCCCAAGGGCTTGGTATGAGAGACTTAGTTCCTTTCTTATCCAAAATAATTTCTCTAAAGGCAAGGTTGATACTACATTATTTATTAAAAATTTTGAAAGCAATTTTCTTATTGTTCAAATTTATATTGATGACTTTGCTTTTGGTTCCATGAATGAATCCTTATGTGAATCGTTTGCCAAAAGTATGAGCCAAGAGTTTAAAATGAGCTTAATGGGTGAACTAACCTTTTTCTTAGGTTTGTTTACAAATCAAACAACTTAGTGATGGAATTTTTCTTAGTTAAACTAAATTTGCATTAGAAATGCTAAAATGATTCAATATAGATAATTCAAAGGCTATCAACACACCAATGAGTATTTCCACTAAGTTAGGTATGGACAATAATGGAGAAAGCTTTGATAAAAAATTGATAGGGGTATGATAGGTAGTTTATTATACCTCACCGCAATGAGACTAGATATTATATTTAGCGTTGGTCTTTGTGCTAGATTTCAGTCTAATCCTAAGTAATTCTATTTTAAAGTTGTTAAAAGGATTCTTAAATTCTTAAAAGGAACTCCTAATATAGGATTATGGAATCCAAAATTCGAGAACTTTGAATTAACTATTTATACTGATGTTGATTTTGCTGGATGTAGAATAGATAGAAAAAGCATATCTAGAAAATGTCAATTCTTAAGTCATGCACTGATCTCTTGGTCTTCCAAGAAACAAAATTCAATTATACTATCTACAGCCGAAGCTGAATATATAACAGCAAGTACA
The DNA here is from genome assembly GCA_023547065.1 of Musa troglodytarum. Classification (NCBI taxonomy): domain Eukaryota; kingdom Viridiplantae; phylum Streptophyta; class Magnoliopsida; order Zingiberales; family Musaceae; genus Musa; species Musa troglodytarum. The sequence goes on along the minus strand of CP097505.1, from coordinate 31,380,466 downwards.
TATTGTGCACAAGTCATATTGATGAAAAACATATTAGAAGATTATGAAGTTCACTTAAAGAATATTCCTATAAAATGTGATAACACTAGTGCAATATGTTTAACAAAAAATCTCATTCAACACTCTAGAGCTAAACATATCGATATTAGGCATCACTTTATAAGGGATCATGTTAATAACCATGTTGTAACTTTAGAATTTATTGATTTGAAACATCAATTAGCTGATATTTTTATAAAACCTTTAAATGAGGAATAATTTAATTTTATTGGAAGAGAATTAGGCATATTAAATCTTCCAAATGCATGAGTTTCTTCTATACATTTTTTGGATTTTTTGATTTTCGAAAATGGAGCTTTTATCAAGTTCATTTAGTATCCTCCTCTTCTTATCTTATTCGTGGATTTTTTATTTACTTGCTCCGTCATTTAATGATCTTTTCCTATGATCTCCCTATACTTACATAAGAGGAAGTTTTATTCATGGATTTTTTTTTGGTATACTTGATTTATGAACCATTCTTCTTTCTACCTATCCAAAATAGGGATTTAATTCATGAATCTTGAATATTCACATTTTTTTGTGATAAATCCCTTAACTTTCTATTTATGAAAGTAGAAGTTTGATAAATTTTTGATAGCTTGAATGAATTCCTCTTTCTTGTGATGAATGATTCATGGATTTTCGATAGCTTGGTTTTTCTAGTGATGAATGAACTCCTCTCTTCTCTTCAATTTTGCTAGCTTGCCTACTTCAAAGCTAAAGAGAAGTGCTAGCAAGGGTAGTGCTAGTTTGCACATTTTCTTTTTGTTATCATAATAGAAAAGTTGCTATCTTGCTAACAAAAGGAAAAGTCACTATCTTGCTATCGCAATTGTGTAAAACTATCTTGCATGTTTGATCTAATGATGCAAAAATAATTACACATTTCCTTTTTGTTGATGACAAAGGGGGAGAAAATGTCAAATTGATAAATACTTGGTCTCATGCTTAGTATCATGCTTGGCATCATGTTTTTAAAAGTTTGAAATGACAAATTTTATGCCTAAATGTTTGGTATCATGTTGAATGCATGGTATTGTGCTTAGTATCATACTTGAAATGACATCAAAATGAATGTTTGATACGATAAATTTTATGCCTAAATGTATGGTATTATGATGAATGCTTGGTATCATGCTTAGTATCATGAAATTGTGCATTTGAAACTATATTGATGCATGAAACTTATCAGTTAAAGCTTAAATTCAAAGGTTATGAATTCAAGTTTGTCTTTTCTCAAGTATGGCATATAGATAGGAGGAGTTAAGGTTAACTCTGTCATCAATTGGTTATCATCATAAAAAATAGGGTGATTGTTGAATCTCGGATTTTGATGATGAAACCAATTGATAAATTATTGATCTAATCTATATGTTGAGAAAAGTATTACAGGATTAACTACGATAATGAATAAGGCATAAAGCAGATTTTATGCCAGAGTCAAAGATCAAACGATTCGTTGGGAGTCCGAGAGTTCATCGGATGTTCGCCGAGAAGCTCGTCGGGAGTGTTGCCAGAGTTTATGGAGAAGTTCATCAGGAGCTTGCTGAAAAGTTCATCGAGAGTTCACCGAGAAGTTCTTCGAAAGTTCATCAAAGCTTGCTAAGAGGTTTGTCAGGAGCTCACCGAGAAGCTTGTCGAAGTTTACCGAGAATATTGTCAAGTGTTCAAGAGCTTGCTAGGAGTCCGCTGGAAGATCGCCGAGAGTATATCGGAAGTCCACCAGAAGATCGCTAGAAGAACTTTTGACTTACTGAACTTAATCTACCTCAGTTAATGTCTTAGTTATCATAGTTAAGACATAATTTGAGTTAGGATTGAGAGGTAATCTCATTAATTCAGTTAGGGGCCAATTGGGCCTGAATCTAGATTGGTTTGGGTTGGACTATTGGCCCAAATAGTCTCCTGAACCCTGTTTGGCAGTGGCACTACTAGGACTAGGTGGTGGAACCGTCCAGGGCTCAATTTCCCAAGATGTCTGGGCAGTGGTACCATTGGCAGTTAATAACTGTCAGGTGGTGGTACCGCCTAAGTCCAATAGCCAAGACTCTGTCTAGTGATAGCATCGCCAGACTGGGTGGTGGTACCACCTAGTGTCAGAGACCATTAGTGGTGGTACCGCTAGGCACAGGCGGTGGTACCACTAGGCACAAGCGGTGGTACCCCTAGTACCTCGAAAATCTAGGATAAGATCTTTTTTTGGCTCCATTTTTTAAGCCAATTGAGGCTTATAAATACCCCACACTTCTCTACTTGTGGTATACAAAAAAGTGAACAAAAGAACTAAGATTATAGTGAAATCACTATTGTAACTTTGAGAGTTCACCTCTATCGGTTCTAGCATTAGAAATTTATATAAGGAGAGTGAGCGATTTGTAAAGAGGTTTACTCCTGAACCTGGTAAAAGGAGAAGAGAACTATAAAGGGGTGATTAATCTTTGCCCATTGAAGGAAGATCAATAGTGGAAACCGGTGATCTCAACGGAGGAGGAATCGGGAGTGGACGTAGGTCGGACGATCGAACCACAATAAAAATCAATGTGTTCTTTCCTTGCTATGCACTTTCCTTCTTTACTGATTACTTTTATTGCATACTACCTTTACCACCTTTCGTCCTTCTATAATTATTTTCGAAGCTAAATGCTTTATCGATACGATTTTTGCAAAGCCAAAAGAATTTCGAATCGATATAATTTTTATTGCTGCACTAATTCACCCCCTCCCCCCTCTTAGTGTTGTATTGATCCTAATAGGGGTGACATCACATGCATCATGAAAGAACAAAAAACAAACAAAATCATATATTTCCATGAAAAAGTTTCATCATCATGCAAAGATCGGTGCGTAAAAACTCGCAAATCTGAAAACTACATATACAAGAAAGATAGTACCTAGGGAGATCGTATATCCCTGAATTCCTATAGATCGGTGGGGAAGGATGAAGGAGGTCAAGCGTTCTCCTCTCTAACGGTGATCCACACAATAAGGGCTGCAAAGATACTCCTCTCTAGGGAGGGGAGAATATGAGGTGGCTACCAGGAAGCCCTAGACTATAGGCCTTTGGTTCTCTCCTATTTATAGAGGCCCCTTGTTAACCCTAATAGATCCTGCCGTATTGGGTACTAGATCTCCATCCAATTACCTGAGTCTCTTAAATTAATGGGTCTCTACCCAATAATCTCTTATTAGATCTTATTGGATCTTATCCATAGGATCCAATAATTCAGGGGTTTATTGGATATCTAACAAGATAAGGGCTTCGGCAAATATCTCATATCCGAACTTCTACTCGTCACAACACCTACCATATGTATGTGAACCTCTAGGCCTAATATCGAGCTGATCATGAGTCATACCTATTAGAACTCCTTCTAATTCAGTAAATTATTATCTCTATAATAATTTACTTGACTCATCGACTACGGACGTACTAGGCCACTATGCCGTAGTCCCCAAATGATACAGGGGAATCCAATCCTTTGGATCTATCTATCCTTAGTTACCATATACCTATAGTCCCTCATCTATCTAATATCCTATAGACTATATATTGGGCATGGTGTTGTCAGGCCCATATGGTTTCCAATTGAGTCTCACTCTAATCAGATTCTCTCGGAGAACTCTTTTTCTCTCAATCTGAATGACCTTGGCTAGGGATTTGTCTAAGCAAGAACATATAGAATATTCCTCTCATGATACCGAGAGTGGATGATCTTTTATTTGTTAGGATCGGAGAGGCATTAAGAGGGGGGGTGACTTAGTGCAGCGGATTAAAACTCGTAAGTTTGAAACCGATTTCGTAAATAGCTAGTTCGTATTGAGATTTCGATTCAACGAAGATGACTTAGTTGAAGTAGCTTGAGTAAAGGAGATGAAAGCTGAATGATTTGTAGCTAAGTGTAGAAACGATTTAGAAATTTAAACACTCACACATTCAAGAACACCATGATGTATAGTGGTTCGGTCAAGTGACCTACATCCACTTTCGAAGCCTTCTCCGATGAGGCTCCCAACTTCCACTAGCAAATCTTGTTGAAGGGGAAGGACCAAATACCCCTCTTACAACCCTTTTACAAGTGGTTCACACTCTTACAGATTTTTCAAAGAGAAAGAGGGAGGCGAATACTAGTTATAAAAAACAAGGCTTTGCTAAAGCTTTTGCTCAATTCTAACTCTCAAAAGGGTGCTCTTTCAGCTGAGAAAAGAGAGGTATTTATAGACCCAAAGAGGATTCAAATTTGGGCTCCAAATTTGAATTTATTTTGGGTTTCCTAGTGCTGGCGGTGCCACCACTTGTCAGTGTCAAACTATCAATGTAATGGGTGGTTCCACCGCCCAAGGCAGCAGTGCCACCGTCCAATCTCTAGGGTGTTAGGCGGTGCCATTGCCCTAGTCTGGGCGATGGCACTACCCAGCTCTCAGCCACTGGGCAATGCCACCGCCTAGACCATTCAGCAAAGCTGAATGGGCCTTATCCTCGGCCCAAATCAACCTAATAAGGGCCCGGTTGGCCCTTACAAAGGTTAGACAGGATTATTTCCTAATTCTTGCCCTAATTACATGCTAACTATTAAATTGAAACATAATTCTAAAAAATTTAAATTGACATTCTTCAAGTCTTCTTCCGATGAGCTTTTCGATGAATTTCCGATGGACTTCCAACACTCCTTCAGATTTACTCCGATGGACTCCCAACAAGCTCTCAAATTTTGTGACGAGCTCAACGAGACTTTGGCAAGCTTTCGAACCTTCTCAGTGATCTCCGCGAACCTCCGACAATCTTTCTGGTGAACTTCCGAAACCTTCGGCAAATCCCCGATTCTATCTCGGTTGGTTCCTGCAACACTTCCGACGATCCTTCGAACTTCCGGTGAACTCTCGAACTCCCAACAAGCTTGACCTCGGTAAATCGCTTTATGTTTTCATCCTATAGTAGTTAATCCTACACACTTATCTCAACAATATAGATTAGAACAAATAATTCACTAATTGACTTCATCATCAAAATCCGAGATTCAACAATCTCCCCTTTTTTTATGATGACAATCAATTGATGATGGAGTTAATCTTAACTCTCCCTATCTATATGCCATATAATGAGAAGGTAATAACACTTGAATTCAATCTTCTTGAATTCATTCAGAACCCGATAAGTTTCATTCATTAAACTTATCGTCATGCTTAACAAGCATAAATTTTTATCCATAAATATGAAACTTCATATTTTTCACAATGTCATGGCATGATATGCATTTTCTAGTCGAATGATAGATATTCTTCATTTCGACAAGAGAAACTAATCACAAATTGAAATAACATAAGGATCAAATGATATCAATGAAGTGCAAAAGATCAAGGCATGATATCAAATGAAATAATAGCTTATCTCATGAAAATTTACATTTTAAGCATTTGAGATATATTGCAATACATTGCGATGCTTTTAAGCATATTAATAATTTTTTATTTCAAAGCATGATAAAAGCAATTTGCAATATGAACCATATAAGTTATTGCGATGTGATACGATACATGAAGCCATTTTTCATTCCAACATATTGCTACATATAAGTCGTTTGTCATTAATTTCACATTTTTCTTCCCTTTTGTCATCAACAAAAAGGAGGTCAAGTAGCCACCATAAGGTATCATACCACAAAAAAAAAAAGTGGTCAATTATCAAGCATATGATAAATGAGTTGAACATAATACATGAATAAATCCGAAAATGTTTGGATCATTTTTATTCATGTTCATGAGATCCGAAAAAAAACATTAGAGTTTCAAAAAGCTCATGAAGAATTCATACATGAAAAATTTAAGACTCAATTTTTTATTGAGAATTCAAGCATAGAATTATGGAAGGATTGGTCATTAAAGTCATTCATCAAAGATTTCATACTTTAAGGTAAACTCCATGAGAATGAGATGTCAAAGTTCATAAAACTTCAATGAATGAAATATATTAATATCAAAAGTTTGAAGGAAAAAGAAATTCGACGTGGCATTCTTGTAGTGATTCATGAGGAGAAAGTTATAAAACCTTGAATCATACTAATTTGTACAAGAATAAAAATCGAAAATGAACATATAAGAATTTAATTTTGCATAATTCATGACATTAATTTATGCATATGTTAAGCTTCATATAAAATGCAAGTCATGAAATATCTTTAGTCATACTTAAATTAGTTTTTACTACATCATTACTATTTAAAGAAAGAGGAAAACTTCATCAAGATAGCTTTCATGAAGATTATGATTAAAAGATAAAAATGAGAGCTCCATTATATAAAGATGTCATCAAAATATGAAAATATAATATCAATGTGAAACTATCAAAACTTAAAGTTTAATCATTTCATCAAAAGTCATGACATAACTCATCAAATGAAGAGGAGAATCAAAATAGGAAGATCAAAATGCTAAGATGATATTGTAAATATGCCATTCAAAAATGAAGAGATAATATTAAGATGATACAATCAAAATCGAAGTTGGAAAATTTTGGAAAAGAAACATACAATATCATGTATTGGAATAATTTAGCATGCCTACTTCTCTTCTAAAGAAGTCAAATTGTTCTTCATTTAGGGGTTTTATGAAGATGTCTGCTAATTGGTATTTTGTATTAATAAATTCTAGAATGACATTATTATTATTGACATGATCTCATATAAAGTGATGCCTAATGTCAATGTGCTTAGTTCTAGAGTGTTGAATAGGATTTTTTGTTAGACAAATAGCACTTGTATTATCACATTTTATGGGAATGTTCTTTAAATAAATTTCATAGTCTTCTAACATATTTTTCATCCAAACAACTTGTTCACAACATGCACTTACAGCTATGTATTCGGCTTCCGCCGTAGATAGTGCAACCGAATTTTGTTTCTTGGAAGTCCAAGAAACAAGTGCATATCCTAAAAATTGGCATGTTCTAGATGTGCTCTTTCTATCTATTCTACATCCACCAAAATTCACATCCGCATAGGCTTTTAAATCAAAGTTATTAGATTTTGGATACCATAATCCTAAATTAAGAGTACCTTTTAGATACCTAAGGATTCTTTTAACAGCTTTAAGATGAGATAACTTAAGATTAGCTTAGAATTTTGCACATAGACCTACACTAAACATGACATCTGGTCTAGTTGCGGTGAGGTAAAGTAAGCTGCCTATCATTTCCCTATATGTTTTTTGATCAAAATTTTCTCCACTTTCATCCAAATCTAACTTAGTGGAAATACTCATAGGAGTGTTTATAGCTTTTGAACCATCCATATTAAATCATTTTAACAATTCTAATGTATATTTAGATTGATTAAGAAATATACCATCACTAAGTTGTTTAATTTGTAATTCTTAAAAGAAGGTTAATTCTCCCATTAGGCTCATTTCAAATTCATGACTCATACTCTTGACAAATGATTCACATAGTGATTCATCCGAAGAACCAAAAATAATATCGTCAATATAAATTTGAACAATAAGAAAATTATTTTCAAAATGTTTGATAAACAATTTAGTATCAACCTTGCCTTTAGTAAAATTATTTGAAATGAGAAAGGAACTAAGCCTTTCATACCAAGCTCTAGGAGTTTGTTTTAGTCCATAGAGAGCCTTAGTTAATTTAAACATATGATTAGGAAGAAGAGAATTTTTAAATTTGGGAGGTTGTTCAACATACACTTCTTCGGAAATAAAGTCATTTAAGAAAGAACTTTTGATATCCATTTGAAATAGTTTAAAATCATTACTACTAGCATAGGCAAGGAGCATCCTAATGGCTTTTAATCCTGCCACAGGAGCGAAGGTCTCTTCATAATCGATACCTTCTTCTTGGTTGAAACCTTTGGCCACTAGTCTAGCCTTGTTTTTAACCATGATACCACATTCATCTTGCTTGTTTCTAAAGACCCATTTAGTACCAATAATTAAATGGTCACTAGGTCTAGGAACAAGCTACCATACCTCATTCCTTTCAAATTGATTCAATTCTTCTTGCATTGCAATAACCCAAGAATCATCTTTCAAGGCATCGTCAATCCTCTTAGGTTCAATTTGAGAAAGAAAAGCAACATGGGCACAAAACTTTTTAAGAGAAGAACGACTTTGAACCCCTTTCAATGTGTCTCCTATAATTAACTCCTTGGGATGGGCATCTATATACTTCCATTCCTTAGGTAAGGAAATTTAAGAAGAAGATGCATCCAAGTTGCTATTTTGAGGAGAGGATTCATTTAAATTCAAACCATCAAAATCTTTTTTCTTAAATTCAAAAATTTCATTAAAAATTACATGAATAGACTCTTCTATAACTAACGTTCTTTTGTTAAAAACATGAAAAGCTTTAGAAACGGAAGAGTAACCAAGAAAGATGCCTTCATCGGATTTAGCATCGAATTTTCTTAAAGTATCCTTTTCATTTAAAATAAAGCATTTGCAACCAAAAACTTTAAAATAAGAAACATTTGGTTTTTTGTTATTCCATAATTCTTAAGGGATTTTAGATAGAGATGGTCTTACTAGAACCCTATTCATGATATAGCAAGCCGTATTAACAACTTCGGCCCAAAAGTATTTGGGTAAGCTATATTCATTTAACATGGTTCTTGTCATTTCTTATAAATTTCTATTCTTTCTTTCTACTACTCCATTTTGTTGAGGATTCTTTGGAGTAGAGAAGTTATGGTTATACCCATTAGATTCATAAAAATTTTGGAAGTCATGGTTTTGGAATTCTCCACCGTGATATTAGTTTCATGCTTTCATGGCTTAATCTTCTATGCCAAATCCAAGAATCATCATTTAAAATAGAGAAGCACATTTCATTACAAAGTTCTTCAATGTTAATGGTGTAAACATTATTTTGTTTTAACGCAATCATAGATATGTTGTTGTTTGGTTTTTCAATGATGCAAATATTAGATTCAAATCTAATAATATAATCTTTATCGCATAATTGACTAATGCTCAAAAGATTATGTTTTAATCCATCAACTAGTAATACATCATCAATTGAAAAACTTGATTTGTAACCTATGGTTCTCTTGCTAATGATTTTACCCTTGTTATTGTCTCCGACGGTGACATACCCTTCTTCTTTGCTAGTGAGCATAGAGAATTGAGATGGATCTCCGCATCCACTATCAAGATACCATCTCTTGCTCCTAGCTTATGATGGTGAATGGTTCTACAAAAGAGTATGGTTTTTAAATACCCATTTGATTGTGGGTGCCTCAAATATTGATCTACTAACTGTCATTTAGCATTGAATTATTTATGGTTCCTTTAGGAACCCATATCAATTTATGTGGACTAATTTTTCTAAATGGACATTTGTAAATAACATGTTTGGATTTACAACAAAAATTACATTTTAAATGAGGTGATACATGTAATGTGGGTCCTTTAATGAAGGTGGTAGGATTTCGATGAGATCCACTCACAAATCCAATTCTACTTTTATTTTCGACATGACCCTTGTTTGCATGGATCATGTCCAAGCCCTTGCTATCGACCTTAAACTTGTTTAGGGTCTCTTTAAGTAGAAAGTTCTCATTTTTTATTGCTTCTAAGTGTTCACACTTAGAGCATGGGGGTAAAGAAGGAGTTTGGATACTATCAAACTTATCTTGTAATAAAGCATACTCTTTCTTTAATAAATTTAACTTCTTACTAATAGTTCTACATTCATCAAATAATTCATAAAAAGCGATAGAAAGTTCATCAAAAGATAACTCTTCATTAAATAACTCACTAACCTCTTCTCCTAAGGCCATTAGCGCGAAGTTGGCCTCCTCTTTGTTGCTTGCTTCTTCATCCTCGAAGTCACTTGAGTCATCCCATGTAGCCTTCAATGCCTTCTTCTTCTTGAGTTGCTTCTTCTTGGCTTGGGGGCATTCATATTTGAAGTGCCCTGGCTTCTTGCATTCATAACATATAAATTAGTCCTTATTTGGTTTAAGTTTGTTTTTGGTTTCATTTTTAAATTTACCCTTTTTAATGAATTTTTAAAATTTTCTAGTTAAGAGTGCAATGTCTTCATCAAAGTCCTCATCACTTGATGTTCTATTCAAGTGATCTTCTTATATTCTTAGTACCATATCCTTCCTATTCTTTGGAAGGGGGTTCACGAGCTCTTCATGAGCATGGCACATCATTTCATAGGTCATTAAAGACCCAATAAATTCTTTGAGAGGAAAAGTTTTAAGATCCTTGGTCTTTTGAATGGCCGTAACTTTTAGATCCCCACTCTTTGGAAGAGATCTTAAAATTTTAGTTACAAGTTCAAAATTAGAAAAACCTTTACTAAGTGCTTTGAGTCCATTGATGACATTCGTGAAGCCGGTGTATATGTCTCCGATGGACTCACTTGATTTCATTCAGAAAAGTTCATAGGAATGCACAGGAATGTTGATTTTGGACTCTTTCACTTGGCTAGTGCCTTCATGAGTGATCTCAAGAGTATGCCAAATATTAAAAGCTGATTCACAAATCGAAACACGATTAAATTCATTTTTGTCGAGAGCGCAAAATAAGGCATTCATAGCTTTTGCATTTAAAGCAAAAGTCTTATTCTTTGATTCATTCTATTCGCTCATCGGAAGAGAAGATTTTTGAAAACCAGTTTTGACGATGCTCCAAAGCTTAAAATCCATAGAAATAAGAAAGATCCTCATACAAGTCTTCCAATACATATAATCCGACCCATTAAACATAGGCGGACGTGTAATGGAGTGACCCTCTTGCATGCCGGAATAAGCCATCTCTCTTGGGTTTTAAACCAAATATGAGAGTGAACCTTGCTCTGATACCAATTGTTAGGATCGGAGAGGCACTAAGAGGGGGGGGGGGTGAATTAGTGCAGCGGATTAAAACTCATAAGTTTGAAACCGATTTCGTAAATAGCTAGTTCGTATTGAGATTTCGATTCAACGAAGATGACTTAGTTGAAGTAGCTTGAGTAAAGGAGATGAAAGCTGAATGATTTCAGCTAAGTATAAAAATGATTTAGAAATTTAAACACACACATTCAAGAACACCACGATGTATAGTGGTTCAGTCTAGTGACCTACATCCACTTTCGAAGCCTTCTCCGATGAGGCTCCCAACTTCCACTAGCAAATCTCATTGAAGGAGAAGGACCAAATACCCCTCTTACAATCCTTTTACAAGTGGTTCACACTCTTACAAATTTTTCAAAGAGAAAGAGGGAGGTGAATACTAGCTATCGAAAACAAGGCTTTGTTAAAGCTTTTGCTCAATTCTAACTCTCAAAAGGGTGCTCTTTCAGTTGAGAAAGGAGAGGTATTTATAGACCCAAAGAGGATTCAAATTTAGGCTCCAAATTTGAATTTATTTTGGGTTTTCCGGTGCTGGCGGTACCACCGCCTGTCAATGGCGGTGCCACCGCTTGTCAATGTCAGACTAACAATGTATTGGGCGGTTCCACCACCCAAGGCAGCGATGCCACCGCCCAAGGCAATGGTGGCACCACCCAAACTGGGGTGGTGGCACCGCCTAGCTCTCGGCCACCGAGCAGTGCCACCGCCTGGACCATTCAGTAAAGCTGAATGTCCCATATTCTTGGCCCAAATCAACCCAATAAGGGCCCGGTTGGCCCTTACAAAGTTTAGACAGAATTATTTCCTAATCCTTACCCTAATTACATACTAACTACTACATTGAAACATAATTCTAAGTAATTTAAACCGACATTCTTTAAGTCTTCTTCCGGTGAGCTTTCCAGCGAATTTCCGATGGACTTCCGATACTCCTTTGGATTTATTCTGGTAGACTCCTAGCAAGCTCCCGGATTTTATGGCGAGCTCAATGAGTCTTTAGCAAGCTTCTGAACCTTCTTGGTGATCTCCGCGAACCTCCGACTATCTTTCCGGCGAACTTCTGAAACCTTCGGCAAGTCTCTGATTCTATCTCCGTTCATTCCAACAACACTTCCGACGATCCTTCGGACTTCTGGTGAACTCTCGAAACTCTCAGCGAGCTTGACCTCAGTAAATTGCTTTATGTTTTCATCCTATAGTATTTAATCCTACACACTTATCTCAACAATATGGATTAGAACAAATAATTCACCAATTGACTTCATCATCAAAATCCAAGATTCAACACTATTGACATTCAATAACCCTTGTAAGATTGGTTGTCACTCCCAATAACCAGCTATACTAGATTTAGAACTTCTAAACCTATAAGTCCGGTATCGAAGAGTGGAATACTCATATAGGACATCCTTGGTGTCTCAAGTCTAAGGACCAGATGCACTACTAGGACTACAGAATTACTGTCTGATAATAGGTATCATTAACCATCTAGCATTTCGTAAGCGGATCAATCAGTGAACTCATTCTCCAATGAGCACCTGCACTGTACTCTTAGTGTCCGCACATGAGTAGCTATGAGACCAGTCACCTCCATTATATGGACAGATATACAGCATACTAGTATGTCTAGTTATCTTGATATCCCTCTCGAGTAACATATGACCAGGATTATTTAGAGTTTGTGTTTAAAGGTGAATCGATCTCATTATCATGATCCCATCACAATCTGATTCCTATTACACAAATCCAAAGATCTTATAATATACATCGATATAATGTGAGAAAATGCCAATAATCATAAGCAAAGAGATTGGCGCAACGTGTTATAAGTGTCATTAATCACGTGATTAGCTTGTAGGGCACCTATAACTAATAATATATCTCTAAAATCTTGTAGATCTATAGGAGAGAATAAAGGAGGTCAACTATCCTCTTCTCTAGTGGTGATCCATAGGGCAGGGGCTGTGTAGACACTCCTCAAATTACTGTACAATTCTCCTTTTAATGCACACCATGGTATCAAAAGGGGCCGACCCTTCTTGCTGTCCACACACCCCAAACAGGGGCTGCTAAGTGAGGAGAAGAGGCAAAGATGAGTATAGGAGGTGACAGCTAAAAGAGATTAAGCCTAAGGCCCTTTGGTTCCCTCTTATTTATAGAGGTCCCCTATCAACTTAACCCTAATAGATCCCCTATTGGGTATTGGATCTCCATCCAACTATCCAAACCTCTTAGATTAGTAAATCTTTACCCAGTAATCTCTTATAGGCTCTTATTGGATCTCATCTATAGGATCCAATAATTTAGGGACTTACTAGATATCCAATAAGATAGGAGCTTTAGCGGATATCTTATATCTGAACCTCTACTCGTCACAACACCTACCATATATGTGTTGAATCTCGAATTTTGATGATGAAGTTAATTGATAGATTATTTGATCTAATTCATATTATTAAGAAAAGTGCATAGGATTAACTATGATAGTGATGAAGACGTAAAGCAAAATGATGTGCCAGAGTCAAGTGCGATCGAATGATTAGAAGTTCGAGAGTCCATCGGAAGTCCAAAGATTCGTCGGAAGTGCTACTGAAACTAGTTGAGAAAGAATCAGTAGCTTATTGATGGGTTATCGAAGTTCGCTGGAAAATTCGTTGGAAGTTCACAGAGCTCACCGAGAAAGATCGGAGCATGCCAAAGAAGACTCATCGAAACTTGCCAAGGTTGTAGTAAAGTCCGGGAGCCTATCGGAAGTCCGTCGAAAGATGTCAGAGGGTTCGTCAGAAGTTCATTGGAAGTTCACCGAAAGCTCGTCAAAAGAAGACTTGATGTGCTGGTTTATGTTTTTGCTTAGTGTATGTCTTTAATATCATAGTTAGCATGTAATTAGGGTTAGGATTAAGTATTAATCCTAATTAACCCTAGTAGGGGCCAATTGGACCTTAAATGGACTAGATTGGGCCAAATTCAAGGCCCATCCAGATTGTTGGAACCTATATGGCGGTGGCACTACTAGACTAGGGCGGTGGATGTTGAGTTTTGGATTTTGATGATGAAACTAATTGATAGTGTTTTATTATCTAACTATGTTTTGAGTGACGTAGGTCTACTATCGATCAGGATTAGACGGTTGATATAGGAGAAATCGACGTTGCACCAAAGGAAATCACGTCAGGATATTGGACATCGAGCTGAAGGTCCGATCGACAATCAGCAGAAGGCTTTGGACATCGCGCATCAAGCCAAGAAGTGTTGTGTTGTGCCAAGGAGATCGGGGTTATGGAGGTCCACAACCGATTGGGCAACAGGCTGCAAGAGAGGATGGTACACCGAAGAACTGGATGAAGCACTAACCAATGATGTGCCGAGCAATATAATGTTGATTCATTTAATAACACTCTAGATCAAAGTAGATTAAGGTTTACTTAGTGTGTAGAATTAACTACGATATCAATGAAGACATAAAATGAAACAAAGTGCTGGAGTCAAGTACGATCATATCGTTGAGAGTTTGAGAGTCCGTTGGAAGTCCGAAGATTCATCAGAGTGCTACCGGAATTGGTTGAGAGTGAGTCGGGAGCTTGATGAAGGGTTCATCAAAAGTTTGCCAGAAAGACTCATCGAAGGTTCACGGAGCTCGCTGAGAAAGATCGGAGCTTGTCAAAGAAGACTCATCAGAACTCACGAAGATTGTCATGAAGTCCAAGAGCTTGCTAGGAGTCTATAGAATAGTGTCCGAGGGTTCATCGGATGACCATCAGAAGTTCGCTAGAAAAAGCCTTGACTTGACGGATTGTATTTTGCTTAGAAAATATCTTTAATTTTGTAGTTAGCACGTAATTAGTGTTAGATTTGGGAGGTAATCCCATTAATCCGATTAGGGGCCAATTGGGCTCAGATTAGGACTAGTTTGGGCCAAGTTCAAGGCCCAACCAGAAGTGTTGGACCTTATCTAGCGGTGGCACCGCTAGACTAGGGTAGCGGATCTGCTTGGGTTCAATTTCCCAGGTTGTACTGGGTGGTGGTACCACCCAGTGACAGAGTACCTAGGCGGTGGCACCACCTAGTACACTAACAATGTCAGTATGCTGAGGTGGTGGTACTGCAAAACTGGCGATAGTACCGCTAGTGTCAAAATCAAACTAGCGGTGGTACAGCCAATACCCCGAAATCTTAGATGATTCAAATTTGGGCTCCAAATTTGAATCCTCTTGGGGTCTATAAATACCCAAGATGTTCTTTCTTGGGATAGTAAGAATTGAGTAGAAAAAGGAGTCAAAATTCTATTGAAATCCCTTATAAAACAAAGTGTCCCCCCTCCTTGTGTGAGAAGTGAACTCTAAGGGAGAGTGAAAGAAATTTGTAAGAGAGAGCTGTAAAAAGGAGCTTGTCTTCACCCGTTGGAAGGAAGACAACTAGTGGAAAGCCGGTAGCCTCAAGTGAAAAGGAATCAAGAGTAGACGTAGGTCGTATGGCCGAACCACTATAAAATCGGTTTGAATTTACTTTCTCACAATTTACATTTCAGCAAACCATCTTCACTTGCTGTTCCATTTCGTCATCTCTAAATGCTCGCAAGTTAAATATGTTTCCCATACACTTTAATCGAAAATTGTTTTAATTGAAATGTGACTCTTTTCATATGAAGTTTCTGAAATCACTGAAATTTATCGTTCTTAACCACTGCACTAATTCACCCCACCCCTCTCTTAGTGCTAAAGTGATCCCAACAATTGGTATTAGAGCCACATTATTTTTCTTTTAGATTCACACCCATAAGAAATGGCTCTACATAGCTTTCAAGAGGGTTTTTCTATTGTTCGTCCTCTGTTGTTTAACGGATCAGACTACACATATTGGAAAACTTGAATGAGAGTTTTCTTGATTTTTTTGGATTTAAACTTATAGAATGTCATTGAAAATGACTTTCAACTTCCCTCTAAACCGATGAATGAATAGTTAGATTTAGAGATAAAATCTCTTTCATTAAATACAAAGGCTATGAATGTCTTATTTTGCGCTTTAGATAAAAACGAGTTCAGTTAGATTTCTTCTTGCAAATCGACCTATGATATTTGGCGGACACTTGAAATCATGCACGAGGGAACTAGTAGAGCCAAAGACTTGAAAGTAAACCTCTTATTGCCTGATTTTGAGCTTTTTTGAATAGAACCAAGCGAGACTATCGACGATATGTACACCCGTTTCACGAATGTCGTCAATTGTCTAAGAGCCCTTGGTAAATCTTTTTTTAGATTTTGATCTCATAAATAAGATTTTAAGATCCCTTCAAAAAAGATGGGATTCGAAAATAATGATGATATAAGAATCTAAATATTTAAATAATTTTTTATTGGAAGAACTCATTGGCTCATTAATAACTTATGAAATGAGCTTCCTTGAACACTACGAACATATGAACCACCTTTCAAAGAATAGGAAGGATTTGATGTTGAATCTCGGATTTTGATGATGAAGTCAATTGGTGAAATATTTGTGCTAATTCATCTTGTCGAGATAAGTGTGCAGGAACAACTACGAAGGGTAGAAAACATAAAGTGATCAAGTCCGTCGGGGGTTCAAGAGTTCATCGGAAGTCCGAGAGATTTTCGGACGTGTTGCCGGAACCATAAGAGATCAAATCAGGGACTTGCCGAAGTTTTCGGAAGTTCCTCTCAGAGATCGTCCAAGGTTCGCGGAACTCACCGGGATGATCCGGAAACTAGCCGAAGACTAGTTGAAGCTCGCCATACAATCCGAGGTGTGCTGAGAATCCATCGGAAGCTTGCTGGAATCTCGCCGAAGCATGTCGGATCAAATCACAGCTACTTATGTTTTATTATTCGTAGTTTGCACGTAAGGCGGATTTGAGGTAAAATCTTTGCCTAAAATCAGTAGGCCAACCAGGTCTCACGAGCCAAGTGAAGGCTCAAACAGGTCTTATTCGGCCTTGGCCGAATGAGGCGGTGGTACGCCAGCTGAAGCGGTGGAACCGCCTGCTCCTGACAGCGTGGCATCACCGCTGGGCGTGTAGCACCGCCCTGCATTTCGATCAAGAAGATGTGACAAAGCAGAGCTGCCGACAGCGGTGGTACCGCCTCTGATCATCTGATCTTGGAACTCCAAATTGATTTTGAATTTGGAGCCCAATTTTGGATCCACTTTGGATCTATAAATACCCCTCCCCTTCACAGCTGAAAGGGCAATCCTTTTGAGCAAAAAGTCTAAGTCTTGAGTTTTTCAAGTGTGTTGTAAAGTCTTGCTTTTGCTAGTGTTCACCTTCTTCCCTATCTTGAGAGATTTTGTACAAGGGTGAACTTCTTGTAAAGGATTGTAAAGGGGTGTTTGATCCTTCCCCACAAAGAGATTGCTAGTGGAAGAGAGGAGCCTCATCGTAAAGGCTTCAAGAGTGGATGTAGGTCATTTGACCGAACCACTATACATCCTTGTGTTCATGAATGTGTGAGTACTTACTTTCTTGAAGCATTCCTTTACCTTGCTGCAAGTTATTTAGTTCATACTTATTTCCATTAAGCAAGCAAATTTCTTCCAAGCTCTCTTTAGTCAAAACGAGATCTTCCTACGAACGTGAGTTTTTGTAAATCGGATTCAAGAAAACGGTTTTAATCCGCTGCACTAATTCACCCCCCCCCCTCTTAGTGCCTTTTAGATCCTAACAATTGGTATCAGAGCAAGGTTTGCTCTCATATTGGTTTAAAACCCAAGAGAGATGGCCTACTCCGGTATGCAAGAAGGTCTCTCCATTACTCGTCCACCTATGTTTAATGGGTCGGATTATACGTATTGGAAGACTCAGATGAGGATTTTTCTTATTTCCATGGACTTGAACTTTGGAGCATTGTTGAAAATGGCTTTGCAAAATCTTCTCTTCCGATGAGTGAATGGAATGAGTCGGAGAAGAAGATTTTTGCTCTCAATGCAAAGGCTATGAATGCCTTATTTTGTGCGCTTGACAAGAATGAGTTTAATCGGATTTCTATTTGTGAATCGGCATTTGATATTTGGCGAACTCTTGAAATCACTCATGAAGGCACTAGCCGAGTGAAAGAGTCCAAAATCAACATTCTTGTGCATTCTTATGAACTTTTTCGGATGAAACCAAGTGAGTCCATTGGAGACATGTACACCCGCTTTACGGATGTCATCAATGGACTAAAAGCTCTTGGTAAAGGTTTTTCGAATTTTGAATTGGTAACTAAAATTTTAAGATCACTTCCTAAAAGTTGGGATCCAAAGGTGACGGCCATTCAAGAGGCCAAGGATCTTAAAGTATTTCCGCTTGAAGAACTTATCGGATCTCTAATGACTTATGAGATGACGTGCCATGCTCATGAAGAGCTTGAGAATACCCTTCCAAAGAACAGGAAGGATGTGGCACTTAGAACACAAGAAGAGCACTTGAAAGGAACATCAAGTGATGAGGACAGTGATAAAGATATTGCTCTTCTAACTCGAAAGTTTAAGAAATTTATAAGAAAGAACAAATTCAAAAATGACACAAAAGGCAAATTTGAACACAAAAGGACCAAGTCCTTTGCTATGAATGCAAGAAGCCGACACTTCAAGAATGAATGCCCTCAAGCCAAGAAGAAGCAATTCAAGAAAAGAGCTTTGAAGGCCACGTGGGATGATTCAAGTGACTCCGAGGTTGAAGAGGCTAGCAACAAAGAGGAGGCAAACTTCGCACTAATGGCATTTGGAGAAGAGGTTAGTAGTTTACTTTATGAAGAGTTATCTTTTGATGAACTTTCTATGGCTTTTCATGAGTTATTTGATGAATGTAAAACTATTAGTAAGAAGTTCAATTTGCTTAAAAAGGAGCATACTTTGTTACAAAGTAAGTTAAGTAGTCTTCAAAACCCTTCTCTACCCCCATGCTCTAAGTGTGAAGACTTAGATGCAACCAAGAGGGAGAACTTGCTACTCAAAGAGACCCTAAACAAGTTTAAGGTCGGTAGCAAGGGCTTAGACATGATTCTTGCTAACAAAGGTCATGTCGGAAATAGAAGTGGTATTGGATTTGTGAGAGGTTCTCATCAAAATCCCACCACCTTCATTAAAGGCCCTACATTGCATATATCACCATATATGAAATGTAACTTTTGTGGCAAATCGGGACATGTTGTCCACAAATGTCCATTCAAGAAAATCGATCCACAAAAATTGATATGGGTTCCTAAAGGAACCATAAACAATTCAATGATGAATTGCAAAGTAAGTAGGTCATTTTGTAAGGAACCCAAAATCAAATGGGTACCTAAAAACCATCCTCTTTTGTAGACAAATTCACAAGCTAGGAGCAAGAAATGGTATCTTGATAGTGGATGCTCAAGGCACATGACCGGAGATCCATCTCATTTCTCTATGCTCTCTAGCAAAGAAGAAGGATATGTCACCTTCGGAGACAACAACAAGGGTAAAATCATTGGCAAAGGAACCATAGGTAACAAATCTAATTTTTCAATTGATGACGTGCTACTAGTTGATGGCTTAAAACATAATCTTATAAGTATTAGTCAACTATGTGATAAAGGTTATGTTGTTAAATTTGAATCTAATGTTTGCATTATTGAAAACCCAACAACAACATATCCATGATTGCTTTAAAACAAAACAATGTCTACACCATAAATATTGATAAACTAAGTAATGAAATGTGCTTTTCGGTTTTGAATGATGATGCATGGCTTTGGCATAGGAGACTTGGACATGCAAGCATGAAACTAATCTCTAAAATTTCATCTAGAGATTTAGTAAGAGGTATCCCAAACACAAGATTTTTAAGGATAAGATATGTGAAGCATGTCAACTAGGGAAACAAATAAAGACTAGTTTCAAATCAAAAAATCAAATTAGTACCACTAGACCATTGCAATTGATCCACTTGGACTTATTTGGACCAATTGACATAACAAGTCTAGGTGGCAGCAAATATGCCTTCGTAATTGTGGATGACTATAGTAGGTACACTTGGACCTATTTCTTAGCTCATAAAAGTGATTGTTTCAAATGTTTCTCAAAATTTTGTAAACTCACTCAAAATGAAAAAGGCCTCATGATTTCATCAATAGTGATCATGGAGGAGAATTTCAAAATAATTACTTCCAAAATTTGTGTGAAATAAATGGTTACAATCACCACTTCTCTACTGCAGGAAATCCAGAACAAAATGGAGTAGTGGAAAGAAAAAATAGAAGTCTGCAAGAAATGGCTAGAACCATGTTAAATGAATATAATTTACCTAAATACTTTTGGGTCGAAGCCGTAAATACGGCTTGCTATATTATGAATAGAGTTCTAGTGAGACCATCCCTATCTAAAACTCCGTATGAGTTATGGAATGATAAAAGACCCAATGTTTCTTATTTTAAAGTTTTTGGTTGTAAATGTTTTATCTTAAATGAGAAGGATGCCTTAGGGAAATTCGATGCAAAATCCAATGAAGGCATATTTCTTGGTTATTCTTTGGTTTCTAAGGCTTTCCGTGTTTTCAACAAAAGAACTTTACTTATTGAAGAATCAATTCATGTCGTTTTCAATGAAATTTCAGAATTCAAGAAGAAGGATTTTGATGATGATTTTGGTCTTGATAAATTGAATTTGAATGAACCCTCTCCTCAAAATAACAACTTGGATGCATCTTTTTCCCAAATTTCCTTACCCAAGGAATGGAAGTACGTAGATGCTCATCCCAAGGAGTTAATTATAGGAGATACATCGAAAGGGATTCAAACTCGCTCTTCTTTCAAAAATTTTTGTGCTCATGCCGCTTTTCTTTCTCAAGTTGAACCAAAATGCATTGTTGATGCCTTGAAAGATGATTCTTGGGTTATCGCAATGCAAGAAGAGTTGAATCAATTTGAGAGGAATAAGGTGTGGAAACTTGTTCCTAAACCTAATGACCACTTAGTTATTGGTACTAAGTGGGTCTTTAGAAACAAGCAAGATGAATACGGTATCGTGGTTCGAAACAAGGCTAGACTAGTGGCCAAAGGTTTCAACCAAGAAGAAGGTATCGACTATGAAGAGACCTTCATCCGGTGGCAAGATTGGAAGCCATTAGGATGCTCCTTGCCTTTGCTAGTAGTAAAAATTTCAAATTATTTCAAATGGATGTCAAAAGTGCATTCTTAAATGGTTATATTTCCGAAGAAGTGTATGTCGAACAACCACCCGGATTTGAAAGCTCTTTATTTCCTAATTATGTGTTTAAGCTAACCAAAGCTCTATATGGTCTAAAACAAGCCCCTAGGGCTTGGTATGAAAGGCTTAGTCATTTTTGATTTCAAATGATTTCACCAAAGGCAAGGTTGATACTACATTGTTTATTAAACATTTTGAAAATGATTTTCTTATTGTTCAAATTTATGTTGATGATATCATTTTTGGGTCTTGTAATGAATCACTATGTGAATTATTTGCTAAGGATATGAGTAATGAATTTGAAATGAGCCTAATGGGAGAACTAAATTTCTTTTTAGGACTACAAATCAAGCAACTAAGTGATGGTATATTTCTAAATCAATCAAAATACACATTGGAATTATTAAAACGGTTTAACATGGATGGCTCAAAAGATGCTAACACTCCTATGAGCACCTCTGTTAATTTAGATATGGATGAAAATGGAGAAAGCTTTGATCAGAAAACTTATAGGGGCATGATAGGTAGCTTGCTCTATCTCATCGCAACTGCACTGACATCATGTTCGGTGTAGGGTTATGTGCAAGATTCCAAGCTAATCCTAAACAATCTCACCTGAAAGTGTCAAAGAGAATTCTTAGATACCTAAAAGGTACCCCTAATCTTGGATTATGGTATCCAAAATCTGAAAATTTTGACTTGAAAGCTTATACAGATGCGGATTTTGGTGGATGTAAAATAGATAGAAAAAGCACTTCCGGAACATGCCAATTTCTAGGACATGCACTTGTTTCTTGGACTTCCAAGAAACAAAATTCGGTTGCACTATCCACGGCTGAAGCTGAATATATAGCTGCAAGTGCATGCTGTGCACAAGTTATCTGGATGAAAAATACACTAGAAGACTATGGAATCTACTTAAATAATATCCCTATAAAGTGTGATAACACGAGTGCTATTTGTCTAACAAAAAATCCAATTCAACACTCTCGAACTAAGCACATTGACATTAGGCATCATTTTATACGTGATCATGTAAGTAGTAAAAATGTCACCCTTGAATTTGTTAATACATCTCATCAATTAGCGGACATTTTTACGAAACCCTTAAATGAGGAACAATTTGATTTTATTAGAAGGGAATTAGGCATGTTAAACTGCCCAAATAAGTAAGTTTTATTTGACAATATCTTTTCGTGAAATCATGATTTTTTGGTTGATTTTGGGTTCATCGATTTGATTTTTTTTCTCTTGATTTTATATTCATCGATTTGCCTTCATTCCTTCTCTGAGACGATTTCTCAAAAAAAAAAAAAAAACAGATGGCGGTAGCATAAGAGCACCAGCCAACCGCAATGTAGCACCGCCACGTAGCAGCACCGCTAATGCAGCGGTAGAACCGCCCACACACTCCTATATAAAGGAGTGAGTTAGGGCCGGCGGTAGCACCGCCCGAACTCACTGCCCTTTGCTTTGTAGAATCTGCCAAAACTCTCCAAACACCTTCTACACTCGATTTTAGAAGCCTAAGAGGAAGATCTAACCTTGTTCAAGCCTCCTACATCTTAAAGGCAAACTCTAAGGTAAAAACAGAATTGTTCTCTTATTGTATAGCTTCAATTCTGTTCTTACAATTCTGTTCTAGTTTCAATCCTTTCAATTGTTTAATTTTTCACTCCTTTACATAGAAATGGCTCCTAAAAGAACATCAAAGGACAAAGGAAAAAGGATGGAAATAGATTCATTTGACCACACCCTGTTTAAATCACAAGAAGCTTCCCTTAGATTCTCCGAATTTGGTTCTAAATCCATTCATAAGGGAAAATATGTTGATTTGAATCAATTGGGCAACCTAGAACCTATCATGTGGTTTGCAGACTTAGAAGCCTTATCCATTTTGCAAATTAATGAACCTCTTTATCCACGCTTAGTGAAACTTTTCTATGCAAATCTAACTGAATGATGATGGCTTATCAACTTATCTCTTAGGTAATGAGATTCAAATATGTGATAGCACTATATGCTCATTAATTGGCATTGTTGAAAAGGAGCTAGGTGCTACTTTAGAGGAAAGTGGGGTACGGATACGATTGATGCCACCCACTCAAGCTTTAGAAGCCGTATTTGCAAACCCAAATTTAGGAATCATTCCCAAGAGTTGTGAACATTTACTACCCTTTAACTCTAAAATTTTGCATCACATTCTAATTAGCATTATCATTCCTAAACAGTTCCATCATGATGAGATCAACTTCACTGAGTTAGGTACCTTATTCTGGATCATGACCCGACAACCCTTTTGTTTTGGTTACCTAATCAGCACATGATAGAGGTCCTTACTAAAGGTTCAATGTTACCATATGGAGGTTTGATTACTAGACTACTACATGCCCTAAATATTAACATTCCTCCAGATGAAGAAGCACTACAAATGGACAGATTTAATATCATCGATGTTAAATTACTTCGACGACTTAGGTGTGTATTCGAACATGGAATAGGGGTTAGACAACCTAGGACTTGTGATATTCTTCCCCCACCCGTCGATCATCACGAAACACCAGTCCTTAGGAGAAATGAATCTACTCCTCCGATCCTTTTGTTGCAGCTACATCGGTGCAACCTCTTTGCTCCATCTCCCGAAGATCCGATCATGAGAGAGTTAAATGAAGTAAAACTACAGCAACTTGAAATTTTGAAGGAAATGCGGAAGATGAACTTAAAGATCGATCATATGTATAGGCATCTTGGCATTCCTCCTGAGGAGTAGCTTTACTGTATTTCTTTTTGAACGATGTAAACTTATGTTGACATGTGTGTTGTATTATCTTCAGTGCATTTTTGACATATATGTTGCATTACATCGTCATGGCCGCATGTACTGATTTTGACTTTGATTAATTTCTTTTTTTGTATGATATATTACAACTATCTTAATCTGTTACATATGAATCCCTTGTTTTCTTTTTGTTGATGACAAAGGGGGAGAAATAATGTGTGATGATAGTTATATGCATGGTTTAGGATCTTGATATCATGTTTTTAACTATGTATACTTGATTGATATCCTTGATACCTATTTGACAACATCAAAGATTAATTCTTTACTGTGTTGAATTCAAAAATTGAATTCAAGCAATTTTCTTAATGGCATATAGATAGGGGGAGTTATGAGTGACTCCTTCACCACTTGATTGTCATCATCAAAAAGGGGGAGATTGTTGAATCTCGGATTTTGATGATGAAGTCAATTGGTGAAATATTTGTGCTAATTCATCTTGTCGAGATAAGTGTGCAGGAACAACTACGAAGGGTAGAAAACATAAAGTGATCAAGTCCGTCGGGGGTTCAAGAGTTCATCTAAGTCCGAGAGATTTTCGGACGTGTTGCCGAACCATAAGAGATCAAATCAGGGACTTGCCGAAGTTTTCGGAAGTTCCTCTCAGAGATCGTCCAAGGTTCGCGGAACTCACCGGGATGATCCGGAAACTAGCCGAAGACTAGTTGAAGCTCGCCATACAATCCGAGGTGTGCTGAGAATCCATCGGAAGCTTGCTGGAATCTCGCCGGAAGCATGTCGGATCAAATCACAGCTACTTATGTTTTATTATTCGTAGTTTGCACGTAAGGCAAGGATTTGAGGTAAAATCTTTGCCTAAAATCAGTAGGGGCCAACCAGGTCTCTGCTGAGCCAAGTGAAGGCTCAAACAAGTCTCATTCGGCCTTGGCCGACGAGGGCGGTGGTACCACCGGGCGATGGAACCGCCGTTACGCATGCGGTGGCACCGCCGCTGGGGTGGTAGCACCGCTGCTCGAAACGCAGGCGGTGGAATCGCCGATCGGGCGGTAGCACCGCGCCATCAGATCGCAGCGTGTGGCATCCGCTGGGCGTAGCACCGCCTCGCATTTGATCAAGAAGATAGCGATGTGCGTAGCATCGCTTCGACAGCGTGTGGTACCGCCTCGATCATTCGATCTTGGAACTCCAAATTGATTTTGAATTTGAGCCCAATTTTGGATCCACTTTGGATCTATAAATACCCCTCCCTTCACATGAAAGGGCAATCCTTTTGAGCAAAAAGTCTAAGTCTTGAGTTTTTCAAGTGTGTTGTAAAGTCTTGCTTTTGCTAGTGTTCACCTTCTTCCCTATCTTGAGAGATTTTGTACAAGGGTGAACTTCTTGTAAAGGATTGTAAAGGGGTGTTTGATCCTTCCCCACAAAGAGATTGCTAGTGGAAGAGAGGAGCCTCATCGTAAAGGCTTCAAGAGTGGATGTAGGTCATTTGACCGAACCACTATACATCCTTGTGTTCATGAATGTGTGAGTACTTACTTTCTTGAAGCATTCCTTTACCTTGCTGCAAGTTATTTAGTTCATACTTATTTCCATTAAGCAAGCAAATTTCTTCCAAGCTCTCTTTAGTCAAAACGAGATCTTCCTACGAACGTGAGTTTTTGTAAATCGGATTCAAGAAAACGGTTTTAATCCGCTGCACTAATTCACCCCCCCCCCCCTCTTAGTGCCTTTTAGATCCTAACATTTGAAACTTCAGACAAATGAATACCACTTGAGTGATGACTCAAGTGACGAGGACATTGAACACATAATAATGAATTTTAACAAGTTCATTAAATAAAAATATAAAACTAAAAATAAACTTGAATGAAAAAAGAGGCCACCAAAGAAGAAGAATAAGGCTCAGTAAGAAGAATCAAATAAAGAAGAGATGAATTGGGCTTTAATGATTTTCGACAACAAGGTAAGAAACTCACCCGAAATGTTTATACATTGTTATGAAATTACTTGATATCTTTTTCATAAATTGCTTAACTTAGTTAGTAGGAAATAAATAATTATATTTTTAAAAATTATATCATGCTTTTCTTTCTAGTATTTTTGAAAAATAAAAATTAAAATGATACTTGCATGATTTATGATAATGCTTAGGATTAATCCATGCATGTGTATCTTGTTATTTTATATTGCTTTTCATTTCTAAATATGATGTTTGATGATTTTATATCATACATGAGTTTTTGAAGTAATGTTGATTTGAAACTCTATGTTTTGGATTAACATGTTTTTGGTCTAATTGTTTTCATAATGAATTAAGATGACATTTTAAGATGACGTAATTCCATGTATACTTTTCGTATTGGTTTTTGGTTTTAAACATGATACTGTTCAATCTCAGATTTTGATGATGAAATCAATTAATTATCAAATCTATGCTTTGAGATAAGTGATGCAGGACTAACTTCGATCAAAAGAGGAAAAATAATTAAAACAAGAAGAATCAAATATTGGGCCAAAGTCAAAGTTCGGGCATCAGGTCGGAAGAATCGAACAATGTGCCGAGAACCGGTGTTGTAGGAGTCAACATGCTAGTGGAACGAGCAATACACCGAAGTTTCAGTTGATGCACCGGAAGTTCATCAGAAGGTCACTAAAAGTTCACTAGGAGAACCAATGACATGCCGGATAACTTAGATTCATGTCTTGTAGTTGTTTATGTCTTAATTATCGAAAGTTAGGTCAAAATTAAGTTGGTTTTGGGTGAAATCATATCAACTCAATTAGGTACCAATTAGGCCTAAATTGGGATTGATTTGTACTCATTAGGAGACCCATTCAATGGCCCAAAAGTTGCTGCAGGTGGTGGCAATACCAAACTAGCGGTGGAACCATCTATAAACTAGAAAAGTGAAAAAACACACTTTTCTAGGCTGCAAGCGGTGGTACCACCCAGCATTAAAGCTGTAGTGGTGGTACCACCCCAGGCTAGTAGTTACACTATCATAACCTCTGTTTTCGAGGTTCTGTAGGTGGTGGTATCGCCCAATGTAGGTGGTGGTACCGCTCGTACTCAGAAGACCCAAAAATTTAAATTTTGGCCTCGTTTTTAAAGCCATTTGGGGCCTATAAATACCCCACTCATCCCTGCAAGGATTATAGGAAAAGAAGTAAGCTAAAACTCTAGTGAATTAAGTTATAATCTTGACAAGTTTTAAGTGTTCCCTCCCTCCTCTTGAAAAGTTTAGAATTTTGTCTAAGGGAGGTGTGAGACTTGTAGAGGTTATCTCCTAAACCTTTGAAAGGAGAAAGAGTTGTAAAAGGATGGTTGATCTTCACCTATTGAAAGAAGATCATTAGTGAAAGCCTGTGACCTCAACGGAGGAGGAATCGGGAGTGGACTTAGGTCGAAGGACCGAACCACTATAAAAATTGGTTTACCTTACTACAAGCACTCGGATCCTTCTCTTTTACTTATGAATATCTTTAAGTTAAAACACAATCAAAATTGATTTTTATCAAAATGTAATTCTTCTCGTATGAAGTTTTTCAAAATCGCACAAATCGATATTTTTTTAACCACTGCACTAATTCAACCCCCCGCCCCCTCTTTTAGTGCTGCTCTTGATCCTAACAGTTGGTATCGGAGTGAGGTCACTCTCATTTGGTTTCAAACTCAAGAGAGATGACACTTTTCGGCATACAAGACGGTCATTCAATCATACGTCTGCCTATGTTCAATGGGTTGGATTATACCTATTGGAAGACTCGCATGAGGATTTTTCTTATTTCCATGGATTTTAAACTTTAGAATATTATTGAAAATGGCTTTCAAAAATCTTCTCTTCTGATGAATGAATAGAATGAATCAGAGAAGAAGATTTTCACTCTTAATGCAAAGGCTATGAATGTCTTATTTTACGCTTTTAATAAAAATAAATTTAATCATGTTTCAATTTATGAATCGACGTTTGATATTTGGCATACTCTTAAAATCATTCATGAAGGCACTAGCTGAGTGAAAGAGTCTAAAATCAACCTTTTGGTGTATTCTTACGAATTATTTCGGATGAAACCAAGTGAGTCCATCGGAGACATGTACATCCATTTTATGGATGTCGTCAATAGACTTAAAGCACTTGAGAAAAGTTTTTCTAATTTTGAATTTATAACTAAAATTTTAAGATCTCTTCTAAAAAATTGGGATCCAAAAGTTACGTCCATTCAAGAGGTCGAAGACCTAAAGAACTTTTCTCTCGAAGAGTTAATTGGATCATTAATGACCTGCGAGATGACATGTCATGCTCATGATGAGCTCGAGAACCCCCTTCCAAAGAACAGGAAGGATATGATATTAAGAACATAAGAAGGCCACCTAAAAGAATCTTCAAGTGATGAGGACCTTGATGATGAACTTGCACTATTAACACGAAAATTTAAAAAATTTATAAGAAAAAATAAATTTAAAAATGACTCTAAAAATAAATTTGAACCAAAGAAAGATCAGGTGATATGCTATGAATGCAAGAAGTCAGGACATTTCAAAAGTGAATGCCCCCAAGCCAAGAAGAAGAAACCGAAGAAGAAGAAGACACTAAGGGCAACATGGGATGAGTCAAGTAGCTCCGAAGATAAAGAAGCAAGCAACAAAGAGGTCACCAACTTCACCTTGATGGCTCTCGGAGAAGAGGTATATGATTTATTTAATAAAGATTTAACTTTCGATGAGCTTTCTATTAGGAAATCCGTCAAGGGGGAGCGACATCACATGCGCAGCGGAAGAACAGAAAACAAAACCCTAGATTTCCCGTAGAAAGTTTTTGTCATCATGTGAAGATCGGTGCATCAAAACAAATCCACTATTGCTGCATGTGTTAAAGAAAATACCTGGGGAGATCGTATATCCCTGAATTCTTGTAGATCTGTGGAAGAGGATGAAAGAGGTCAAGCGTCCTCCTCTCTAGCGATATCCACAAAGCAGGGATTACGACGATGCACCTCTCTCTCTCTCTTGGGAGAGGAGAACAAGAGGTGGCCACCAAAAACCCTCAGCCTATAGAGCTATGGTTCCTTCCTATTTATAGAGGCCCCATTGAAAACCCTAATGGATCTTTTGCCCTATTGGGTATTGGATCTCCATCCAATTACCCAAGCCTCTTGGATTAGTGGGTTTCTACCCAATAATCTCTTATTAGCAATTATTGGATCTCATCTCAGGATCCAATAATTCAGGGGCTTAATGGATATCTAATAAGATAGGGGGTTCAGTGGATATCTCATATCCGAACCTCTACTCGTCGCAACACCTACCGTATATGTGTGACCCTCTAGGCCCAATATCAAGCTGGCCGTGAATTATACTTATCAGAACTCCTTCTGACTTAGTGAATGATTATCTCTATAATAATTCACCCAACTCATCGACCGCGGAAGTACCAGGCCACTACGCTGTAACCCCCAAATGATACAGGGGAATCCAATCCTTTGGACTTTTCTGTCCTCAGTTACCATGTATCTATAATATCTCATCCATCTAATATCCCAGAGACCCTATACTAGGCATGGTGCTGTCAGGCCCTTACGGTCTTGTTGAATCTCGGATTTTGATGATGAAACTAATTGATTGTGATTTATTGTTTAACTACATTTTGAGTTACGTAGGTCTACTATCGATCAAGATTAGACAGTTGACGCTGGAGGAATTGACGTTGTGCCGAAGGTGATCACGTTAGGATATTGGATGTCGAGTCGGAGGTTCGGTCGACAATCGACAGAAGGCTTTGTACGTCGGGCATCGGGCCAAGATGCATATTGCGCCAAGGATATCGGGGTTACGGAGGTCATCCGCCGATTGGGCAACGGACCGCAAAAGAGGATGATGTGCCGAAGGATCGGACGAAGATCGACCAATGACGTGCCGGGCAACTGAATGTCAATTTGTGTTATAATAACTGTCTAGATCGAAGTAGAGTGTTTGTTTATTTATATGCAGGATTAACTACGATGAAGATAAAGACATAAAGTAAAACAAAGTGCTGGAAGACAAGTGGGACGGATCATTAAGAGTTCGAGAGTTTGATGGAAGTCCGAAGATTCGTTGGGAGTAGTTGTCGGAACCGACCGAGAATGAGTAGGGAGCTTGCCGTAGGGTTTTCGAAAGTTCGCCGAAAGGTTCGTCGGAAGTTCGCCGAAAGGTTCGTCGGAAGTTCACGAAGCTTGCCAAAGAAGCTTGATGGAACTCACCAAGATCATCATGATGTCCGGGAGCTTGCCGGGAGTCCACAGAATGGTTTCGAGGGTTCGTCAGAAGACCGCTGGAAGTTCGCTGAAAGCTCATCGAAAGAAGTCTTATCTTATGGACTTCGAAATAGATTAAAAAATGTCTTTAAAATTTATAATTAGCATATAATTTGATTTAGGATTAGGTGTTAATCCTATAAACCAAATTTGAGCCAATTCGGACTTCGTTTGGACAGGTTTCGACCGAGTTTTCGGCCGAAACCACTGTGCTGAAAAAAATGACCTGGGCGGTGGCACCGCCCAGAGGCCAAGACCTGGGCGGTGGAACTGCCCCAGGTAGGTGGTAGCACCGCCCAGCACCTGTTGTGTCAGTCTGCCAGACTGACAGGCGGTAGAACCGCCTTTGACAGGTGGTAGCACCGTCCGACACCGAGAAACTAAAAAAAAATTCAAATTTGGAGCCCAAATTTGAATCACTTTGAGGCCTATAAATACCCCTCACATTCTTGGATGAAGGGTGTCTAGAACTAAAAAAAAGAAGGGGGAAACTCTCTTGAAAGTGTGTCAAATCTTCCCTCTAAGTCTTAAGAGTGTTCTAGTCCAAGAGAGGGGTAAGAGTGCTTGTAAGGGTTATCTCCTAAGCCCATCAAAAGGAGAAGTGCTGTAAGGGAGTTCATCCTCGCTCGTTAGAAGGAGGATAGCTAGTGGAGAAGCCGGTGGCCTCAAGTGAAGAGGAATCGGGAGTGGACGTAGGTCGGATGACCGAACCACTATAAAAATCTAGTTTGCATTTACGTTCTTGCTATTTACTTTGCTGCAAACCCTTTTTACTTCCTACCTTATTTACTCAACTTCATCTTCATCTTATTACGTATGCTTTAAAGTTAAAACGTAATCTTTTTAGGTTCAAACGAAACATTACATTCATTCGTACGAAGTTTCCGAACCTGTTTTAATTGCTGAACAATCTATCATTCTTTACCGTTGCACTAATTCACCCCCCCCCCCCCTCTTAGTGCCGCTCAATCCCTAACAATTGGTATCAGAGTCATGTTCTTTCTCTTTCGGATTTACATCCGTGAGAAATAGCTCTTTTTAGCTTTCAAGAGGGCTTTTTGATTTTTTGTCCACCGTTCTTTAACGGATCGGACTACACTTATTGGAAAACTCGAATGAGAGTTTTCATACTTTCAATGGACTTAGATTTATGGAACATTATTGAAAATAATTTTCAACTTCCCTCTAAACCGACGAATGAATGGTCGGACTTAGAGAGAAAATATTTTTCCTTGAATGCAAAGGCTATGAATGCCTTATTTTGCACTTTAGACAAAAATGAGTTCAACTGGATTTCTACATGCGAAACGGCTTTTGACATTTGGTGAACTCTTGAAATCACACACGAAGGAACGAGTAGAGTCAAAGACTCGAAAGTTAATATTTTGATGCACGATTTTGAGATTTTCCGAATAGCACTAAGTGAGACTATCGATGACATGTTCTCCCATTTCTCGGATGTCATCAATAGTCTAAAAGCTCTTGGTAAATGTTTTTCAGATTTTGAACTCGTAAACAAGATTTTAAGATCTCTTCCAAAAAGATGGGATCCGATAATAACCGCAATACAAGAAACAAAAGATCTAAATAACTATCCTATTGATGAACTTATTGGGTCTTTAAAGACCTATGAAATGAGTTTCTTAGAACGTTTTGAACTCAATGAACACATGAACCACCTTCTAAAAAACAAGAAGGATTTGGAACTTCGGACAAATGAATACCACTTGAGTGATGACTCAAGTGATGGAGACAATGATGAACTTGAACTTCGAACACTAAATCTCAATAAGTTCATTAAAGAAAAATTAAAAAATATAAATGAACTTGAACAAAGAATGAGGCCAAAGAAGAGGAAGGCTTGCAAAGAAGAATCAAGTAAAGATGAGGCGAAATGGGCTTTGACGGTTTTCGACAATGAGGTAAGAAACTCACCCAAGTTGCTTTTACCTTATTTTGAAATTACATGATGCTTTTCATGAGTTGCTTGAAATAGTTGGTAGGATTTTTTTTTATGCTTTTTCCTTTCTAGTAATTTTTAAAAAATTAAAAATATGAATGATGCATGATTTGTGATAATGCTTAAGATTAATCCATGCATGTGTATCTTGATGTTTTATATTGCTTTTCATTTCTAAACATGATGCTTGATGATTTTGTAACATGCATTAGTTTTTGAAGTAATGTTGATTTGACTCTATGTTGTGGATTAACATATTTTTTGGTCTAATTATTTTCATGTCAAATTAAGATGACATTTTGAGATGATGAAATTTCATGTATACTTTCCATATCGGTTTTCAATCTTAAACATGATATATATCTATGTATGAATTTCTTGAAAATCTTTTGATGATGAAAATCTCTTGATTATAATTTGAAAACTTCCATCTTGGCTTAATGGCTTTTAACCCTTTTTATGATGAAATTTTTATTGATATATGTCTTCATGAAATCAATTATAAAGACCCAACCCACAAATTTTCAAAATGAAAGAAATGTGGCTTTGATGTTGCCTTGTGTTATATTTGAACTTAATGGGTTTCATGATGAAAATTATTTTTCAGATTAATAAAATAATGCATGATTTTACCAAAAATTTGAGCATCGATCATCTTGTTATAACTAATATAAGAAAGAATTAAAATGATCTTGATGATATTTTCATTTTTGAATATGATGCATGACATTTTCATATGAAAATTTTGAACATTCTTATGAAAAATCAAATCACTTAAATTGAAACTCATAAAGATGAGAATATGCACTATCATGATATTTGATGCATTTGATCTTGATGGGTTTAATGACAAACTTGTATTTTGAATTTATATAATGATGGGTTCCATATAAATATTTGAACATACATTATGAAATCATCATTGAAATGAAAATATTAAAAGTTTGTTATTATGCTTAATGACTTTGTGATATCATATTTTGATGACAAACTCATGTTTTGATCTTAAATTTGATAATCATCATTTGAAACATGAGCACACTTGTTTGAAACAAAATGAAACATATTATCATGATAAATTGAATCTCATAATGTGTTATATTTTTATCTTAATGAATTTTATGATGAAGTTTGTCTTTCAATATTGAATGTTGATATTTCTATTTTTTTGACATAAAAAAACAAAGGCATGCTCATA
The DNA here is from genome assembly GCA_023547065.1 of Musa troglodytarum. Lineage (NCBI taxonomy): Eukaryota > Viridiplantae > Streptophyta > Magnoliopsida > Zingiberales > Musaceae > Musa > Musa troglodytarum. Next base: position 31,347,161 of record CP097505.1, on the reverse strand, counting down.
TGAAATAAATCATATAATGGAAATGCATGTTTCTTGAAATCTTTCGATTTTTCAAATAAAAGACAAGTGATAAATTCATTTATGATATTTTGTAAATCACTTGACTTATGAATGAGATTTTGATGATACGGTAATGACTTTATTCATGTTATGAATGTTAAAAATGATAATTTGATTAGGAGTTTCAATTGACAAAATGAGTTTGAATAATTTTATGACTCCTCTCTTGATCTCTTGAAATCATGACCTTGAATTCTTGACTTGAGATATTTTTGGGAATCAAAATATTCTCCTCTATGATTACTTCTTTTTATCATTTACCAAAGAGGAAAACAATTCAAGTTTATGTCATTTGTGAATCTCACAAACTATGTTAATGATTTTGATGATTCGAACTTGAATGAGCTTTATCACAATCCAAGTCTTCATATTTTGATATTTGATACTTGGAATTCTTATGCATGAATTCCGGCAGCACTCCCAATGAATCTTCAAACTTCCATCGAACACTCGAACTCCCAATGATCCATCGCACTTGACTTCGACCCTTTGTTTCGCTTTACATCTTCATCCCTTTCGTAGTTACTCCTGCACAAACAAACACCAAACACTCTACTTCGATCTAGACAGTTATTACAACGTGAATTGACATTCAGTTGCCCGGCACATCATTGGTCGGCGCTTCGTCCGATTCTTCGGCACATCGCCCTCTCTAGCAGCTTGTTGCCCAATCGACGGTTGACCTCCGCAACCCCGATATCCATGGCGCAACTCTGCACTTCTTGGCCCGATGCCCGACATACGAAGCCTCCTACCGATAGTCGACCGAACCTCCGGCTCGACATCCAATATACCGACGTGATCACCTCCGACGCAACATCATTTCCTCCAGTGTCAACTGTCTAATCCTGATCGATAGTAGACCTGCGTAACTCAACACGCAGTTAAACAACAAAACACACTCAATTAGTTTCATCATCAAAATCCGAGATTCAACAATCTCCCCCTTTTTGATAATGACAACTAATTGATGACTGACGGAGTTAACCATAACTCCCCGGAGTTTAACACAAACTCCCCCTATCAATATGCCATTGATAGAACACTTGGATTATCCCAGATCCAAGCAACATTCATCCAATGTTTATGAGAATAGTCAAACCATCATGCAAATATAAAATATTCAATACAAAGCATGAAGTCATCAATCTACTTCTCCCCCTATGTCATCAACAAAAAGGAGAAGTAACATCATAGCTAGTTTTCAAGAATATGCAATCTTTACAACATACTAGCTATTTATCACATCATACAACATTTTTACAATACACCATCAAATAATACCATTCAATCATACCAAGTTTCAAACATGGGCAATGATGGTAATTTTCACTTGCTTCTTAAGATGTGCAAGTAGGCACCTTGTTTCTCATGATAGCAATATTTGCATCCTCTGATATAACAATTCTTAGCTTCTCATGAAGTTGCAAAATAGGAATCAAGATGGCAAATTTTTGCAGTGTTCGAGCTAAAAACTTTCTCCCCCTTTGTTAGCATCAAAAAGAAAGGGAGGATCAAATATTTCAAATAATCTTGCATGAGATTCAACAATAATTTACAACAAAAAAAATGTAAGCAATTTTGAAGAAGTGAAATTGAGCAAGATTTTGCCTCTCTTGAGATAGCAACTTTTTGCTTCTTTTGCATGTTTCTAGCTAGCAAAATTTTTCTTTGCGATACATAAGCTAGCAATAAATCTTCTCCCCCTTTGTTTATGTCAAAAAAATGGAGTACAAATAGTCATGACAAAATAATAAATTTCCATCATGAATTTTTAACATATCAAGTCATGAATTCAAGGAGTCATAAACAAATCATGGTATGAGAAATTTATGACAAGCAAGCAAGCAATAATGATAAGCTAGTATACTTTGTAATACACAAACTAGCTCTCTTTGAATTTTTCTCTTTTGCACCTAAGTTTCCCTTTTGCAAGTCATGAACTTCTTGTTTGCAGTGTGCAAGTAATTTCTGTAAAATTTATAACATTTTAAACATGCAAACTCATGAGTTAAAAATAATGCAACTTTGCAATTTCTTTCTTCTCATTTTGAAAAGTGCAAGTTTTGCCTTTTGCAAGTTCTAGCTAGCTATGTTTGTCATTTTCACTTGTGATACATAAGCTAGCAAGCTAACTCCCCTTTTGTCACTATCGAAAAGAAGGGATGAATAATATTTCAATGCAATAATTTTGCATCAATCAATATTTCAATTTTTTTTTTCATGATGCAAGACAGTATTGAAACATGAGAAATCATGTCATGAAGGATATCAATATGTAAATTCAACAAGAATCAAAACCAAAAGATATCATCCATGATTCATAACTTTTCATTTTAGCAAGATCTAGATTCATATTTATCAATTTTTAATTCAAGATAAATGTCATACAACCAAGAATCATGATATATAAAAGCATATCAATATTAAGGATCAAATCATGATTACAAGTGCCAAGATATTTTCTTTTCATTCATTTTTAAGCCATGATAAAAGAATAAATCAATGATTCAAATATTAAGCATAATTTTTTATCAAATTTTCAATCATTACATAAGGCATTTGAGGAAGTATTGAAAAAAAAATCAATTTTAGCATATAATGTTTCAATCTTCAATCTTGAGTCATGAATCCAAAAGTCATAAATCAAAGGTTCATGAATCATTTTGACAAATCTCCTTTTAGGAAATAACAAGTGGAAGTCTTAGGAGATCAAACACAAGATCTTGATTCATACATAAGAATTTTTTACCAAGATCATATTTCATAAGAATCACGACACGAATTCATAAAAATTCAAGTATTAAATTCCGAAAAATCAAAAGACAAGTTACATTTCATTTAACAAATTTTCTTTTGATAAGACGGAAGGAGCATGGTAAAAGATCTTGATTTATAAAGAGTTTTAAGTCATAGTTGTCAAGATCATGATTTCAATAAAATTTCTTTATAGCAAAATGAAATCTTTTAGAACTTGATTCAAGCATTAAATATGTCTTAACAAGTCATAATTCTAGAAGATTCAAGAATCATTAAAAGAAAAATCATTCAAGCTCAATTTATCAACTCAAGACTCATAATTAAATTATTATTTTGAGATTAATAACATGAATAAAGTCATTACCGTATCATCAAAATCTCATTCGTAATTCTAATGATTTATAAAATATCATAAATGAATTTATCACTTGCCTTTCATCAAAAATTGAAAATCAAACTTTATCATAAAAATTGTCAAGGCATAAATGCAACATATTATTTCAAGACATGAGATTTAATTTATCATGATAATATGTTTCATGTTTCAAAAGATGAGTATCAAATTTTAAAACCGAAACATGAGTTTGTCATCAAGATATAATATCACAAAGTCATTAAGCATTATAACAAACTTCTAATATTTTCATTTCAATGATGATTTCATAATGTATGTTCAAATATTTATACGGAAGCCATCATTGTATAAATTTGAAATACAAGTTGTCATTTAGCCCATTAAGATCAAAAGCATTACACGTAAAGCATCATGATAATGTAATTTCTCATTGTTTTTATGTGTTCCATTTCAAGTGATTTGACATTCATATGAGTATATTCATGTTTTTCATATAGGTCCAAAGAGCATATTTCAAGAGAAATCATTAAGACCAAAAACATGAGGCATTTTTTTTAAAAATATTCATCATGTTTTTATTTTTATGAGATTCACAAGACTCATAACATGAATTCATTCATCTCAATAGAATGAGAAAAAATACATTTTCATTTTAAGCAATTTGATGTGAGCATATTCAAAATTTTTATGAAAACATGTATCAAAATAAAACACAAGCTTAGTCATAAAATCGTCAAGACCAAATATGTAAAAATGATAGCACACTTTCAATTTTTATGTTAAAAGGCCATGTTCAAATTTTTGCCAAAATCATGCATCTATTTATAAATTCGAAAAATATGTTTCATCATCACAATATGACACTTTATTACTTCAAAAGCTCATGCATGATATAAAATCATCAAGCATCATATTTGGAGACAATGTAAACCATCAAGATACACATGCATGGATTAATCCTAAGCATTATCACAAATCTTGCATCATTCATATGTTTACTTTTCAAAAATACTATAAAGAAAAGCATAGTATAATTTCGATTTTTTTTTTAATTTCAAAAACACAAGAAAAGCATAAAAAAAAATCCTACAAACTAAGTTAAGCATTCATGGAAATCATCAAGTAATTTCAAAATAATTCATGGAAGTTAAGTTACTTACCTCATTGTCGAAGCCCATTAAAGCGTAGTTTGCTTCTTCTTTTCTTGATTCTTCTTTCCAAGCCTTCTTCTTCTTCTTTGGCCTCTTTCTCCGTTCAAGTTCATTTGTGTTTTTTAATTTTTGTTTAATGAACTTGTTAACATTCATTGTTATGTGTTCAAGGTCCTCATTGTCCTCATCACTTGAGTCATTACTCAAGTGGCATTTCATAGTTCGGAGTTCAAAAACCTTCTTGTTCTTGAGAAGGTTGTTCATGTGTTCATCATGTTTATCATATTCATCATGTTCCATTTCATAGGTCTTTAAGGACCCAATGAGTTCATCAATAGAATAATTATTTAGATCCTTTGATTCTTGAATCACCGTTATTTTAGGATCCCACCATTTTGAAAGGGATCTTAAGATCTTGTTAGTGAGTTCAAAATCCGAAAAACTTTTACCAAGACTTTTCAAGCTATTGACGACATCCGTGAAGCGGGTGTACATGTCATTTGGAAGAGCTCAAAATCATGCAACAAGAGGTTTACTTTCGAGTCTTTAACTCTACTAGTTCCCTCATGCGTGATTTCAAGAGTTCGCCAAATGTCAAAAGCCGTTTCGCATATAGAAATCCGATTGAACTCGTTCTTGTTCAAAGCACAAAATAAGGCATTCATAGCCTTTGCGTTTAAAGAAAACGACCTTTTCTCCAAAATCGACCATTCGTTCGTTGGTTTAGAGGAAGGTTTAAAACCATTTTCGATGATGTTCCACAAATCCAAATCCATTGAAAGCATGAAAATTCTCATTCGAGTTTTCCAATATGTGTAGTCCGAACCGTTAAAGAACGGTGGACGAAAAACCGAAAAGCCCTCTTGAAAACCATTTAGAGCCATTTCTCACGGGTGTAAATCCGAAAGAGAAAGAACGTGGCTCTGATACCAATTGTTAGGGATCGAGCGGCACTAAGAGCCGGGGGTGAATTAGTGCAGCGGATAAAACGATGGATTTTTCAGCAATTTAAATCAAGCTTCGGAAACTTCGTACGATGAAAGCAACGTTTCATTTAAAACCGATTTGATTGCGTTCTAACTTTAAAGCATGCGTACGAAGATAATAAGGAAGTGGAGCAAGTAAAGTAAAGGCTTGCAGCAAAGTAAAACAGAAATTCAAACACTCACACAATCAAGACGCAGCGATGTATAGTGGTTCGGTCAAAGTGACCTACATCCACTTCCGAAGCCTTCTCCGATGAGGCTCCCTTCTTCCACTATCAAATCCTTTGAAGGGGAAGGATCAAATACCCCTCCCTTTACAAGTGGTTCACACTCTTACAAGATTTCACAAGAAGAATGAGGTGAACACTTAAGCAAATGAAGAACAAGACTTTCCCAAGACTTATTTTCAAAATCTAACTCTCTAAGGGTTCTATTTTTCAGCTAAAAAGGAAGGGGTATTTATATGCCTCAAAGTGATTCAAATTTGGAGCCCAAACTTGGAGCAAAAAATTTGAATCTTTTGAGTTTTTAGTCTTAGTCTTAGCGGTGACACACACCCGAGCGATCTCTGCTTGGCCCAGCCAGTGTCGCGCTGCCCGATAACAGATGCTACACGCGAGCGTGGTGCTGCCCGGTGTGTTCCGCATCTGATAACGACTCTGATAATAGCTACAGTGCCGTACTGCGATGGCATACTTGCGTATCTTGCGTTGAATGCTGTTTGGGCCAAAACTTTGGCCCAAACTAAGAGCAATGCTTCGCCGAGGTTAAAAGATTAACCACTAATACTAACCCAAATTAATGTGCTAACTACGAAATTAAAGACATTCCTAAGCTATTACAAAGTCTGCAAGTCAAGTCTTCTTCCGTCGAGCTTCCGGCGAACTTCCGGCGGTCTTTCGATGATCCCTCGGAAACCATCCTGCGGACTCCCGGCAAGCTCTCGGACTCCACGATGATCTTCGCGAGTTCCCTCGAGCTTCTTTGGCAAGCTCCGATCTTTCTTGGCAAGCTCCGCGAACTTCCGATGAACCTCCCGGCGAACTTCTGAAAACCCTTCGGCAAGCTCCCTACTCGTTCTCAGCCAGTTCCAGCAGCACTCCCAATGAATCTTCAGACTTCCATCAAACACTCGAACTCCCAATGATCCATCGCACTTGACTTCGACCCTTTGTTTCGCTTTACGTCTTCATCCCTTTTGTAGTTACTCCTGTACAAACAAACACCAAACACTCTACTTCGATCTAGATAGTTATTACAACGTGAATTGACATTCAGTTGCCCGGCACATCATTGGTCGGCGCTTCGTCCGATTCTTCGGCACATCGCCCTCTCTAGCAGCTTGTTGCCCAATCGACGATTGACCTCCGCAACCCCGATATCCATGGCGCAACTCTGCACTTCTTGGCCCAATGCCCGACGTACGAAGCCTCCTACCGATAGTCGACCGAACCTCTGGCTCGACATCCAATATACCGACATGATCACCTCCGGCGCAACATCAATTCCTCCAGTGTCAACTGTCTAATCCTGATCGATAGTAGACCTGCGTAACTCAACATGCAATTAAACAACAAAACACACTCAATTAGTTTCATCATCAAAATCCGAGATTCAACATTTTCAAATGAATCGTGAGCCTTGATGTCATATATTTCATGATATAGAAATGACAAGATTTCTTTGCCTTGTGTGGTAAATTGAACATTTGACATAAATAAAATTTGCTTTATGATGAATCATGAATGATGTCTTTTGGTGTTGATCCTTATTAATATTTCATATTGATATCTTTCATGAATTCTTTGCATCTATGTTTTATATGCATCAAAAAAAAATTTAAAAATATTGATTGATGCAAAATTATTTCATTGAAATATTATTCATCCCTTCTTTTCGATAGTGACAAAGGGGGAGTTAGCATGCTAGCTTATGTATCACAAGTGAAAGTGGCAAACATAGCTAGCTAGAACTTGCAAAACTTGCACTTCTCAAAATGAGAAGAAAGAAATTACAAAGTTACATTATTTTTTAACTCATGAGCTTATAGTTTTAAAATGTTATAAATTTTACAAAAATTACTAGCTCATTGCAAATAAAAAGTTTATGATGGAAATTTTACAAAAAGTTCATGGCTTGCAAAAGGGAAACTTAGTTGCAAAAGAGAAAAATTGAAAGGAAGCTAGTTTGCGTATCGCAAAGTATGCTAGCTTATCATTATTGCTTGCTTGCTTATTATAAATTTCTCTCATACCATGATTTGTTTATGACTCCCTTGAATTCATGACTTGATATGTTAAAAATTCATGATGGAAATTTGTTATTTTGTCATGATGGAAGCATTCATGTAAAGGGAAAAGAATTGTATTCTTCCCTTCTTTTTGACAAAATCAAAGGGAGAGAAGATTTATTGCTAGCTTGCATGATTAATTTGCTAGCTCATTCAAGAGGAAGAAAATTGCTAGCTTGTGCATCAAAAGAGAAAATTTTGCTAGCTTGAATATTGAGAAGCAAAAGTTGCTATCTCAGGAGAGGCAAAAATCTTGCTTAATTTCACTTCTTCAAAATTGCTTGCATTTTTGTTACAAATTATTGTTGAATCTCATGCAAGATTATTTGAAGTATTTGATCCTCCCTTTCTTTTTGATGCTAACAAAGGGGGAGAAAGTTTTTAGCTCGAATATTGTAAAAATTTGCCATCTTGATTCCTATTTTGCAACTTCATGAGAAGCTAAGAACTGTTATATCAAAGGATGTAAATATTGCTATCGTGAGAAACAAGATGCAAACTTGCACATCTCAAGAAGCAAGTAAAAAAATTGCCATCATTGCCCATCCTTAAAAACTTGCTATGATTGAATGGTATGATTGGATGTTGTAATGCAAAGCTATGCTTAAATGTTGTATGATGTATATCTAGATTGATAGCTAGTATGTTATAAAATTTGCATATCTTTTAAACTAGTTGTAATGCAACTTCTCCTTTTTGTTGATGACATAGGGGGAGAAGTAGATTGATGACTTCATGCATTGTATTGAATATTTTATATATTGCATGATGGTTTAAATGTATTCTCATAACATTGTGATGAATGTTGCTTGGATTTGGGATAATCCAAGTATTCTATCAATGGCATTTTGATAGGGGGAGTTTGGTTAAACTCCGGAGAGTTATGGTTAACTCCGTTAGTCATTAATTAGTTATCATCATTAAAAAGGGGGAGATTGTTGAATCTCGGATTTTGATGATGAAACTAATTGATTGTGATTTATTATTTAACTGCGTTTTGAGTTACGCAGGTCTACTATCGATTAGGATTAGACAGTTGACGCTGGAGGAATTTTTGTTGTGCCGAAGGTGATCATGTCAAGATATTGGATGTCGAGCCGGAGTTTCGGTCGACAATCGACAGAAGGCTTCGTACGTTGGGCATCGGGCCAAGATGCATATTGCGCCAAGGATATCGGGGTTGCGGAGGTCATCCACCAATTGGGCAACAGACCACAAAAGAGGACGATGTGCTAAAGGATCGGACGAAGCGCCGACTAATGACATGCCGGGCAACTGAATGTCAATTCGTGTTGTAATAACTGTCTAGATCGAAGTAGAGTGTTTGTTTATTTATGTGCAGGATTAACTACGATAAAGATAAAGACGTAAAGTAAAACAATGTGCCGGAAGACAAGTGGGATGGATCATTGGGAGTTCGAGAGTTTGATGGAAGTCCGAGGATTCGTTGGGAGTATTTGCCGGAACCGACCGAGAACGAGTAGGGAGCTTATCGAAGGGTTTTCAGAAGTTCGCCGAAAGGTTCGTCGAAAGTTTGCGAAGCTTGCCAAGAAAGATCAAAATTCATAGAAATTTAAAAAATCCGCATTCATGTTTTCTAATAAGTATAGTCCGTCCCACTAAACATAGGAGGACGAGTGATCAAGGGCCCCTCTTGATTGTCAAAAACTATCATTTAATCTCTCTTAGGTGTTAAACCAATTGAGAGAATGTGGCTCTGATACCAACTGTTAGGATCGTAGTGGTACTAAGAGGGGGGGTGGTATAAATTAGTGCTATCGAAATCAAGTGACGATTTGAAAATTTTCATTCGATGAAACCATATCAGAAAAGCGTTTGAAGTTAGAGTGTAAATAAAAGTAGTGAATGATTAAATTAGTAAGTAACAATAATAAAAAAACATGAAAGGAAATGCATACCAGATTTATAGTGGTTCAGAGCTTGCCAAAGAAGTTTGATAGAACTCACCAAGATCATCATGAAGTCCGGGAGCTTACCGGGAGTCCACAGAATGGTTTCCGAGGGTTCGTCGGAAGACCGCCGGAAGTTTGCCGAAAGCTCACTAAAAGAAGTCTTGTCTTATGGACTTTGAAATAGCTTTAAAAATATCTTTAAAATTTCTAGTTAGCACATAATTTAGTTTAGGATTAGGTGTTAATCATATAAACTAAATTTGAGCCAATTCGGACTTTGTTTGGACCGGTTTTGGCCGAGTTTTTGGCCGAAACCACTGTGTTGAAAAAAATGACCTGGGCGGTAGCATCGCCCCAGGCTAGGCGGTGGCACCGCCCAGAGGCCAAGACCTGGGTGGTGGAACCACCCCAGGCAGGCGGTAGCACCGCCCAGCACCTGCTGTGTTAGTCTGCCAGACTGACAGGCGGTAGAACCGCCTCTAAAAGGCGGTAGCACCGCCCGACACCGGGAAACTCAAAAAAATTCAAATTTGGAGCCCAAATTTGAATCACTTGAGGCCTATAAATACCCCTCACATTCTTGGATGAAGAGTGTCTAGAACTAAAAAAAAAGAAGGGGGAAACTCTCTTGAAAGTGTGCCAAATCTTCCCTCTAAGTCTTAAGAGTGTTCTAGTCCAAGAGAGGGGTAAGAGTGCTTATAAGGGTTATCTCCTAAGTCCATCAAAAGGAGAAGTGCTGTAAGGGAGTTCATCCTCACCCGTTAGAAGTAGGATAGCTAGTGGAGAAGCCGGTGGCCTCAAGTGAAGAGGAATCGGGAGTGGACATAGGTCGGATGACAGAACCACTATAAAAATCTAGTTTACATTTATGTTCTTGCTATTTACTTTGCTGCAAACCCTTTTCACTTGCTGCCTTATTTACTCAACTTCATCTTCATCTTCATCTTATTACGTATGCTTTAAAGTTAAAATACAATCTTTCCGAGTTCAAACGAAGCATTGCATTCATTCATACGAAGTTTCTGAACCTGTTTTAATTGCTGAAAAATCTATCATTCTTTACCACTACACTAATTCACCCCACCCCTCTGAGTGCCGCTCGATCCCTAACAGGTCTCTCCTCGAGTCTTGCTCTTGTTAGATTCTCCTGAAGAACCCTTTCTCTCTTAATCCAAATAATCTTGGCCAAAGATTTGTTCGAGCAAGAATACATGGGATATTCCTTTCATGATACTGAGAGCAGATGATCCTCTATTGACACTCAATAGCCCTCGTAAGGTTGGCTACCACTCCCAATGACCGGCTATACTAGATATGGAACTTTCCAAACCTATAAGTCCGGTATCAAAGAGTGGAGTACTCATATAGGACATCCTTGGTGTCTCAAGTCTAAAGACCAAATAAACTACTAGGACTACAGAATTGCTGTCTGACGTGAGGTATCAATAACCATCCAGCATTCCGTAGGTGGATCGATCAGTGAACTCATTCTCCACTAAGCACCTGCACTGTACTCTTAGTGTCCCCACACGAGTACCTATGAGACCAGCTACCTCCATCATATGAACGGGTATACAACAGACCAATCTATCCAGTTATCTCGATGTCCTTCTTGAGTAACCTATGACCAGGATAATTTAGGGTCTGTGTTTAAAGGTGAATTGGTCTCATTATCGTAATCTCATCATGATCCAATTCCCATTGCACAGATCCAAGAACATCACAATATATATCTAGATCATGTGAGATAATGCCAATAATCATAAGTAAAGAGATTGACGCAGTGTGTTATAGGTGCAATCACTCATGTGATTGGCTTGTAGGGCACCTATAACTAGCAATCTCTCACTTGACCTAAAGCCAATCACCAACATGTCTGATCTCAATCAGACCTCTGTGACGCTCAAAGACAATCTGAGTCAATGGCTTTGTCAATGGATCTGCAATGTTATCTTCGGATGGAACTCTTTCCACTACTACATCTCTTCGGGTCACGATCTCTCTAATAAGTTGGAACCTCCTCAGAACACTTCTAATGAGACTCGAGTTCTCTTATTTGAGTAATCGTCCTGTATTTATCGTAATATAAAGGAATCAGCTCCTCGCTGCTCGGGATGACTCCTAGATCTATGATGAACTTCTTCATCGAGACTCCCTCCTTTGCTGCCTCTGCCGCAGTAATGTATTCCGCCTCTGTGGTCGAGTCAGCAGTAGTGTCATGCTTGGAACTCTTCTAGCATACTGCTCCTGTATTCAGGGTGAACACAAACCCTGAATTAGACTTGCTATTATCGACATTGGACTGGAAGCTCGAGTCCGAGGAGCCCTCAACCTTGAAGCTACTACCTCCATATAACAGTAAAAGATCCTTAATCCTTCTCAAGTACTTAAGGATACATTTCACTGCTTTCTAGTGCTCTAAGCCTAGATCTGCCTGATATCTGCTCGTGACACTCAGAGCATACGCTATATTAGGTCTGGTACATAACATAGTATATATAATAGATCCTATCGCTGATGCATATGGCATCATATCCATGTGTGCCCTTTCTTCAGGAGTCTTTGGGGACATATTCCTAGAAAGTGATATTCCATATCTTATTGGTATGAGACCTCTCTTGGAATTTTTCATGCCAAACCTTTTGACAATGGTGTCTATGTACCTGGATTGGGACAAGCCAAGTATCCTCTTGAATATATCTTTATAGATCCGTATCCCCAATATGCAGGATGCTTCCCCTAAGTCCTTCATGGAGAAGTGCCTAGATAACCGTCTTTACTGTGGAGAGCATTCCTACATCATTCCCAATGATCAGGATGTCATCCACATATAATACCAAAAAGGTAATAGTGCTCCCACTTAATTTCCTGTACACACAAGGCTTATCTTCATTCTTAATGAAGTTATAAGATCTGATCGCCTCATCAAATCTTATGTTCCAACTTCGGGAAGCTTGCTTCAATCCATAAATGGACCTAAGCAACTTGCACACCTAATCTGGGTTATCCCTGGACACAAATCCCTCAGGCTATATCATATACACCTCCTCATCGAGGTTACCATTAAGGAATACGATTTTGACATCCATCTACCAGATCTCATAATCATAGTGTGCTGCAATAGCCAATAATAGCCTCCTTGTAGGTCTGAGGATCAATATCCTCAATATCCTCTCTTTTGATATGTTCCACATATCTCTCAGGAGGATGGGATACTCTATCGGACCTACGTAAAGTTGGAACTTATGTGTTAGGTATCTGAACAAATTCTGGAATGGTGCTTGAGAGAGGTTCTCCAACCTCGCTCAACTCTATCATGCTCCCACTGTCTCCACTAAGAATGTGTTCCTTCTCAAGGAACACTGCTCTTTTGGCTACAAAGGCCTTTCGGTCCTCAAGGTGATAGAAATAATACCCACAAGTTTCTTTGGGGTATCCCACGAACTTGCACCGTTCTATCCTAGATTCCAACTTGTCAGGGTTGTGTCTCTTAACGTGGGCAGGGCAGCCCCAAATCTTAACAATCTTAAGATTGGGCTTCTTCCCATTCCATATCTCATATGGAGTAGACATCACTAACTTAGTTGGAATTCTGTTCAGAAGGTAAGCTGCAGTTTCTATGGCATATCCCTAGAATGAGATGGGTAGGTCGGCGAAACACATCATGGAACACACCATATCTAATAGTGTGTGATTTCTCCTTTCTGATACACCATTAAGCTGTGGTGTATAAGAAGGTGTCCATTGGGATAAGATTCTATAGTCTTTGAGGAACTAGGTGAACTCTGTACTCAAATACTTACCTCCTCGATCTAATTGAAGGGTTTTAATACTCTTTCCTGTTTGGTTCTCCACTTCTCGTTTCCTCTTAGACTCACATACACTCATAATATATGGAGCTATATTTAACATAAATAAACCATTATGCATTGTTCCTCTCGTGATGATCTCATTATCTAATATTATTGAACAACCATTGTTCTCAAAAACTAATTTATATCCACTAACTATCAAATATGAAATGGAAATAATGTTTTTGATAATAGAAAGAACATAATAGCATGCATCTAATGCAATAATAGCTCCACTAGGCAGATGTAAGGTAACCTTGTCAACAGCCACTGCAGTAACCTTTGCTCTATTGCCTATCTTAAGGTCCATCTCACCTCTGTTCAATCTCCTAGGTTCTGCCAGAACCTGCAACGAATTGTAGATATGATAAACACGCCCGGTATTCAATACCCATGTGTTATCATAAGATTTTGACAAATAGAGACTGATCATGAATGTACCTGAAGCTTCTACAAGTTTTTGTTACGCCCTCTCTGTAAGGTACTCCTTACAGTTCCTCTTCCAGTACCCATCTTTGCCGTAGTGGAAGCACTGGCCTTTGTCCTTTGTTGGATCTATCTTGGCAACCTTTGCCTTACCCATTTTGCCCTTGCCCTTGCCCTTCTTAAGGGTCTTCTCAGTTTTCCTTTTCTTTCTAGTCTCACAAGTGTAGAGAACCGGCTTCTCTTTCTTAAAGGTGCTCTCTACTTCTCTCAACATATTGAGGAGCTCTGGGAGAGTCACCTCAAGTTTATTCATATTAAAATTCATTATGAACTGACAAAAAGAATCTGGTAGGGACTGAAGTACAAGATCCACACATAGGTTATCCTCTAGGACCATTCCTAGACTTGTGAGTTTTTTTATCCACTCAATCATCTTAAGGACATGGTTCTGAACCGGTGTCCCCTTATCATCCTAGCATGGAAAAGACTCTTTGATATCTCATATCGTTGAGTTCTTCCCTATTCCTCAAACAGTTTGCGGAGATGTAGGAGTATGAAATTAGCATCCGTATTTTCATGTTGTCTCTATAACTCAGTAGTCAGAGAGGCCAACATAAAACACTGAGCAAGAGTGGAATCATCTAAGTACTTCACATAACGAGTGATCTCATCCTCGCTTGCCCCTTTGTCAGGCGTAGGGATCACTGTATCAAGGACATACATGATTTTCTCCATCATGAGAACGATTCTCAGATTGCGAAGCCAATCCGTATAATTTGGACCAGTGAGGCAATTGGCATCAAGTATGCCACGTAAAGGATTTGAAAGCGACATTTTTCTGAAATAAAAGATGTAGTAGAAATAAATAACATGCAGACTTTGCAGAAATTTAAACAATTAAGATAAGGACTTCTATCTTAATGTATTCCCACTAATTTTTCATGAGACATAAAACATCATCCGGTATGTGAACCGGAGACCACTAGCGGATCTCTAGTGGGGATCAGGATCCATCGACGTCTTAACGAAACCTCGAGGGACTTGACCAATCACGTTAAGCCCGTAAAGGTAGGCAACTCTTGCCAATCATAACTCCTTGTGATTCTCGCCCTGTTCGGCCTCCGAACCACCATGGCCTCGAGGGACTCGACTAACTATGATGTTCGGTTAAGTCATTAACATCGTTACCAGATGATTCTAATTAGGTGATATACTCTCGAGGGACTCGACCAAGCATACCATATCCTCAGGTCACCTCTGACATCTCTATGTCGTAGATAAGATGGCGAGATGTGATATAGGTGAGTCTCGAGGGACTCAACCAACTCAACCTGCACCGGGAATCGGCTCCTAGCTATAACGATGGAAGGCCACGTGGGTCAATCTAATTGCCTCACGTTTACCAACTTAATATTATTAATGGAGAAGATTTTTTATTTGGTCTCCTAATATAATGTGTCACATGCTAGTTATAGGTGCCCTACAAGCCAATCACATGAGTGATAGCACTTGTAACATGCTGCGTCAATCTCTTTGCTTATGATTATTGGCATTATCTCACATTATCTAGATATATATTGTGATGTCCTTGGATCTGTGCAATGGGAATTGGATCGTGATGAGATTACGATAATGAGACTGATTCACCTTTAAACACAGACCCTAAATTATCTTGGTCATAGGTTACTCGAGAAGGACATCGAGATAACCGGATAGACTGGTGTGCTGTATACCCGTTTATATAATGGAGGTAGCTAGTCTCATAGCTACTCATGTGGGGACACTAAGGGTACAATGTAGGTGCTCATTGGAGAATGAGTTCACTGATTGATCCGCCTACGGAATGCTGGATGATTATTGATACCTCACGTCAGACAGTGATTCCGTAGTCCCAGTAGTGTATCTGGTCCTTAGACTTGAGACACCAAGGATGTCCTGTATGAGTACTCCACTCTTTGATACCAGACTTATAGGTTTGGAAAGCTCCATATCTAGTACAGCCGTTCATTGGGAGTGGTAGCCAACCTTACGAGGACTATTGAGTGTCAATAGAGGATCATCCACTCTCGGTATCATGAGAGGAATATCCTATGTATTCTTGCTCGAACAAATCCTTGGCCAAGGTTATTCGGATTGAGAGAGAAAGGGTTCTCCGGGAGAATCCGACAAGAGCAAGACTCGAGGAGAGACCGTATGGGCCTGACAGCACCATGCCCGGTATAGGGTCTCTGGGATATTAGATGGATGAGAGATTATAGATACATGGTAACTGAGGACAGATAGGTCCAAAGGATTGGATTCCCCTGTATCGTCTAGGGGCCGCGGCGTAGTGGCCTAGTACGTCCGCAGTCGATGAGTTGGGTGAATTATTATAGAGATAATAATTCACTAAGTCAGAAGGAGTTCTGACAAGTATGACTCACGGCCAGCTCGATATTGGGCCTAGAGGGTCACACATATATGGTAGGTATTGCGACGAGTAGAGGTTCGGATATGAGATATCTGCTGAACCCTCTATCTTATTGGATACCCATTAAGCCCCTGAATTATTGGATCCTGAGATGAGATCCAATAATTGCTAATAAGAGATTATTGGGTAGAGGCCCACTAATCCAAGAGACTTGGGTAATTGGATGGAGATCCAATACCCAATAGGGCAAAAGATCCATTAGAGTTTTTCAGGGGGGCCTCTATAAATAGGAGGGGACCAAAGCTCTATAGGCTGAGGGTTTTTTTTGGTAGCCACCTCCTGTTCACCTCCCCCCAGAGAGAGAGGAGCATCGTCGCAATCCCTGCTGTGTGGATACCGCTAGAGAGGATGACGCTTGATCTCCTTTATCCTCTCCCACAGATCTGCAGGAATTCAGGGATATACGATCTCCCTAGGTATCTTTCTTTAACACATGCAATTTTCGTGGATTTGTTTTTGACGCACCCATCTTCTCACGACGATGGAAACTTTTTATGGAAAATCTGGGGGTTTGTTTTTTTGTTCTTCTGCTGCGCATGTGATGTCGCTCCCCCTTGAAGGATTTCCCAACAATGGTATCATTGCCAGGTTATTCGTGCGAAGATCGGATTTTAAACTACGTGTGTTGTGATCTAGAACTGGTTACGTCACCAAAATCGTTGGCGTAAAGGGCAAGGAAGGGCAGCAACTATTGCTGCGCGCCGCAAGGCTCGCCGCTGCGCAGCAGCCTTGCAGCCTTGCAGTAGCTCGCAGCCTGCAGCCTTGCACTGCACTCAGAGTCGCAGCCTTGCCGCTTACATCGCAGCACCCGCCAGCCGCCAGCCGCCAGCCGGCGGGCTGCTGGCCGTAGGCAAGCTGCCTGCAACCTGTCCGCAGGGGCACAGGCGGACTGCTGGCCGTAGGTGCGCCGGCGCATGCCCGCGGGGTAGCGCCTGCGAGCGCTACATCTGCGGGACAACGTCGGCGGGTGCTGCGCCTGCGCAGAGGCGCCGGCGCGCAAAGGCGTCGGCGCTAGGCGCCCGCGAGCAGCATCGCTGGGGCGCCGATGGGTTGCCGCCTGTTGCGGCCATGCCGCCCGCGACGCAACCACCGGTTGGGTGGCGGCGGGCGCACCGCAACCGCAAACGCCAAGACGGTTTTGCCCCTCAAAATTTTTGAATTTCTAGATTCTGTCCCCTTTGATAGAATTACCAAAATACCCTTTAGAATTTTAGAAATTCCATATTCTATCCCTTTTGACAGAATTACTAAAATACCCTTATTGGTCGAATGACCAAAATACCCTTAGGAATTCAAAAAATTCCCTCTATATCCCTATTTTCAAAAATATTAGTTAATTAAATAGTTTAATTAACTATTATTATTTATCTAATAGTCCTATAAAATAACATATACATACGATGTATGATATGGACTTGTGATGTGATATGTGTACATGTGATTATTATTATTGGGGTCTGCGAGCCGCTATTTTTTCTCATTTATTGTCGGACCTGCGTGCCTATAATTATGTTGTAATTATCAGAGGAGGCGTAGCGGTAGCATGACTCACGAGGCCGAGACGGACGATCCGACGCATGGAGATGCATTGAGATGCCGACGGATCCGACGAAGCGAGATGGACAATCACAGGGTATAGAGATGTGCCGAAGTACACATAGATCTTGATGTGAGTGATTGGGCCCACTAGCTCGGGCCTGATCACATTAGGATATAGTCCATGATCATCTGGTGTTATTGCTCATGTGATGCGTGATTAGTTATACACCTACTAGATATATATATATATATATATATTTGCATGCGATGTAGATATATATATTAAATACGTATGTGTGTGACACATTATGTTAGGAGACCAAATCAAAAATCCTCTCCATAAATAATATTAAGTCGGTAAATGTGAGGCAATAAGATTGGCCCACGTGGCCTTCCATCATTATAGCTAGGAGCCGATTCCCGGTGTAGGTTGAGTTGGTCGAGTCCCTCGAGACTCACCTATATCGCGTCTCGCCATCTTATCTATGACATAGAGATGTCAGAGGTGACCTGAGGACATGGTATGCTTGGTCGAGTTCCTCGAGAGTATATCACCTAATCAGACTCATCTGGTAACGATGTTAATGACTTAACCGAACATCATGGTTGGTCGAGTCCCTCGAGGCCATAGTGGTTCGGAGGCCGAACAGGACAGGAATTACAAGGAGTTGTGATTGGCAAGAGTTGCCTACCTTTACAGGCTTAACGTGATTGGTTGAGTCCCTCGAGGTTACGTTAAGACACCGATTGGATCCTGATCCCCACTAGAGATCCGCCGGGGGTCTCCGATTCACACACCGGAGGGTGTTGTGTGTCTCACGAAAAATTAGTGGGAATACATTAAGATAGAAGTTCTTATCTTAATTATTTAATTTCTGCAAAGTCTGCATGTTATTTATTTCTGCTACATCTTTTATTTCAGAAAAATGTCGCTTTCAAATCCTTTACGTGGCATACTTGATGCCTACCGCCTCACTGGTCCAAATTATATGGATTGGCTTTGTAATCTAAGAATCGTTCTCATGGTGGAGAAAATCACGTATGTCCTTGATACAGTGATCCCTACACCCGACGAAGGGATAAGCGATGATGAGATCGCTCGTTATGTGAAGTACTTAGATGATTCCACTCTTGCTCAGTGTTATATGTTGGCCTCTATGACTTTTGAGTTACAGAGACAACATGAAAATATGGATGCTAATTCCATACTCCTACAACTCCGCAAACTGTTTGAGGAACAGGGAAGAACTCAGCGATATAAGATATCAAAGAGTCTTTTCTGTGCTAGGATGACTATGTCCTAGCATGGTTCAGAACCATGTCCTTAAGATGATTGAGTGGATCGAAAAACTCACAGGTCTAGGAATAGTCCTAGAGGATAACCTGTGTGTGGATCTTGTACTTCAGTCACTGCCAGATTCCTTTTCTCAGTTCATAATAAATTTTAATATGAACAAACTTGAGGTGACCCTCCCAAAGTTCCTCAATATGTTGAGAGAAGCAAAGAGCACCATCAAGAAAGAGAAGCCGGTTCTCTACACTGGTGAGACCAGAAAAAAAAGGAAGGCTGACAAGACCCTTAAGAAGGGCAGGGGCAAGGGCAAAATGGGTAAGGCAAAGGTTGTCAAGAAAGACCCAACAAAGGACAAAGGCTAGTACTTCCACTGTGGCAAAGATGGGCACTAGAAGAGGAACTACAAAGAGTACCTTGCAGAGAAGGCGAAACAAAAGCTTGGAGAAGTTTCAAGTACATTTATGATTAGTCTCCATTTGTTAGAATCTTGTGATAACACATGGGTATTAGATAACGAGAGTGCTTATCATATTTACAATTCGTTGCAAGTTCTGGCAGGACCTAGGAGATTGAACATAGGTGAGATGGACCTTAAGATGGGCAATGGAGCAAAGGTTGCTGCACTGGCTGTTGGCAAGGTCACCTTACATCTGCCTAGTGGAGCTATTATTACATTAGATGCATGCTATTATGTTCCTTCTATTATCAAAAATATTATTTTCATTTCATGTTTGACAGTTATTGGATATAAATTAGTTTTTGAGAACAATGGTTGTTCAATAATATTAGATGATGAGATCATCATGAGAGGAACATTGCATAATGACTTACATATGCTAGATACAGCTCCACATATCATGAGTATAAGTGAATCTAAGAGAAAACATGAAGTGGAGAACCAGACTGGAAAGAGTATTAAAACCATTCGATCAGATCGAGGAGGTGAGTACTTGAGTATAGAGTTCACCCAATTCCTCAAAGACTATGGGATCTTATCCCAAGTGGACACCTCCTTATACACCATAGCTTAATGGTGTATAAGAAAGAAGGAATTGCACACTATTAGACATGGTGCGTTCCATGATGTGTTTTCGCCGACCTACCCATCTCATTCTGGGGATATGCCCTAGAAATCGCAGCTTACCTTCTGAACAGAATTCCAACTAAGTCAGTGATGTCTACTCTATATAAGATATGGAATGGGAAAATGCCTGATCTTAAGATTGTTAAGATTTGGGGCTGCCCTGCCCACGTTAAGAGACACAATCCTGACAAGTTGGAATCTAGGATGGAACGGTGCAAGTTCGTGGGATACCCTAAAGAAACTTGTGGGTATTATTTCTATCACCCTGAGGATCGAAAGGCCTTTGTAGCTAAGAGAGCAGTGTTCCTTGAGAAGGAACACATTCTTGGTGGAGACAGTGGGAGCATGATAGAGTTGAGCGAGGTTGGAGAACCTAGCTCAAGCACTATTCTAGAATCTGTTAAGATACCTAACACAAAAGTTCCAACTTTACGTAGGTCCGATAGAGTATCCCATCCTCCTAAGAGATATGTGGGACATATCAGAAGAGAGGATGTTGAGGATATTGATCCTCAGACCTACGAGGAGGCTATTATGAGCATAGACTCTGGGAAATGGCAAGAAGCCATGAATTCATAAATGGATTCCATGTACTCCAACAAGGTTTGGAACCTAGTTGATGCACCTGAGGTTAATACCTATTGGTTGCAAGTGAATCTTCAAAAAGAAGATTGGAGTAGATGGACAGGTAGAGACCTATAAAGCAAGGCTAGTAGCTAAGGGGTATCGTCAAAGGCAAAGTGTTGCCTATGACGAAACTTTCTCAACTGTAGCCATGCTAAAATCCATTCGAATTCTATTGGCTATTGCAGCACACTATGATTATGAGATCTGGCAGATGGACGTCAAATCTGCATTCCTCAATGGTAACCTCGATGAAGAGGTGTATATAATACAGCCTGAGGGATTTGTGTCCAAGGATAACCCAGATAAAATGCGCAAGTTGCTTAGGTCCATTTATGGATTGAAGCAAGCTTCCCGAAGTTGGAACATAAGATTTGATGAGGCGATCAGATCTTATGACTTCATTAAGAACGAAGATGAACCTTATGTGTACAGAAAATTAAGTGGGAGCACTATCATCTTTTTGGTATTATATATGGATGACATCCTGATCATTGGGAATGATGTAGGAATGCTCTCCACAGTAAAGACTTGGTTATCTAGTCACTTCTCCATGAAGGACTTAGGGGAAGCATCCTACATATTGGGGATACGGATCTATAGAGATAGATCCAAGAGGATGCTTGGCTTGTCCTAGTCCAAATACATAGACACCATTTTCAAAAGGTTTGGCATGAAAAATTCCATGAGAGGACTCATACCGATAAGACATGGAATATCACTTTCTAGGAGTATGTCCCCAAAGGCTCCTGAAGAAAGGCCATACATGGATATGATGCCATATGCATCAGTGATAGGATCTATCATGTATGTTATGCTATATACCAGGCCTAATATAGCGTATGCTCTGAGTGTCACGAGCAGATATCAGGCAGATCCGAGCTTGGAGCACTAGAAAGTAGTAAACTTTATCCTTAAGTACTTGAGAAGGACTAAGGATCTTTTACTGGTATATAGAGGTAGTAGCCTCAAGGTTGAGGGCTACAAGGACTCGTGCTTCCAGTCCGATGTCAATGATAGCAAGTCTAATTTAGGGTGTGTTCACCCTGAATGGAGGAGCAGTATGCAATAAGAGTTCCAAGCAAGACACTACTGCTGACTCAACCATAGAGGCGGAATACATTGCTACGGTAGAGGCAGCAAAGGAGGGAGTCTGGATGAAGAAGTTCATTACAGATTTGGGAGTCATGTCGAGCAGCGAAAAGCTGATTCCCTTATATTGCGACAACTACAAGGTGATTACTCAAATAAGGGAACCCGGGTCTCATCAGAAGTGTTCTGAGGAGGTTCCAACTTATTAGAGAGATCGTGGCCCGAAAAGATGTAGCAATGGAAAGAGTTCCATCTGAAGATAACATTGCAGATCCATTAACAAAGCCATTGACTCAGATTATCTATGAGCGTCACAGAGGTCTGATGGGGATCAGACATGTTGGTGATTGGCTTTAGGTCAAGTGGGAGATTGCTAGTTATAGGTGCCCTACAAGCCAATCACATGAGTGATAGCACCTATAACACACTGCGTCAATCTCTTTGCTTATGATTATTGGCATTATCTCATATTATCTAGATGTATATTGTGATGTCCTTGGATCTGTGCAATAGGAATTGGATCGTGATGAGATTACGATAATGAGACCGATTCACCTTTAAACACAGACCCTAAATTATCCTGGTCATAGGTTACTCGAGAAGGATATCGAGATAACCGGATAGACAGGTGTGTTGTATACCCATTCATATAATGGAGGTAGTTGATCTCATAGCTACTCGTGTGGGGACACTAAGGGTACAGTGCAGGTGCTCATTGGAGAATGAGTTCACTGATTGATCCGCCTATGGAATGCTAGATGGTTATTGATACCTCATGTCAGATAGTAATTTCGTAGTCCCAGTAGTGTATTTGGTCCTTAGACTTAAGACACCAAGGATGTCCTATATGAGTACTCCACACTTTGATACCAAACTTATAGGTTTGGAAAGCTCCATATCTAGTACAACCGGTCATTGAGAGTGGTAACCAACCTTACGAGGGCTATTGAGAGTCAATAGAGGATCATCCGCTCTCGATATCATGAGAGGAATATCCCATGTATTCTTGCTTGAATAAATCCTTGGCCAAGGTTATGCAGATTGAGAGAGAAAGGGTTCTCTGGGAGAATTCGACAAGAGCAAGACTTGAGGAGAGACCGTATGGGCCTGATAGCATCATACCTGGTATAGGGTCTTTGGGATATTAGATGGATGAGAGATTATCGATACATGGTAACTGAGGATAGATAGGTCCAAAGGATTGGATTCCCCTGTATCGTCTGGGGGCCGTGGCATAGTGGCCTAGTACGTCCGCGGTCGATGAGTTGGGTGAATTATTATAGAGATAATCATTCACTAAGTCAGAAGGAGTTCTGATAAGTATGACTCACGGCCAGCTCGATGTTGGGCCTAGAGGGTCACAGACATATGGTAGGTATTGCGATGAGTAGAGGTTCGGATATGAGATATCCTCTAAACCCCCTATCTTATTGGATATCCATTAAGCCCCTGAATTATTGGATCCTGAGATGAGATCCAATAATTGCTAATAAGAGATTATTGGGTAGAGGCCCACTAATCCAGGAGGCTTGGGTAATTGGATGGAGATCCAATACCTAATAGGGCAAAAGATCCATTAGGGTTTTTCAGGGGGGGCCTCTATAAATAGGAGGGGACCAAAGCTCTATAGGCCGAGGGTTTTCTTTTGGTAGCCACCTCCTGTTCTCCTCCCCCCAAAGAGAGAGGAGCATCGTCGTAATCCCTACTGTGTGGATACCGCTAGAAAGGAGGACGCTTGACCTCCTTCATCCTCTCCCACAGATCTGTAGGAATTCAGGGATATACGATCTCCCTAGGTATCTTTCTTTAACACATGCAATTTTCATGGATTTGTTTTTGACGCGCCCATCTTCGCACGATGACGGAAACTTTCTATGGAAAATCTGGGGTTTTGTTTTTCTGTTCTTCCGCTGCGCATGTGATGTCGCTCCCCCTTGAAGGATTTCCCAACATCACACACATATGTATTTAATATATATATCTACATCGCATGTAAATATATATATACTTATCTAGTATGTATATAACTAATCACACATTACATGAGCAATCACACCAGATGATCATGGACCATATCCTAATGTGATCAAGCCCGAGCCAGTGGGCCCAATTACTCACATCAAGATCTATGTATACTTCGACGCATCTCCAAGCCCTGTGATCGTCCATCTCGCTTCGTCGGATCCGTCGGTATCTCAACGCATCTCCATGCGTCGGATCATCCGTCTCGGCCTCGTGAGTCACGCTACCACTGTGCCTCCTCATGTAATTATAATATAATTATAGGCACGCAGACCCGACAATAAATGAGAAAAATAAAGACTCGCAGACCCCAATAATAATAATCATATGTACACACATCACATCACAGGTCCATGATCATTTGTCCATATCATACATCGCATGTATATGTTATTTTATAGGACTACTAGATAAAAAATAATAGTTAATTAAACTATTTAATTAACATATTTAATTTTCTGAAATCAGGGATATAAAGGGAAGTTTTGAATTCCTAGGGGTATTTCGGTAATTCGACCAAAATGGTATTTTGGTAATTCTGTCAAAAGGGACAGAATCTAGAATTTCTGAAATTCCAAAGGGAAAAACTATCTTTTGCCCAAAACCCTAATACCTTTCCCTTCTGCAGAGTTGCAACCGCCGTCACCTTACCGACGGCGGCCATTGTGGCCGGGCGCGCTGCCCCTACTCGCGGGCGCAGCGCTCGCAAGTGGTCCATCCGCGGGCGGTGTTGCCCCTTGCTGGTGCGCCCACAACTGCGGGCAGATTGCCCGCAGGTAGTGCTGCCCCTTGCGGGCTGGTCGCGGGCGCGCCTTGCGCGCGGTCAGCGGCGCGCCATTTCGCGGGTTGGTCGTGGTGGCACCGCCTTGCGCGTTGGTCAGCGGCGGCCGGGCGGGCGGCGCTGCCCCTTTCGGGTGCAATGCCTACCGGTGCCCCTTGGGGCGCTGCCCTGTGGATGCAGCACCCGCAGGCGTTGCCCTATTAGGTATTGGACGCAGCGCCCGCACGAGCGTGCAGCAGTAGTTGCTGCCTTTTCTCGCTGTTCGCACTAACGATTTTGATGATAAGACCTAGTCTAGATCACAACACACGTAGTTTAAAATCCGATCTTCGCACAAACAACTTGGCTCTTATACCACTGGTAGGAAATCCTTCAATGGGAGTGACATCACATGCACAACGGAAGAACAGAAAATAAAACCCCAAATTTCCTGTAGAAAGTTTCCATCGTCGTGCGATGATCGGTGCATCAAAACAAATCCACTGTTACTGCATGTGTCAAAGAAAATACCTAGGGAGATTGTATATCCCTAAATTCTTGCAAATCTGTAGGAGAGGATGAAGGAGGTCAAGCATCCTCCTCTCTAGCGATATCCACACAGTAAGGATTGCGACGATGCACCTCTCTCTCTCTTGGGAGAGGAGAACAAGAGGTGGCCACCAAAAACCCTCAGCCTATAGAGTTATGGTTCCCTCCTATTTATAGAGGCCCCCTGAAAACCATAATGGATCTTTTGCCCTATTGGGTATTGGATCTCCATCCAATTACCCAAGCCTCTTGGATTAGTGGGTTTCTACCCAATAATCTCTTATTAGCAATTATTGGATCTCATCTCAGGATCCAATAATTCAGGGGCTTAATGGATATCCAATAAAATAGGGGGTTCAGCGGATATCTCATATCCGAACCTCTACTTATCGCAACACCTACCATATGTGTGTGACCCTCTAGGCCCAATATCGAGCTGGCCGTGAATTATACTTGTCAGAATTCCTTCTGACATAGTGAATTATTATCTCTATAATAATTCACCCAACTCATCGACTACGGATGTACCAAGCCACTGCGCCACAGTCCCCAAACGATACAGGGGAATCCAATCCTTTGGACCTATCCATCCTAAGTTACCATGTATCTATAATCTCTCATCCATCTAATATCCCAGAGACCCTATACCGTGCATGGTGTTGTCAAGCCCATACGGTCTCTCCTTGAGTCTTGCTCTTGTCAAATTCTCTCACAGAACCCTTTCTCTCTCAATCTGAATAACCTTGGCCAAGGATTTGTTCGAGCAAGAACACATGAGATATTCCTCTCTTGATACCGAGAGCGGATGATCCTCAATTGACACTCAATAGCTCTCGTAAGGTTGGCTACCACTCCCAATGACCGGCTGTACTAGATATGAAACTTTCCAAACCTATAAGTCCGGTATCAAAGAGTGGAGTACTCATACAGGACATCCTTGGTGTCTCAAGTCTAAGGACCAGATACACTACTGGGACTACGGAATTGCTGTCTGACGTGAGGTATCAATAACCATCTAGCATTCCGTAGGCAGATCAATTAGTGAACTCATTCTCCAATGAGCACTTGCATTGTACCCTTAGTGTCTCCACACGAGTATCTATGAGACCAGCTACCTCCATCATATGAACGGGTATACAGCACACCAGTCTATCCGGTTATCTCGATGTTCTTCTTGATTAACCTATGATCAGGATAATTTAGGGTCTGTGTTTAAAGGTGAATCGGTCTTATTATCGTAATCTCATCATGATCCAATTCCCATTGCACAGATCCAAGGACATCACAATATACATCTAGATAATGCGAGATAATGCCAATAATCATAAGCAAAGAGATTGACGTAGCGTGTTACAGGTGCAATCACTCATGTGATTGGCTTGTAGGGCACCTATAATTAGCACTTTCAAATGCCTTTCATGAATTGTTTAATGAATGTAGAGTTATTAGTAAAAAGATTAATTTGTTAAATAAAGAGCATGCTCCCTTAATTGATAAACTTGATAGTCTTAAACTTGATACTCCCTCTTTGCCTCCATACTCTAAGTATACACACTTAGAGTTACTTGAGAAGGAGAACTTGATACTCAAGGAAACCTTGGAGAAATTTAAGGTTGGACATGATCCTTGCAAACAAGGGTCATGTTCATAAAAGAAGTGGAATCAGATATGTGAGTGGATCTCACCAAAATCCAACCACCTTCATTAAAGGACCTACATTGCATGTTACACCTCATAAAAAGTATAACTTTTGTTACAAACCCGAATATATTATTTATAAATGTTTATTTTAGAAACTTAATGCACATAAATTGATATGGGTTCATAAAGGAACCATAATGAATTTAATGCTAAATGACAAATTTAGTTGATCAATTTTGAAGCACCCAAAGTCAAATGGGTACCTAAAAACCATCCTCTTTTGTAGACACATTCACTATCACAAGCTAGTAGCAAGAGATGGTACCTTGATAGTAGATGCTCAAGGCACATGACCAAAGATCCATCTCAATTCTCTAAGCTCACTAACCAAGATAAAGGGTATGTTACCTTCGGAGATAACAATAAGGGTAAAATCATTGGCAAGGGAACCATAGATAACAAATTAAGCTTTTTAATTAATGATGTGTTGGTAGTAGGTAGCTTAAAGTATAATCTATTGAGCATTAGTCAATTGTGTGATAAAAGATATATCGTAAAATTTGAATCTAATGCTTGCATTATTAAAAAATCACACAGTAACATATCTATAATTGCACTAAAATAAAATATTATCTATACTATAAACATTGATAAACTTAGCAACGAAATATGCTTTTCGGTCTTGAATGATGATGCTTGGCTTTGGCTAGGAGATTAGGTCATGCTAGCATGAAACTAATCTCTCAAATCACATCTAAGAATTTGTAAGAGGCATTCCCAATGTTAAGTTCGTTAAAGACAAAGTGTGTGATGCTTGTCAGCTAGGAAAATAAGTAAAAAGTAGTTTCAAACCAAAGAATCAAATAAGCACCTCTAGACCATTGCAATTGATCCATATGAATTTATTTAGACCAATTGACACAACAAGTTTAGGAGGTAGCAAATATGCATTTATAATCGTAGACGACTATAGTAGTTACACTTGGACATATTTCTTGGTACACAAAAGTGATTGCTTTAAATGTTTTTCTAAATTTTGTAAAGTTGTTCAAAACAAAAAAGGTTTAATGATTTCATCGATTCGGAGTGATCACGGTGGTGAATTTCAAAACCATGATTTTTAAAATTTTTGTCAATCTAATGGATATAACCATAATTTTTCTACTCCTAGGAATCCTCAACAAAATAGAGTAGTAGGAAGAAAGAATAAGAATTTACAAGAAATGACAAGAACCATGTTGAATGAACATAGTTTGCCCAAATACTTTTGGGCTAAAAGCCATTAATACGGCTTGCTATGTCATGAATAGGGTTCTAGTAAGACTATTACTCTTCAAAACTCTTTATGAATTATGGAACAACAAAAAATCCAATGTTTCATATTTTAAAGTTTTCGGTTGTAAATGTTTTATCTTGAATGAAAAAGATGCCTTAGGGAAGTTTGATGCAAAATCCAATGAAGGTATTTTTTTAGGTTATTCTTTTTTTTCTAAGGCCTTTCATCTTTTTAATAAAAGAACTTTGATTATAGAAGAATCTATTCATGTTATTTTTAATGAAGTTTTCGAATTTAAGAAAAATGATTTTGATGATGAGCTTGATTTTAATGGTTTGAATTTGAACGAAACCTCTACTCTAAATAGCAACTTGGATGTATCTTCTTTCGAAATTTCCTTATCTAAGGGATAGAAGTATGTAGATGCCCATCCTAAGGAGCTAATTATAGAAGATACATCAAAAGCAATTCAAACTCGTCCTTCTTTTAAGAATTTTTGTGCCAACACTGTTTTTCTTTCTTAGATTGAACCTAAATGCATTGTTGAAACCTTGAAAGATGATTCTTGGGTTATTGCATTGCAAGAGGAATTGAACTAGTTTGAGAGAAATGAGGTGTAGAAGCTTATTCCTAAACCTAGTGACCATTTAGTTATTGGTACTACATGGGTCTTTAG
The DNA here is from genome assembly GCA_023547065.1 of Musa troglodytarum. Classification (NCBI taxonomy): domain Eukaryota; kingdom Viridiplantae; phylum Streptophyta; class Magnoliopsida; order Zingiberales; family Musaceae; genus Musa; species Musa troglodytarum. The sequence goes on along the minus strand of CP097505.1, from coordinate 31,318,342 downwards.
GAATAAGCAAGATGAATTTGGTATCGTGGTTAGAAACAAGGTTAGATTAGTGGCCAAATGTTTCAACCAAGAAGAGGATATCGATTACAAAGAAATCATCACTCCTGTGACAAGATTCGAAGCCATAAGGATGCTCCTTGCCTATGCTAGTAGTAATAATTTTAAGCTTTTTCAAATGGATGTTAAAAGCGCTTGCTTAAATGGGTTCATTTCTGAAGAAGTATATGTTGAACAACCTTCCGGATTTGAAAACTCTCTTTTTCCTAATCATGTGTTTAAGTTAACTAAGGCTCTCTATGGATTAAAACAAGCCCATAGAGCTTAGTATGAGAGGCTTAGTTCTTTTCTTATTTCAAATAATTTCACGAAAGGTAAGGTCGATACTATATTATTTATTAAAAATTTTAAAAATAATTTTCTTGTTGTTCAAATTTATATTGTCGATATTATTTTTAGTTCTACAAATGAATCGTTATATGAATCATTTGCCAAGTGTATGAGCCAAGAGTTTGAAATGAGTCTAATGGGTGAACTAACCTTCTTTTTAGGATTACAAATCAAACAACTTAGTGATGGTATATTTCTTAGTTAAACCAAATATGTTTTAGAATTATTAAAATGGTTTAATATGGATGATTCAAAAGTCATCAACACTCCATGAGTACCTCCACTAAGTTAGATATGGATGAAAGTGGAGAAAGTTTTGATCAAAAAATATATAGGGGAATGATAGGTAGTTTACTTTATCACACCGCAACTAGACCGGATATTATGTTTAGTGTAGGACTTTATGCTAGATTTCAAACTAATCCTAAGTTATCTCATCTTAAACTCATTAAAAGAATCCTTGGATATCTTAAAGGAACTCCTAAACTAGGATTATGGTATCCAAAATTCAATAACTTTGATTTAATTGCTTATGCAGATATGAATTTTGGCAGATGTAGAATAGATAGAAAAAGCATATTCGGAACATATCAATTTTTAGGACATACAATTGTTTCTAGGTCTTCTAAGAAATAAAACTTGATTGCACTATCTACGGCTGAAGCTGAATACACAGTCGCAAGTGCATGTTATGCATAAGTTGTTTAGATGAAAAATACATTAGAAGACTATGGAATTTATTTAAAGAATATTCCTATAAAATGTGATAACACAAATGCTATTTGTTTGACTAAAAATCTCATTCAACACTCTAGAACTAAACATGTTGACATTAAGCATCATTTTATACGAGATCATGTCAATAACAATGATGTTACTCTAGAATTTATTGATACAAAACATCAATTGGCAGATATCTTTACATAACCCTTAAATGAAAAATAATTTGATTTCATTAGACATGTTAAATTGTCCTATTGTATGAGTTTGTCTCTTTTCGGAATATTTTTTGTATCATCTTTTCAAATTTTTTTGGACTTATTTTGATCCTTCACCTATCTTGACATTATCTTTTCCGATGTCATATTATCTTGTGACATCTTTTTTATATCATAGACAAAGCTTTCATTTTTATCTTGGATTGATTCTCTTGCTTCATCGATTGATGATTTTTAGTATCATATACATTTGATGATTCATGTTTGAAGATTTTTGAATTGATAACATGCCCATTTAATGATTTGGTAAATTTGATTTTATCAATTTTATCCTCCCTCAATTTCCATTGGCATGCATGAATGGCTTTCATGATTTACTTTTCACACTTTCGTATCATGAAATTTAAAGTTTGATAAATTTTTTATAACCTAAACAAATTACCTTCATGACACTCAAAACTATTCTTTTATACATATTTTTATGTCATGAATTCTATATGAAAAGAAGAAGCTCTCATAATTTTTTTTAATAGCTTGAATGCTCTCTTGAAATCAATTTGGATTTCATTCATCTTTCTAAATGCGAATTTAAAGAGTTCTTAACACTTGGGTCATGAGCATTTATGAATTCTTCATGATTTGATTGGTTTCCACTTCATGAATTTTTCATGGAAATGCCAAGTTAACTATTATCGTTAGACTCCTATGGCTTGAATTTTCAATCATTTGAACAAATTGCCTCTTGAACTTTTCATGACTTTCAACATCTCGATTTTTTCTTGAATTTTATTTGGTGGAAATTCGGACATTAACACCTCTTGAATGATTTTTTCCTTATGTCATGAGTTCTTATTGGAAATTTTTATGAAGTTTTTCTTCAATGATCTATCTTTTCTACTTTACAATTTTATTTCTATGGCAAAAATTTCTAATAGAATGAACAAATTAATTTTCGTTATTCTTGAATGAATCTATTCTTCTCTTTTTGCCACTTTCACAAAAATTCTATCATAATATTTGGTATCAATGGCCGATTTTCTTTTTGTTGATGACAAAGGAGGTGAAAAATGTGGCAAATTGATGACTTCATGGCATGATTTGTAATTTATAAAATATGTTGTATTGTAAAAGCAAATTGATGACATGCCTCATATCGTAAAACAATTGTCATGCTTTGTATCGTATAATACTTAGTATCGTCAAAAGCATCGTAAACAGTTGAAATGTATTGCAATGTATCGCAAATATATGAAATATATCATATACATCGCAAATGAGCCATGTATGCTTAAAATGAACTTTATGTGATTGTTATCGTATCATGCTTATTTATCCTACTTGTATTTGGAATATTGCCTTGATACGATAAGCTATCATTTGTCTTTGAATGATGTATCATCAAATGATATCACGCCTTGGATTTGTATTTTTTTTATTCTTGCGATAGTTCAAAATTAAAGTTTGTATCAGTGGTAATTATCTATCATCATTCAACATTGGACTTGAAAATGGATGTTATGCCTTGACATCATTTTTGAATTATGAAAAATATGAAGTATTATATTTTGGGATGAAAAATCATGTTTGTTAAGTATGTCGATAAGTTCAAATATTTGAAACTTATCAGGTTGGGCTTGAATTCAAAGGATTTTAATTCAAGTGTTTCTTTTCTTAAATATAGCATATCCATAGGGGGAATTAGGTTTAACTCCGTCATCGATTAGTTGTCATCATAAAAAAGGTGAAGATAGTTAAATCTCATATTTTAATGATGAAATCAATTGATTATCTAATCTATGCTTTAAGATAAGTGATGCAGGACTAACTTCGATCAAAAGAGGCAAAACAATTAAAGCAAGAAGAATCAAACATTAGGCGAGAGTCAAAGTTCGGGCATCAGGTCGGAAGAATCGGACAATGCGCCGAGAACGGGTGTTGTAGGAGCCAACATGTTGGTGGAATAGAAAATACACCGAAGGTTCAGATGATGCATCGGAAGTTCACCGGGAGAACCAATGACATGCCGGATAACTTAGATTCATGTCTTGTAGTTGTTTATGCCTTAATTGTCGAAAGTTAGGTCAAAATTTAGTTAGTTTTGGGTGAAATCATACAAACTCAATTAGGGGCCAATTGGACATAAACTAGGACCAATTTGGGCTCATTGGGAGGCCCATTCAGTGGTCCAAAAGTTGCTGCAGGTGGTGGCACCACCAAACTGGCGATGGAACCGCTTATGATGCGGGAGCATCCGAGACTACTAATCAATCCTTAAGTCCTGAGCTGATTCCTTCGGCAAAACAAACACTATCGGTACTTATTCATGCCAAAACTAACTTCGGTTACAACTTACTTCGGTGGGATAAGGAATGATGATACCAATATCAAAATTCGTTGCTGATTGATGCTATATCAAAGGGGAGTTATTCAGGATAAGTTCCAAAGTGATTTAATGCTCTTTGGAAGTAGATATTTGCTGGTTATTGTTAGTGAACGAATTTTATCTTCTAGTCTTGTTAGTCTTGTTAGTCTTGTTAGTCTTGTTAGTCTTGTTAGTCTTTATTGTTTGGGTAGTTCCCATGTTGTTTTTTGAGTCTAATATCTATATAATGAGACATATTCTCATTTGTAAGGGTAGTGGTTGAATGAATGAAAATTCCTCTTGTGAGTTGAATTTTATCTCGATTCTTTATCCAACATCGTTGGTGGTGAATCAAACAGTTCTTTATCCTTGGCCGGTGGAATTTCCTTTAAGCCTTGGTGGTGAACTGCAATTATCTCGGTCCTTTTTTTTTTTCCTTGATCGGTGGCTTTTGGAATCGGGTCAATCCGATCTGCATCAAGGAAGTTACGCCCCTTTTCCCGAAATCGCTAGCCTGAAATTTTCTGTTCGGAGTCACTCGCCCACGCATGCATCAAGTTGGTATCAGAGCTCAAGGTTGAACTTATCTTGAGTGATTCCTTTGTGTTGTTATCTTCTACTTACCATGGGTGACGAACAAGTTCCACGAGGCTTGACTTTGGAGCAAGCGCACGACTTAAGGCGAGATCGTGCTATAGAGAATCTCCAAAGGCAAATGGAGCGAGTTCTCAATCTCCTAGAGAACCCGGAGAGACAAGAGCAACCAGCAAGGCCCCGATGATCAGACCCCATGACGAATCAGATTCGCATCACAATTCTAATGATGATTCTAATTCACTGGAGGCAACTCTAGTGCCCCCGAGCACCGAGTTCAGAGAAGAAGAAGAAGATACCATGAGAATGACCGTGAGATTAAAGCAGATGCACTGAGTTCGGGGGTAGTCTCAATCTCGACAACTTTGTTGATTGGCTCCTTGTCATTGAACGAGTTTTGACTTCAAGTCATACTCGGATGAGAAGAGGTGCAAGGTCGCTGTTCTGAAACTCACTAAATATGCTTCTCTATGGTGGGAGAATTTAAAGCGCCAATGAGCTAGAGAAAAAAAAAGCCGAATCAAGTCTTGGGATAAACTCAAGAAACTTATGAAGAAAAGGTTCTTGCCCGATACCTATAAGCAAGATCTGTTTCTCAAGTTGAATTCCCTAAGACAATAAGGGATGAGTATTGAAGAATATATTCATGAGTTCGAACAACTCATGATAAGATGCGAAGTTCCAGAAGTTCCCGAGCAAACCATCGCTCGATTCCTTGGTGGCATGAATCCGGAAATTGCTCATTTGGTTGAACTTCAGCCTTATTGGACCTTTGAAGATGTTTGGAAGCTACCAATGTAGGTTGAGAAACAACTAAAGAGTAGCAAGAGGTTTTCTTCCAACCTCCACGAAGGGGACATCCTACTTTAAAGGTGCTTCCTCAAGCAAATATGAAGGTGTTTCATCAAACGCTAAGGGTAAAGAGAAGTTGGTGGAACCCATCAAAGAAACCAGCAAGAAAGTTGATGGTGACACAAGGAAGTGTTTTAAGTGTCATGGCTATGGGCATTTGCAAGCTAATTGTCCAAATCGGAGAGTTATGACTCTTCAAGAAATTGAGAAGATCGATTTGGAACTTCAAGAGGCCAACGATGAACATGACCAGAATGATTCAAGTCAAGAATCCGAGAATATCATTGAAAAAGCTGATGATGGTGAGTTATTGGTGATACGGAGAGCATTACATGCTGAGATATCTCCCGAAGAGAATGAGCAAAGGGAGAACATCTTTCACACCCGTTGCACTATTAACGGGAAGGTATGTTCAGTGATTATCGATGGTGGGAGTTGTACCAACGTTGCTTCGATAAACCTTGTTGATAAATTGAAGCTTCCGACAACGAAACATCCTCAATCGTACAAGCTCCAATGGCTCAATCAAGGAAATGAACTTAAGGTAACCAAACGAGCTCTTATATCGTTTTCGATTGGGATGAACTATCGAGATCAAGCTCTGTGTGATGTGATTCCCATGGATGCATGTCACTTGTTATTGGGAAGACCTTGGCAATATGATATGAATGCTGTGCATGATGGTCGTAAGAACACATACTCTTTTCGGAAAGAACAAAAATGCATCACCCTTTATTCTTGAATCCTTCATTGATACATAGAAATCAACCTGGGAAGGGAAACACTGGTAAGAAAAGTTTGTTCTTAAATGAAACACGGGTTGAGAGAGCCATTAGCAAACAAAAGAATGTATTTGCTTTGCTAGAGAAAAAGAGAAGATAGAGCAACCCATTCATCCAAAGATGCATCGCTTGTGGAAAGATTTTGCAGATGTGTTCTGAGGATTTGCCACCGGATTACCTCCCATAAGAGGTATTGAGCATCAAATTGATTTGATCCCCAGCGCTCCTCTACCGAACAAACCAGCTTATCGATGCAATCCGGAGGAAACAAAGGAGTTGCAAAGACAAGTCGATGAACTTATCGACAGAGGATATGTTCGAGAAAGCATGAGTCCATGTTCTATTCCAGCTCTACTCGTGCCTAAGAAAGATGGTTCATTTAGAATATGCATTGATAGCCGAGCCATCAACAACATCACTATTAAGTACAGGTATCCTATACCTAGACTTGATGATATGCTTGATGAATTATATGGTTCTACTGTGTTTTCGAAGATAGATTTGCGAAGTGGCTATCACCAGATCCGAATGCAGAAAGGAGATGAGTGGAAAACAGCTTTCAAGACTAAGGGAGGTTTATATGAATGGTTGGTTATGCCATTCGGACTTTCTAATGCTCCAAGTACGTTCATGAGGCTTATGAACGAGGTTCTTCGTTCCTTCATTGGTCGATTTGTTGTTGTATACTTTGACGATATCCTTGTTTATAGTCAAAGCGAGGAGGAGCATATTTCTCATTTGAAATAGGTCTTTAAAGCCTTGAGAGAATGTAAGCTTTATGCCAAAATGGAGAAGTGTGAGTTCTTCTCTTCCAGCATTATATTTCTTGGTTATGTAATTTCCAAAGATGGAATTTCCGTAGATCAATCCAAGGTGGAAGCTATGAAGACTTGGCCGGTTCCGAAATCCATCACCGATGTAAGGAGTTTTCATGGCCTTGCTTCTTTCTATCGTCGCTTTGTGAAGAACTTCAGTACAATCATGGCCCCTATCACCGAATGCATGAAGAAGGGTTCTTTTGAATGGACAAGAGCTGCTCATGCCGCTTTTGAACTCATCAAACTGAAGCTATGTGAGTCCCCCGTTCTTGCCCTTCCTAATTTTGATAGAGTATTTGAAGTTGAATGTGATGCAAGTGGAGTTGGCATTGGAGCTGTTCTTGTTCAAGAACAAAGGCCATTGGCATATTTCAGTGAAAAGTTAACCGATTCGAAGAACTACTCAACTTATGATAAGGAGTTCTACGCCATTGTGAGAGCTCTTGATCATTGGAGTCACTATTTAAGGCCTAAACAATTTATACTTCATTCTGACCATGAGGCTTTGAAGTTTATTAGTGGCCAACGCAAGCTCAACTCAAGGCATGCCAAATGGGTAGAATTTCTTCAATCTTTTTCTTTCGTTTCGAAATATAAACCTGGCCATACTAATGTTGTTGCAGATGCTTTATCAAGAAGATACTCTATGCTTGCTGTTCTTGATTCTAGAATTCTTGGTTTTCAATCCATGAAAGACCTGAAGTTCTCTACTATTATTAATAGTTGCAAACATGGAATTCAAGGTACATATTCTATCCAAAATGGTTTTCTTTTCAAGGAAATCGATTATGTGTGCCAAGAGTTCATTTAGAGAATTGTTGATCCGAGAAGCACATGGTGGAGGTCTGGTCACTTGGCATGAACAAAACTCTTGAAATCCTTCAAGAGCACTTTTATTGGCCAAAGATGAGTGAGGCGTACATGCTATCATCTTGAGGTGTGCAACTTGTCAAAGAGCAAAGAGTCATTTCCACCAAGGGCTGTATACTCCCCTTTCAGTACCATTACAACCTTGGGAAGATGTGAGCATGGATTTTATTGTGGCTCTTCCAAGAACTCAGAGGGGAAAAGATGTCATTATGGTGGTTGTTGATCGATTTTCTAAAATGGCCCATTTTATTCCATGCCACAAGACGGATGATGCATCTCATGTGGCTGATCTTTATTTCAAGGAGATCATTCGCCTTCATGGAGTACCAAAGACCATTGTATCTGATCGTGATTCTAAATTTTTAAGTTATTTCTGGAAGACCTTATGGAGAATGCTTGGAACCAGACTTCTATTCAGCACCACTTGTCATCCTCAAATCGATGGCCAAACGGAGGTAACCAATCGCACTCTCACTCGTTACTTGAGGAATGGTTAGTAAATCCCTAAAAGATTGGGATTTGCACATGCCGAAGTTCGCTTATAATCGATCGAAGTTATACTCGGTCGATCACCCTTCGAATTGTGTATGGAATCAATCCGCTCACACCGATTGATTTAATTCCTATTCCATCCAATTCACAAGTGAACTCTGATGGCAAAGAGCGAGCTTAATCAATAAAAACTCCATGAGCAGATTCAAGTAAGATCGAGAAGGCTAACGAGTCTTATAGGAAGAAAGCTAATAAACATCGGAGGAAGACTCATTTCCAACCAGGTGATCTTGTGTGGTTACATTTAAGGAAGGAAAGATTTCCTTCTCAGCGGAAGAATGGCGACGGTCCATTTGAAGTTCTCGAGAGAATTAGCGAAAATGCTTACAAGATTGATCTTCCTGGAGAATATGGAGTTTCGACAACTTTTAATGTAGGTGATCTTTCTCCTTACTTGGACGATGATGACTTGTCAGATTTGAGGACAAATCTCAAACAACCCGGGGAGAATGATGCGGGAGCATCCGAGACTACTAATCAATCCTTAAGTCCTGAGCTGATTCCTTCGGCAAAACAAACACTATCGATACTTATTCATGCCAAAACTAACTTCGGTTACAACTTACTTCGGTGGGATAAGGAATGATGATACCAATATCAAAATTCGTTGCTGATTGATGCTATATCAAAGGGGAGTTATTCAGGATAAGTTCCAAAGTGATTTAATGCTCTTTGGAAGTAGATATTTGCTGGTTATTGTTAGTGAACGAATTTTATCTTCTAGTCTTGTTAGTCTTGTTAGTCTTGTTAGTCTTTATTGTTTGGGTAGTTCCCATGTTGTTTTTTGAGTCTAATATCTATATAATGAGACATATTCTCATTTGTAAGGGTAGTGGTTGAATGAATGAAAATTCCTCTTGTGAGTTGAATTTTATCTCGATTCTTTATCCAACATCGTTGGTGGTGAATCAAACAGTTCTTTATCCTTGGCTGGTGGAATTTCCTTTAAGCCTTGGTGGTGAACTGCAATTATCTCGGTCCTTTTTTTTTCCTTGATCGGTGGCTTTTGGAATCGGGTCAATCCGATCTGCATCAAGGAAGTTACGCCCCTTTTCCCGAAATCGTGCAGTCCTGAAATTTTCTATTCGGAGTCACTCGCCCACGCACGCATCAGCTTATAAACAGGAAATGTGAAAAAGTGCACTTTTCTAGGTTATAGGTAGTGGTACCGCACAATCTGGGTTATGGTACCACCCAGCATTAAAGCTACAGTGGTGGTACCGTCCCAGGCTAGTGGTAACACTACCAGAACCTTTGATTTCGAGGTTCTGCGGGCGATGGCATCGCCCAATGCATGTGGTGGTACCACCCGTACTTGGAAGACCTGGAAATTTAAATTTTAGCATTGTTTTTTAAGCCGTTTGGGGCCTATAAATACCCCACTCATCCCTGCAAGGATTACAAAAGAAAAAGTGAGCTAAAACTCTGGTGAATTAAGTTGTAATCTTGAAAAGTCTTGAGTGTTCCCTCCCTCCTCTTGAAAAGTTTAGAATTTTGTCTAAGAGAGGTATGAGACTTATAGAGGTTATTTCCTAAATCTTTGAAAAGAAGAAAGAGTTGTAAAAGGGTGATTGATCTTCACTCATTGAAAGAAAATCATTAGTGAAAGTTGGTGACCTCAACGGAAGAGGAATCGGGAGTGGACGTAGGTTAGAGGACCGAATTGCTATAAAAATCAATTTGTATTTCCATTCTTGCAATTTATATTTTTGCAAACCCTTTACCTTACTACAATCATTCGGATCTTTCTCTTTCACTTACAAATCTCTTTAAGTTAAAACACAATTGAAATTGGTTTTTATCGAAATATGATTCTTCTCATATGAAGTTTTTCAAAATTGCACAAATCTACGTTTTTTTAACCACTGCACTAATTCACCCCCGCCTCCCCCCCCAGTGCTGCTCTTGATCCTAATATATACATATCTATGTATAAATTTCTTGAAAGTCTTTTGATGATAGATGTGTGTATCATGCTTATAATTTGAAAACTTCCATCTTGGATTAATGGGTCTTAATCATTTTTATGATAAAATTTTTAGATGATGCATGTCTACATGAAATCAATTGCAAAACTAAAAAACCCAACCCACATTGCTATCAACAAATTTTCCAAATGAAAGAAACATGGCTTTGATAATGTTTTTGAATTTATATGATGCTTGGCTTTTGTGTGAAAATGTGAATATGCTTATACGAGATCAATCAACTTAAAGTGAAACACATAAAAATGAAAAATGCACTATCATGATGTTTTATTGTAAATATGTTTGGTTTTGATTATTTTGATGACAAAACTTATATTTCAAATTTATACAATAATAGTTTTCATATAAAAATTTTGAACATGATTGCATAAAATAAAACACATAAAAAGGAGAATATATTATCATGATACATTGAAGATGATGTATAATTGACATGTTATATTGGCCTTAATAATTTTTTTTATGATGAAATTTTTAGATGACATGTCATTTTCAATGAAACTTGTGTTTTGGTTTTTGAACTTGATAGACATCTTTTAATACAAAAAGGACTTGAACATGTTCACATGAAATCAATTGCATGAAATGAAAATGAATTCTCTATCTTTGAAGTTTTGGGGAATGTGTCAATTTGGATGAGTTAAAAAGGATGAATATCTTGAAAATAAAACAAATATCATTAGAATTAAAATGATGATATCATGTTTGATAATTTGTTTTATGAAATTTGCCTCTAGGTCTTGAACGTTCATGCTTGTTTCTATTCGACATAAAAAGATAAAGGCATGTTTATACGAAATCAATGCATGAATTAATATCACTAAAAGAGAAATGCATGTTTCTTGAACATCTCTCTTTTTCTAAAGTTTTGGATTTTTCAATAAAAGACAAGTGATGAACTCATGCCATCATTGATAAATCTCTTCAACTATAATATTGATCTTAATGAATTGAATTGAATTTTATGTCTCGAAGTAATGTGTTATATTTTTGTCTTGATGATCATTATGACGAAGCTTGCCTTTCATTCTTGAATATTGATATTTTTTTAAATGCAAAGGCATACTTATATGAAGATTCACACAAATTGAAACACAATGTATTTTCTATCTTATCGAGATCAATGAATTCATTTAGTTAATTTTGTGAATCTTGTGAACTTCTTGAATATGATTTTGATGATGAGTTTGGAGTTGACAAATTGAATGAGATCTTTCAAAATGATTCACAACTTTTATTTTTAAACTTTCGAATTCATATCTTTATTTTATTGGAATCATGACTTATTGAGCATTGATAGTTTGAATGCATGAATCAAAATCTTTTTCCCTATGATTTCTCCATTCTATCATTTACTAAAGAGGAAAACAATCCAAATCTGTCTATGTAATTTATGAATCTCTTAAGAGTAATTTTGATGATTTGGATGAGTTTTATAAATCATGATTTTGATTTCTCAAAACTATATATTTGAGATTCTTTTTATGAAATCATGATCGTGATGATTTGAAAACTCCTACGTATAAGTCAAGATTTTCTTCGTGACAAATATATAATTTTTGTTTATTCATGAATTGATCCTTCATGATATACTTCTTTGTTGTGATGATAGAAAATTAATTTGCTTTATGATGAATCAATGAATTATGACTTGATCTATGAGAATGATATGTTTTTTTATGTAACATGATTCTTGGTTATATACCCTTTATCATGAATTGAAAATTGATGCTAAAGAGAATATTTACAATTCATGATCTTGATCTCTCAGATTAACAACTTGAATTCTTTTTGAATCAAGATCCTTTTAAGAGAATTTTTATCTATATCGTGATCTTGATGTCTTATTCTTGAATGAAATTTGCTTGATGAATTTATGGATATAAGCCTTCTCTTTTTGCCATTTTCACAAAAACTCTATCATAACAATTGATATCAATAGCCCATTTCCTTTTTGTTAATGACTAAGGGGGAGAGAAAATATGCTAGGTTGAATGATAGATTGCAATTCAAGACTTGATTGTTATGATTGAAATATTTATACAAGTCTTCATTGATACATCTTTTGTCATAACTTGAAAATGGATGTAAAGAAAAAATTTTGTATCATTGTATTCCTTCCTCTCTTCTTTTTGACAATGACATAGGGCGAGAAAGATTGCTAGCTTAAAGCAAATGCTTGCTAGCTTGTGCATCACTTAAAGATTACCTTAAGTGTTTGCTTGAATGATAAATTGATCTTCATAACTTATTTTGATGATAGAATTTATAACTTGGTTGTCATAAATTGATTTTGAATCATGAATGTAAACTTTTGATACCCTATGAATATTTATCTTTGTTAATTGTCATAATTTCAAAATTCATGTAAAAGGAAAAGAATTGTACTCTTCCCTTCTTTTTGACAAAAATAAAGGGGGAGAAAAATTTGCTAGATCGTTCATTAAAATAAGGGAACTTCCTATCTTGAACATCAAAAATTGCTACCTTGCAATTTCAAAAGAAGCAAATATTGAATTGCCATGATTACACATTCTTAAAACTTACTATGATTGAATGTTGTAAATCTAACTTATATATTGACTTGCATATCTTTTAAAATAGCTAGAGCAACTTCTCCTTTTTATTGATGACAAAGGGGGAGAAGTAGATTAATGAATTCATGCAATGTATGATTGAATACTTTACATATTTGCATGATATTTTTGTTAACATGTTTTTTATGAAATGTTGCTTGGATTTGATATAATCCAAGGGTCCTATCAATATGGCATATTGATAGGGGGAGTTTGTTTAAATTTCGGGGAGTTAAGGTTAACTCCGTCATCAATTAGTTGTCATCATCAAAAAGGAAGAGACTATTGAGTCTTGGATTTTGATGATAAAACTAATTGATAGTGTTTTATTGTCTAATTATATTTTGAGTGACGTAGGTCTACTATCGATAAGGATTTGATAGTTGACACAAGAGGAATCGACGTTGTGCTAGAGGAAATCATGTCAGGATATTGGATGTCGAGCTGGAGGTCCGGTTGACAATCCGTAGAAGGCTTCAGACATCAGGCATCGGGCCAAGAAATGTGATGTTGCACCAAAGAGATCGGGATTACGGAGGTCAACCACCGGTTGGGCAATGGGCTACAAGAGAGGATGGTGCACCAAAGAACCAGATGAAGCACCAACCAATGATGTGCTGGGTAACAGAAGGTTGATTCATGTAATAACTATCTAGATCGAAGTAGGTTAAGGTTTATTTAGTGTGCAAGATTAACTACGATATCGATGAAGACATAAAGCGAAACAAAGTGTCGGAGTCAAGTACGATCGTATCGTTGGGAGTTCGAGAGCCCATCGGAAGTCCGAAGATTCGTTGGATTACTATTGGAATTGGCCAAGAGTAAGTCACGAGCTTGATGAAGGATTCGTCAGAAGTTCGCCAGAAAGACTCATCAAAGGGTCACAGAGCTCACCGAGAAAGATCAGAGCTTGCCAAAGAAGACTCGTTGGAACTCGCTAAGATCGTCGCGAAGTCCAGGAGCTTGCCAGGAGTCCGTAGAATAGTGTCTGAGGGTTCGTTATAAGACTGTTGGAAGTTCAATGGAAAAGCCTTGACTTGCCAGATTGTATTTCGCTTAGGAAATATCTTTAATTTTATAGTTATCACGTAATTAGTGTTAGATTTGGACGATAATCCCATTAACCCTATTAGGGGCCAATTGGGCTCGGATTAGGATTGGTTTGGGCTAGATTCAAGGCCCAACTAGAAGTGCTAAACCCTGTCTGGCGATGGCATCGCTATACTAGGGCGGTGAACCGCCTGGTTTCATCTCCCCAGGTTATACTAAGCGGTGTTACCGCCTAGTGACAGGTACTTGGGCAGTGGTCCTACCTAGACTAGGAGGTGGCATCGCCCAGTACACAGACAATGTCAATGTGCCCAAGTGGTGGTATCACCTACTGCTAGTGTTAAAGTTAGATTGGCGATAGTACCGCCTACCGTTAGTATCAAAGTTAGATTGACGGTGGTACCACCAATGATAGGTGGTACCACTATAAAATCGGGAGTGGACGTAGGTCATATGACCGAACCACTATAAAATTAGTTTGCATTTACTTTCTCGCAATTTATATTTCAGCAAACCATCTTCACTTGCTGATCCATTTCTTCATCTCTAAATACTCGCAAGTTAAATACATTTCCCATATGCTTTAATTGAAAATCGTTTTAATCGAAACATAAATCTTTTTGTATGAAATTTTTAAAATCATCAAAATTTATCATTCTTAACTGCTGCACTTATTCACCCCCCCCCCTAGTGCTAAACTAATCCTAACAATGGAACCTCCTATGGACTAGGTTCCCAAGTGCACTGGACTGTGGTACTACCTAGGTCAACAGTGGTATTGCCCGATAGTTATTAACTACCAGGCAGTGGTACTACTTGTCCAGTGGTGGTACCGCCCCTCCACAGAACCTGAAACCCTGTCAGGTGGTAATACCACTAGACTGGGCATTGGTACTATCCAGTGTTAGGGTTAACTAGCGATGGTACCGTCAGTGTCAAGCGGTGGTACTGCTAGCTCTTGGAAATCCAGGATGGGACCTCTTTTGGCTCCAATTCTAAAGCCAATTGAGCCTATAAATATCCCTTACATCTTAGCTAACTAAGCACATTAAGAAGTGTTAAGAATTGAGTCAAAACTATAGCAAAATTGCCTTAAAAAGCTAGAGTGTTCACCTCCTAAATTCCCACTTGTAAAATTTCTATAAAAGGGTGTGAGCAACTTATAGAGTTCTATAATAGGAGTATTTATTCCTTACCCTTTAAGAAGGATTGATAGTGAAAGCTAGAAATCTCATCGGAGGAGGTTTTGGAAGTGGACGTAGGTCATTTGACCGAACCACTATAAATTGCTGCATACTTCTCTTGGTATGTAAATTTTAAATTACTATTGCATTCAATTCTTTACTTTACTGTACACGCATTCTCCTTCTCTACTCTCTTACATATTCAATTTGTTAGGGATCAAGTGGCACTAAGAGGGGGGGGGGGGTGAATTAGTGCAGTGGTAAAGAACGATAGATTTTTCAGCGATTAACACAAGTTCGAAAATTTCGTACGAATGAATACAGCATTTCGTTTGAACTCGAAAAGATTACGTTTTAACTTTAAAGCATATGTAAGAAGATGAAGATGAAGTTGAGTAAATAAGGCAGCAAATAAAAATGGTTTGCAGCAAAGTAAGTTGTGAGAAAGTAAATGCAAACCGATTTATAGTGGTTCGGTCATCCGACCTACATCCACTTCCGAAGCCTTCTCCGATGAGGCTCCCAACTTCCACTAGCAAATCCTTTTGAAAGGGAAGGACCAAATACCCCTCTTACAACCCTTTTACAAGAAGTTCACACTCTTAGAAATTTTACAAAGAGAAAGCAGGAGGTGAACACAAGCTATTGAAAACTAGACTTTTCTAAGCCTTTTCCTTAATTTTTAATTCTCAAAAGGTTCCTCTTTCAGTTAAGAAAGGGGGGGTATTTATAGATCCAAAATGGATTCAAATTTGGGCTCCAAATTTGAAATCAAATTGGAGTTCCTAGTGCTGGCGGTGCTACCGCCTCTAACAGGCGGTGCTACTGGCTGTCAGTCGTCAGGCTGACAGTGCACAGGCGATACTACCGCCTGGAGCAAGCGGTACTACCGCCACTGTTACTGTAGCCGGGCGGTACTACCGCCCCATGCTGGGCGATAGCACCGCCCAGGCTCGGCTACTAGGCGATTCCACCACCTGGCCTTTTGGCTGTTGGGCAGTGCTACCGCCCAGCACACATGCTGCTGCTGGGCGGTGCCATCACCCAGCACACATGCTGCTGCTGGGCGGTGCCATCACCCAGCACACATGCTGTTGGGCAGTGCTACTGCCCAGTACATTGGCTACTGGGCGGTGCCACCGCCCAGCACAAATCAACTTTTGGTTTGGGATGAAAACTCGGCCCAAACCGGTCCCAAACAAGGCCCAATGGGCCCATACTTGGGTTAAAGGATTAACACCTAATCTTGACCCAAATTAATGTGCGAACTACGAATTTAAAGACATTCCTAAGCTATTATAAAGTCTACAAGTCAAGTCTTCTTCTGGTGAGCTTCCGGCGAACTTCCGACGGTCTTCCGACGATCCCTCGGAAACCATCCTACGGACTCCCGGCAAGCTCTCGGACTCCATGATGATTTTGGCGAGTTCCCCCGAGCTTCTTTGGCAAGCTCCGATCTTTCTTGGCAAGCTCCATGAACTTCCGACGAACCTTCCGGCGAACTTCCGAAAACCCTTCAGCAAGCTCCCTACTCGTTCTCGGCCGGTTCCGGCAGCACTCCCAACGAATCTTCGGACTTCCATCGAACACTCGAACTCCCAATGATCCATCGCACTTGACTTCGGCCCTTTATTTTGCTTTACATCTTCATCCTTATCGTAGTTACTCCTGCACAAATAAACACCCTACTTCGATCTAGACAATTATTACAACATGAATTGATATTCAGTTGCCCGACACATCATTGGTCGACGCTTCGTCCGATCCTTCGGCACATCGTCCTCTCTTGCGGTCCGTTGCCCAATCGGCGATTGACCTCCGCAACCTTGATATCCTTGGTGCAACACGCTCTTCTTGGCCCGATGCCCGACGTATGAAGCCTTCAGCCGATTGCCGACCGAACATCTGGCTCGACATCCAATATCCTGACGTCTTTACCTCCGGCGCAACGTCAATTCCTCCAACGTCAACTATCTAATCCTGATCGATAGTAGACCTGCGTAACTCAACACGCACTTAAACAACAAAACACAATCAATTAGTTTCATCATCAAAATCTGAGATTCAATAATCTCCCCCTTTTTGATGATGACAACTAATTGATGACTAATAGAGTTAACCTTAACTCCCCAGAGTTTAACCAAACTCTCCCTATCAATATGCAATTGATAGAACCCTTAGATTATCCTAAATCCAAGTAACATGTATCATTCATGTAGTGAGAAATATAAATCCATCATGCAAATGTATAAAATATTCAAGCATCATTACATTGCATGAAGTCATCAATCTACTTCTCCCCCTATGTCATCAACAAAAAGGAGAAGTAGCATCCTAGCTAGTTTAAAAGATATGCAAATTTTTACAACACACTAGCTATTTATCACATCATACAACATTTTTGCAATACAACATCAAATAATACCATTCAATCATAGTAAGTTTCAAGGATGGGCAATGATGGTAATTTTCACTTGCTTCTTGATATGTGCAAGTTTGCACCTTGTTTCTCACGATAGCAATATTTGCATCCTTTGATATAACAATTCTTAGCTTCTCATGAAGTTGCAAAATAGGAATCAAGATGGCAAATTTTTACAATGTTCGAGCTAAAAACTTTCTCCCCCTTTGTTAGTATCAAAAAGAAAGGGAGGATCAAATACTTCAAATAATCTTGCATGAGATTCAACAATAATTTGTAACAAAAATGTAAGCAATTTTGAAGAAGTGAAATTGAGCAAGATTTTTGCCTCTCTTGAGATAGCAACTTTTTGCTTCTTAATGTTCAAGCTAGCAAAATTTTCTCTTTTGATGCACAAGCTAGTAATTTTCTTCCTCTTGAATGAGCTAGCAAATTAATCATGCAAGCTAGCAATAAATCTTCTCCTCCTTTGATTTTGTCAAAAAAAGGGAAGAATACAATTCTTTTCCCTTTACATGAATGCTTCTATCATGACAAAATAATAAATTTCCATCATGAATTTTTAACATATCAAGTCATGAATTCAAGAGAGTCATAAACAAATCATGGTATAAGAAAAATTTATGACAAGCAAGCAAGCAATAATGATAAGCTAGCATACTTTGCAATACGCAAACTAGCTCCTTTTCAATTTTTCTCTTTTGCAACTAAGTTTCCCTTTTGCAAGCCATCAACTTTTTGTTTGCAATGAGCTAGTAATTTTGGTAAAATTTATAACATTTTAAATATGCAAGTTCATGAGTTAAAAAATAATGCAACTTTGTAATTTCTTTCTTCTCATTTTGAGAAGTACAAGTTTTGCCTTTTGCAAGTTCTAGCTAGCTATGTTTGTCACTTTCACTTGTGATACATAAGCTAGCAAGCTAACTCCCCCTTTGTCACTATCGAAAAGAAGGGATGAATAATATTTCAATGAAATAATTTTGCATCAATCAATATTTCAATTTTTTTTTTCATGATGCATACAAAACATAGATGCAAAGAATTCATGAAAGATATCAATATGAAATATCAATAAGGATCAACACCAAAAGACATAATTCATGATTCATCATAAAGCAAATTTCATTTATGTCAAATGTTCAATTTACCACACAAGGCAAAGAAATCTTGTCATTTCTATATCACGAAATCATTAATCTCGATAAGATAGGAAAAATATCTTCTTTTTAAGTTGTTTGTTTCATACAAGTGTGCTCATGTTTCTAAAATGAGTATCAAATTTAAGACCAAAACATGAGTTTGTCATCAAGATATGATATCACAAGGTCATTAAGCATGATAACAAACTTTTAATATTTTTATTTCAATGATGATTTCATAATGTATGTTCAAATATTTATACGAAAGACATCATTGTATAAATTCAAAACACAAGTTTGTCATTAAACCCATCAAGATTAAATGTATCAAAATCTTTCATTCGAAAATTTTAATAAGAGTAATATAAATTGATTACATGTGAGCATGTATCAACAATTCAAAGCAAGACGTAAGTTTCGTTATAAAAACCGTTAAGACCAAACACATCAAAAATAAAACATCATGATTAAAATATTATTAACTTTTGTGTTTTATTTTATGTGGTTGATCTTATATAAGCATGTTCAAAACTTTCATGTAAAAATGATATCATCAATATGCTTGCTTTTATTTTTTAATCATATTTAGTGTGCAAGCATTATCTTGAAACATGCTATTAATTTTTTGTGTCAAAAATCATACATCTTGTTTGAAATCAAAAGCAATGTAAAATTATCAAGATTCATGAATTTGTCATGATCATATGTATGGAGCAGCTTCATTTATCAAGTAAGATTTCATATAAGCATGCCCAAAAACTTTTTGCATGAAAGATATGTATCAAGTTTAAAGCCAAAAAGTGATAGGAAAATCATCAAGATTCATGGATTCATTATGAATATATTATTTCAAAATATGAGATTTCAAGTCATCAAGTATGATACAATCATTAAGCATGTTTTCATAATGCATCATCAAAATCATTTTAATTCTTTCTTTCATTTGTAATAACAAGATGATCAATGCTCAAATTTTGGCTGAAATCATGCATCATTTTATAAAAATGTGAAAAATAATTTTGTCATGAAAACCATCAAGTCCGAATATACATTATTCCAAAATGTAGGATTTTAATCTTCATCATTTCAATTCCTCATTAAGCATGATATAAAAATTTAAAGATCAAACATCATGTTTAGAAATGAAATATAAAACAACAAGATACACATGCATGGATTAATCCTAGGCAATATCACAAATCATGCAAGTATCATTCATAATTTTTACTTTTCAAAAATACTAGAAAGAAAAGCATAGTATAATTTTAAAATAATTTAAATTTCCAAAAATACAAGAAAAGCATGAAAAAATTCCTACTAACTAAGTTAAGCATTCATGAAAAGCATTATGTAATTTTAAAATAATTCAAGGGAGTTAAGTTACTTACCTTATAGTCAAAGCCCGTTAAAGCCCAATTCACCATTTCGTCATTTGATTCTTCTTTGCGCTTCTTCTTCATCTTTGGCCTCTTCCTTCGTTCAAGTTCATTGTTCATTTTAGATTTTTGTTTAATGAACTTATTAAGATTTATTAAAAGTTCAATGTCATCTTCATTGTCCTCATCACTTGAGTCATCACTCAAGTGGTATTTCATAATCCGAAGTGTCAAATCCTTCCTATTCTTTGGAAGGTGGTCCATGTGTTTATCGAGTTCATTGTGTTCCAAGAAAGTCATTTCATAGGTCATTAAAGACCCAATGAGTTCTTCAAGAGATAAGTCATGTAAATTTTTAGCCTCTTGTATTGTCGTTACTTTTGGATCCCACTCTTTTGGAAGGGATCTTAAAATCTTGTTTACTAAATCAAAACTTGAAAAATATTTACCAAGACTTCTTAGACTATTGACGACATCCGTGAATCGGGTGTATATGTCGTCGATAGATTCGCTTGGTGTCATTTGGAAGAGCTCAAAATCATGCAATAAGAGGTTTACTTTCGAGTCTTTAACTCTACTAGTTCTCTCGTGCATAATTTCAAGAGTTCGTCAAATGTCAAAAGCCGTTTCGCACATAGAAATCCGATTGAACTCGTTCTTATCTAAAGCGCAAAATAAGGCATTCAGAGCCTTTGTGTTCAAGGAAAAAGATTTTCTCTCTAAGTCCGACCATTCGTTCGTCGGTTTAGAGGGAAGTTGAAAGCCACTTTCGATGATGTTCCACAAATCCAAATTCATTGAAAGCATGAAAACTCTCATTCGAGTTTTCCAATAAGTGTAGTCCGAACCGTTAAAGAACGGTGGATGAAAAACCGAAAAGCCCTCTTGAAAAACATTTAGAGCCATTTCTCATGGGTGTAAATCCAAAAGAGAAAGAATGTGGCTCTGATACCAATTGTTAGGGATCGAGTGGCACTAAGAGGGGGGGTGAATTAGTGCAACGGTAAAGAACGATAGATTTTTCAGCGATTAACACAAGTTCAGAAACTTCGTATGAATGAATGCAGCGTTTCATTTGAACCCGGAAAGATTATGTTTTAACTTTAAAGCATACGTAAGAAGATGAAGATGAAGTTGAGTAAATACGGCAGCAAATGAAAATGGTTTGCAGCAAAGTAAGTTGCGAGAAAGTAAATGCAAACCGATTTATAGTGGTTCGGTCATCCGACCTACATCCACTTCCGAAGCCTTCTCCGATGAGGCTCCCAACTTCCACTAGCAAATCCTTTTGAAAGGGAAGGACCAAATACCCCTCTTACAACCCTTTTACAAGAAGTTCACACTCTTACAAATTTTTCAAAGAGAAAGAAGGAGGTGAACACAAGTTATTGAAAACTTGACTTTCCTAAGCCTTTTCCTCAATTTTTAACTCTCAAAAGGTTCCTCTTTTAGCTGAGAAAGAGGGGTTATTTATAGATCCAAAATGGATTCAAATTTGGACTCTAAATTTAAAATCAAATTGGAGTTCCCGGTGCTGGCGGTGCTACCGCTTGTCAGTCGTCAGACTGATAGTGCACAAGCGGTACTATCGCTTGGAGCAAGCGGTACTACTGCCACTATTACTATAGCCGGGTGGTACTACCACCCCAAGCTGGGTGGTAGCACCGCCCAGGCTCGGTTGCCAAGCGGTTCCACCGCTTGGCCTTTTGGCTGTTGGGCAGTGCTACCGCCCAGCGCACATGCTGCTGCTGGGCGATGCCATCACCCAGCACCCATGCTGCTGGGTGGTGCTACCACCAAGCACATTGGCTGCTGGGCGATGCCACCGCCCAACACAAATCAACTTCTGGTTTGGGCTAAAAACTCGACCCAAACCGGTCCCAAACAAGGCCCAATGGGCTCATACTTGGGTTAAAGGATTAACACCTAATCCTGACCCAAATTAATATGCTAACTACGAATTTAAAGACATTCTTAAGCTATTACAAAGTCCGCAAGTCAAGTCTTTTTCTGGCGAGCTTCCGGCGAACTTCCGGCGGTCTTCCAACGATCTCTCGGAAACCATCCTGCGGACTCCCGGCAAGCTCTCGAACTCCACGATGATTTTGGCGAGTTCCCCCGAGCTTCTTTGGCAAGCTCCGATCTTTCTTGGCAAGCTCCACGAACTTCCGACGAACCTTCCGGTGAACTTCCGAAAACCCTTCGGCAAGCTCCCTACTCGTTCTCGGCCGGTTCCGGCAGCACTCCCAACGAATCTTCGGACTTCCATCGAACACTTGAACTCCCAATGATCCATCGCACTTGACTTCGGCCCTTTGTTTCACTTTACATCTTCATCCTTATCGTAGTTACTCCTACACAAACAAACACCCTACTTCGATCTAGACAATTATTACAATGCGAATTGATATTCAATTGCCCGACACATCATTGGTCGACGCTTCGTCCAATCTTCTTTTGCAAGAAGAATTGAACCAATTTGAAAGAAATGAGGTGTGGAAGCTTGTTCCTAGACCTAGTGACCATTTAGTTATTGGTACTAAATGGGTCTTTAAAAACAAGAAAGATAAACTTGGTATTGTGGTTAGAAACAAGGCTAGATTAGTGGCCAAAGGTTTCAACTAAGAAGAAGGTATCGATTATGAAGAAACCTTCGCTCCTATGCCAATATTAGAAGTCATAAGGATGCTCGTTGCCTATGCTAGTAGTTATAATTTTAAGCTATTTCAAATGGATGTCAAAAATGCTTTCTTAAATGACTTTATTTCCGAAGAAATGCATCTTGAGCAACCAACTGGATTTGAAAACTCTCTTTTTCCTAATCATATGTTTAAATTAACTAAAGCTCTCTATAGATTAAAACAAGCCCCTAGGGCTTGGTAAGCGAGGCTTAGCTCTTTTTTTATTTCAAATAATTTCACTAAAGGCAAGGTCGATACTATATTGTTTATTAAAAATTTTAAAAATAATTTTCTTATTGTTCAAATTTATGTTGACGATATTATTTTCGGTTCTACAAATGAATCGTTATACGAATCATTTGTCAAGTGTATGAGCCAAGAGTTTGAAATGAGTCTAATGGGTGATCTAACCTTTCTAGGATTACAAATTAAACAACTTAGTGATGGTATATTTCTTAGTCAAACCAAATATACTTTAGAATTATTAAAATGGTTTAATATGGATGGTTCAAAAGCCATCAACACTCCTATGAGTACCTCCACTAAGTTAGACATAGACGAAAGTGGAGAAAGTTTTGATTAAAAAACATATAGGGGAATGATAGGTAGTATATTTTACCTCACCGTAACTAGACCGAATGTCATATTTAGTGTAGGACTTATACTAGATTTCAAGCTAATCCTAAATTATCTCATCTTAAAGTCGTTAAATGAATCCTTAAATATCATAAAGGAACCCCTAACCTAGGATTATGGTTTCCAAAATCCGATAAATTTGATTTAATAACATATGCGGATGCATATTTTGTCAGATATAGAATAGATAGAAAAAGCATATCTGGAACATGTCAATTTTTAGGACATGCACTTATTTCTTAGACTTCAAAGAAATAAAACTCGGTTGTACTATCTACAATCGAAGCCAAATATATAGCCGCAAGTGCGTGTTGTGCATATGTTGTTTGGATGAAAAATACATTAGAAGATTATGGAATTCATTTAAAGAATATTTCTATAAAATGTGATAACACAAGTGTTATATGTTTAACTAAAAATCTCATTCAACACTCTAGAACTAAACATATTGTCAATAGACATCATTTTATATGAGATCATATCAATAATAATGATGTTATTCTAGAATTTATTGATACAAAACACCAATTGGCGGATATCTTTACAAAACCCTTAAATGAAGAACAATTTGATTTCATCAGAAGGGAATTAGGCATGTTAAATTTTCCTATTGCTTGAGTTTGTCTCTCTTCCAAAAATTTTCAATTGTGTATCATCATTTTTCAGTTTTCAAGAACATATTTTAATCCTTCATCTATCTTGATATTATCTTTTCCAACTTCATATTATCTTGTGCCATCTTTTCGATAAAGCTTTCATTTTTGTCTTGGATTGATTCTCTTGCTTCATTGAATAATGATTTTTAGTATCATTTGAAGATTCATGTTTAACAATTTCTGAATAGATAACATGCCCATTTAATGACTTGGTAAAGTTGATTCTATTGATTTTATCCTCCCTCTACTTCCATTGGCATGAATGAATGATTTTCATGATTGACTTTTCATGGTATCACGGACATTTTCATGAGACTTTGATAAAAAATAAAAGTTTCATAAAATCTTGACCAAATTGCTTTCATAGATCACCAAATTCTTCTTATACATGAAAAGTAGAAGTTTCGATGAATGCTCTCCTAAAATTAATTTGGGTTTCACTCACTTCTCTAAATGGAAATTTAATGATCCAACTCTTGTATAAATCTTTATGTCATAAGAATTTATGAATTTTTCATGATTTGATTGGTTTCCACTTCATAGATTTTTCTTTGGAAATGCCGAGTTAGCTTTTATCACAATATGAATTTTTTATCATTCAAATGAATTGCCTCTTGATATCTCAATTCTTCTTGAATGGATTTTCTTGACTCTTACCATGAGTTATTATGAGTTTTGTGCTTGAATGATCTCCTCTCTACCTCATAAACTTGACTTGGTGAAAATACCGAATCTTCTTATGAATTTTACTTGTTGGAAATTCATGTATAAATGAATTCTTTTTAAAGCATGAGCTCTTGATGTATCTATCTTTTCTACGTTACGAATGAATAGCTATCATTTCTTCTTCTATAGCATGAATTTTCAAAAAAATGAGCGAGTTGCTTTTCAAAAAAATGAGCGAGTTGCTTTTCATTATTCTTGAATGAAATTTTCTTGATGAATTCATGGATATAAGTCTTCTCTTTTTGCCATTCTCACAAAAGTTTTATCATAAAATTTGGTATCAATGGCTCATTTCTTTTTTGTTGATGATAAAGGGATAGAAAAAATCGATGACTTGATGGTATGATTTGTATTGAAAAATACAATTTATGAAATTTTTTGTTTATATCATAAAAGGAAAATTATTGCCATGCTTCATTTCGTAAAATGCTTGCAATCATTGAAAGCGTATTGCAATATATCACGATTGTATGAAATGTATTGTATGCATCGCAAAAAATACATGTATGCTTAAAATGTTAATTTTTCTATGATAGTTATTGTATCATGTTTAAATTTAGTATCTTCCCTTGATATGATAATGTGGTTTTATTTTTGTATTATTGAATGATGTATCGTCAATTGATATCATGCCTTAGGTTTATGAATTTTCATTTGATATCATTTGATTTCAAAATTAAAGTTTGTATCGTTTATTGAGATGATGATTGTCTATCATCATTCAACATTGGACTTGAAAATGGATGTCATGCCTAGACATCATTTTTGTATTGTGAAAAATATGAAGTATCGTATTTTCGATGAAATATCATGCTTATTGAGCATGTCGATAAGTTCGAATGTATGCAACTCATCAGTTTGGGGATTGAATTCAAAGGTTTGAATTCAAGTATTTATTTTCTCAAATATGGCATACATATAGGGGGATTTAAGGTTAACTCCATCATCAATTGATTATCATCATAAAAAGGGAGAGATTGTTGAATCTCAAATTTTGATGATGAAGTCAATTGATAGATTATTTGATCTAATCCATATTATTGAGAAAAGTATATAAGATTAACTATGATAGCGATGAAGATGTAAAGCAAAACGATGTGCTAGAGTCAAGTGTGATCGAATGATTGAAAGTTCGAGAGTCCACCGAAAGTTTAAAGATTCATCAGAAGTGCTGTCAGAATTGGTCGAGAAAGAATCGAGGGCTTGCCGATGGGTTGCCGGAAGTTCATTGGAAGGTTCGTCAGAAGTTCGTAGAGCTCATCGAGAAAGATCGAAGCATGCCAAAGAAGACTCATCAAAACTTGCTAAGGTCATAGTAAAGTTCGGGAGCCTGCCGGAAGTCTATCGGAAGTTTACCAGAAGATGTCCAAGGGTTCATCATAAGTACACCAGAAGTTCATTGGAAGCTCGTCAGAAGAAGACTTGATGTGCCAGTTTATGTTTTTGCTTAGTGTGTGTCCTTAATGTCATAGTTAGTATGTAATTAGGGTTGGGATTAAGTGTTAATCCTAATTAACCCTGGTAGGGGTCAACTAGGCCTTAAATGGACTAGCTTGGGTCAGATTCAAGGCCTATCCAGATTGCTGAAACTTGTTTGGCGGTGGCATCGCCAGATTAGAGTGGTGGAACTGCCCAAGAACTATGTTCCCAGATGCACTGGGCAGTGGTATCGCCTAGGTCAGTGGTGGTACCACCCAATAGTTATTAACTATCAAGTAGTGGTATGTTAGGAATCAGTATTGTAAATGAGATGCTTGAAATAGGAGTTATTCAGCCAAGTTGTAGCCCCTATTCTTCACTAGTGCTCCTTGTACAAAAGGAGGATGGAACATGACGAATGTGCATTGATTACCGAGCTCTCAATGGTATAACCATCAAGGACAAGTACCCTATTCCAATAGTAGATGAATTGCTTGATGAATTAAAGGGAGTATGAGTTTTCATAAAGCTGGACCTTCGATCCGGGTATCATCAAATACAAGTGTGCGAAGAAGACATACCGAAAATCGACTTTCAAATGCACAATGGCCACTACGAATTTCTAGTAGTGCCCTTTGGTCTTACCAATTCTCCCTCCACCTTCCAGAACCTTATGAATGATATTTTTTATAATTATCTTCGTAATTTTATGCTGATTTTCTTCGATGATATCCTTATTTATAGCCCTTCTCTTGAAAGTCATTTTCAGTACTTACGACTTGTTTTGACAATTTTGCGAGAACATATTCTTTTTTGTCAAAAAATCAAAGTGCAGCTTTCATCAATAGAAGGTGGAATATCTTGGACATATCATATTAGAGGAAGGTGTGGTGGTAGACCTCTCCAAAATTGAAGCAATGCAGAACTGGTCGACCCCGAGGAACATAAAATCGCTATGTGGCTTTCTCGATTTAATAGGCTACTACCATAAGTTCATGAAAAACTATGGAAAGATTATGATAGGACCCTAGCAAGGTTAGGTCCTACCCAACCATGTAGTAGCTAATAAAAAACCCTGCGAGAATGTAATAAACCCTACCTAGCTGCCTCTATCCTATAAAGAAGAGAGGCTAGGGTTTATATTTGGGTCTTTGGGCTTCTTAGCCGCCGCCCCCCTTGTTACTGGGCCGACCTGCTAAGGTTGAGGGCAAATTGGGTAGTTCACTTAGGAAGCAGCCCCTAGGGCTAGGGTTTGGAGCTCTATATAAGCTTGTAGCCTCCACCTCTTTGGAATAAGAAAGATCAATCTACAATTGCAGCCACCAGGCTACTTGGAGGGTGGAACCCCTATAGCGTTCCAAGGGTTGATCCCCCTCAAAGATCAATCTCCATAGAATTCCTCTAGGGTTCTATCATCTGGTATCAGAGCAGCGATCTTGCTACTTTTGCTGCCATCCCTGCTGCCCACCATCAGCCAAGCAATTCCCATAATTGCTCTTGACGTCATCATCTCCACCGTCATCTCCTGACGTAGATCAAATCAATCTACTATCGCCACCTCCAATTGCATCAGAGATCTAGTATTTTTCTACCACCAATACCTTTTGCTGCTGTAATTTTTCATCTAAAATATCAAAAAGAAGTTTTTCTATCGATCCCTTGCTGCGAATTCCTTGCGTCGTAAAAGTTACCATCTTTGCGAACGAAGGATTGCTGTAGAAAATTTCAGCCGCGTGTTGCTGCCTTTAATCGATCTAATTGTTATCCTTTTTGAACGAAATTTTTTTTGCACCTCATAGATCATCTTGGCTCCCATCCATGAATGATCTATTGTGGAATTCATCACAAAAAAAAATTCATGTGTTGCTGCAATCTCTCGTCGCAAACTACTGAAATTTTTTGATGAGAATTCTGCTATCGCAACTTGCACCAATTTCTTTACTGCTTTGCTGCCGAAATTTCTTGATCCAATTTGTTATCCTTGTTACTATCTAAACTAAGATTCTACCATCAAACCCCCTCCTCAAACCCCTGAGTTTTTGCTGGAAATTTCGTTGAGAAACCGTTATTTCTTCGACGACAATTCTGCTCTTACGATACAGCACATATAGGCAGCAATTTCCACTGATTTTTGTCAAATCTTTGCTGTGATCTACCACAAATCTAAAACCCTCTTCCCTAACCTTTATCCACTACCATCTCAGCCCAAAACTCCATCAAATCACAGCCCCAAACAGCACCAAAAATAGCCACAAAACAAGCCTAAACTGCAGCCTACATCCACCGATCCACAAACCCTTTCGGCCACCACTTCCCTCAAACAATTCATGCCTTTAACCCAGCAACAAAAGAGAAATCTTAATATTACAGATCTGGAGGTATATACTATGGCATTTGAGGAGGCGATAAATGCTAAATTCGAAGCCTTCGAGACACAAATAGAGGATAAGATTCAGGCTCTCTTTGCCGAACTCAGTTTGGGTCGAACACCGAGCCCAAAGAAAACTCATCAAGGAGAGAGCTTTGACCGAAGAGATGACTCCCAAGAGAAAGGAGGCTCTATGACCGATCCCTACTATCCATGCATGAGGGTGGACTTCCCTAAATGGGAAGAAGGAGACCCGATTGGTTGGATCTCACGCGCGGAGCGATATTTTCGATATCACAAAACCGCGGACGCATCTATGGTAGAAATTGCAGCTATACATCTTGAAGGGGATGCCATACAATGGTTTGATTAGTTTGAACACACTCATGGAGTCCTCTCATGGCGAAAATTTAAAGAAGGACTGCTGATCCGCTTCAGACCAACCGATTACGAGAACATCGACGGACAACTAGCAAAGATCCGACAAACCTCCACCATCCAGGAGTATCAAACTAGGTTTGAAAGGTTATCTAATCAAACTCATGATTGGTCTGAAAAATAGTTATTGGGGACATTTATTGAGGGCTTGAAGCCGGAGATCCGGGGAGAAGTTAAAGCATGATAATCGTACATGCTTATGGCAGCCATCTCTTTCACACGACTTCAGGAGGAGCGATTGAACCACGAAGCCCAGAGGACTAGGGTCACTCCCCGACCAGCAATATTGAAGCCCTCAGCCCCTCCTACTATTAGCCGAGCTCCTACACCAAAAAGGTTGACAAGAGAAGAGCTTCGAGACCGATCTGCCAAGGGGTTATGTTGGCATTGTGATAAGCTGTGGAGCCGCGAGCATCGCTATAAAAAGGGGAGACTTCTTGTGATTGAACTAGTGGAAGAAGAGATCAGTGAAAAGCTAGAAGAGAGTATTGAACATGAGGATGAAGATGTGGAAGAAGAGCCACAATCGGTCAACTTTATGGTACATGCGCTTGCCGGCTACTCAAATCCGCAAACGATGAAAGTTGGAGGCCTACTCAAACAACAATCGATCACCGTTCTCGTCAATACAGGCAGCACTAATAAATTTCTAAACAGTAAGGTTGCTGCTCGGATGGTGCTCCATATCGAAGGTTGTAGCAAGTTCGACATAAAGGTCGCCAACGGCCGAATCCTAAAATGCGACCAAAGATGCCCGCAGGTGAAACTATTACTACAGGACCAAGAAATTATTGCCGACTTCTTCCTCCTACCAATTGATGATTATGAGGCTATGCTGGGCATAGAATGGCTGATGACACTAGGTGATGTCTCTTGGAACTTTTCAAAATTGATTATGAAATTCTATTGCAAAGGTAAATAGGTCACCCTACGCGGGAAGTACGGAAGCAACGTAACCACCGTTTCAACCCAACGAATGGAGAAAGTTTTACACAAGATAAATGGTGGCTTTCTTATGCATCTCTAGCAGCAACCAGAGGGGGAGAAAATAGAAATTAAAAATTAAAATATCACCCAACTGCTTGTTGAATTTGATGATGTTTTTGCTGAACCGCTCGATCTTCTTCCTACTCGGCAACATGACCACCGGATTCCAATCCTTTTGGGCAAACCACTAGCAAACACTCGGCCTTACTGCTATCCTCACCTCCAGAAAGATGAAATTGAGAAAATCGTGAAGGAAATACTCGAAACAAGGGCGATTCGACCAAGCTGCAGCCCCTACTCCTCACCGGTGCTACTTGTGCACAAAAAAGGTGAAACAATGGCGAGTCCAAGGAAACTACAACTACTACCCATACCAGACTCGGTGTGGACTGACATCTCCATAGACTTCATCGAAGGGCTGCCACCTTCCAAAGGTAAAAGCACAATCCTTGTGGTGGTTGATCGAGTTACGAAATATGCTTATTTTTGTGCTGTGCGAAATCCCTACACTGTTGTTAGTATTGCTCAGATTTTCATAGAAAATATTATTAAACTACATGGGATGCTAAGGTCCATCGTAAGTGATCATGACAGGATCTTCACTAGTAAATTTTGGACCGAGTTATTTCAGTTACAGGGCACCAAACTCAAGATGAGCACTGCATATCATCCACAAACTTACGGCCAAACAGAAGTGGTGAACAGATGTTTAGAGACATACCTTCGGTGTTTCGCTAGTGATCGACCAAAGGAGTGGATGAAATGGCTCCCCTGGGCCGAATGGTGGTACAATACTACATATCATTCATCTACAAAATGTACCCCATATGAAGCATTATATGGTCGGCCGGCTCCTGTGATTCCAAAGTATGTAATTGGCTCGGCTAAGGTAGATCAGGTCGACCAAGATTTAATTGATAGGGACAAACTCCTACAGCTGCTAAAGGATAATCTCTCTACCGCTCAAGCTAGAATGAAGCAGCAAGCTGACACACGAAGAAGTGAAAGAGAATTTTTAGTAAGAGACTGGGTTTATCTTCGCCTACAACCATACAAGCAACTATCTATCAACACACGAGCCTCCATGAAGCTATCTCCACATTTTTATGGGAGCTATCAGATCATAGAGCATATTGGAGCTATGGCGTACAAACTTAAACTACCTGAAGATGCCAAAATTCACCCTGTCTTCCACGTGTCATGCTTGAAGCCCAAGTTGGGAGAACACGAGACACCCCAGATCCAACTGCCCAACACCACTGATGATGGAAATATTCAAACCCAACCACAAGCCATCCTCGACCGCAGAGTCGTGATGCGTCGCCGACGTCCCTCTACTGAAGTACTAGTACATTGGACTAATTTACCACTCGAAGATACCACATGGGAATCATATGAGGAGCTGAAGTCCCGGTTCCCTGAGTTCATGGAACCTCAGCCTTGAGGACAAGGCTGATTTGAAGAGGGTGGGCTTGATAGGACCCTAGCAGGGTTAGGTCCTACCCAACCATCTAGCAGCTAATAAAAAACCCTGCGAGAATGTAATAAACCCCACCTGGCCACCTCTATCCTATAAAGAAGAGAGGCTAGGGTTTATATTTGGGTCTTTGGGCTTCTTAGCCACCGCTCCCCTTGTTACTGGGCCGGCCCGCTAAGGTTGAGGGCAAATTGGGTAGTTCACTTAGGAAGCAGCCCCTAGGGCCAGGGTTTGGAGCTCTATATAAGCTTGTAGCCTCCACCTCTTTGGAATAAGAAAGATCAATCTACAATTGCAGCCACCAGGCTATTTGGAGGGTGGAACCCCTATAGCGTTCCAAGGGTTGATCCCCCTCAAAGATCAATCTCCATAGAATTTCTTTGGGGTTCTATCAGATTAGTACACCCTTTACTTCCTTACTAAAGAAAGATACTTTTCAATGGTCGGACAAAGCCACCACTACCTTTGACAAACATAAAGCCACAATGTCGACAATGCTTGTACTAGCGCTACCCGACTTCGACAAGACTTTTGTTATTGAAGCCGATGCCTTCGGAGTCAGAATTAGTGCTATACTAATTAAGAGGGCTGCCCCCTCACTTATACTAGTAAGGTGTTATCTCCTTTCCATCTCAAAATGACTATTTATGACAAGGATATACTCGCGATTGTGCATGCGGTAGCCAAATGGAGATCGTACTTGATCGGGCGATGCTTTCAAATCAAGACCGACCATAAAAGCCTAAAATATTTCTTAGAGTAGAAGATATCTTCCTCCGAGCAGCAAAAATGGGCAACAAAGCTTCTTGGATATGATTATGAAATAACTTACAAAAAGGAGAGCGAGAATGTTGTTGTAGATGTGCTTTCGCGGCTACCCGAGCAAGTTGAACTTTTGGCCATTTCACTTCTGACCAGCGACTTCCTTGAGGATATTAGGAGGGAATGACAAGATGATCCAGAGACCAATAAGATCATTAAAAAATTAAAGGAAGCACTAAGCTCCATGGCTCATTATAGTTTGGACTCAAAAGACTTGCGCTATACGGGACGCATTGTGCTTGTGTCAAATTCTACTTGCATAAAGACCATCCTTCAAAAGATGCATTCCACACCTACGGTCGGGCACTCTGGGTACCTTAGAACCTATAAGAGAATTAAGTAAAATTTTTATTAGGTAGGGATGAAAAATATTATTACTAAATTTGTAGCATAATATGATGTATGTCAACGACATAAAGGTGAGACAATGGCAAATCCCGAAAAGCTACAACCTCTACCCATCCCAAACTCAATATGGACTAATATATCAATGGACTTCATCAAAGGGCTTCCCTCATCACAAGGAAAAGAGTTAATCCAGACCAGAGCATCCATGAAGCTTTCACCTCGGTTCTATGGACCCTATCAGATTTTAGAGCGCATTGGAGCAGTAGCATACAGATTGGACTTACCCGCTAGCTCTCGAATTTATCCAGTCTTTCTATATATCATGTTTGAAGCTCAAGTTGGGATAAAACGAGATAGCCCAAAGCCACCTACCTAATTTGACTACCCAAGGAGAGCTCTAGACCCAAACGAGTGTCATTATTGATCGATGGATCATGACCCGACAACGACGACCCTCTACTGAAGTGCTAATATAGTGGGTGAACCTACTAGCAGAAGATGCCACTTGGGAGAACTATGATGACTTGAAGATCAAATTCCTAGAATTCATGAAGCGTTAGCCTCAAGGACTAGGCTGATTTGAAGAGGGCAGGTCTATTAGGACTCTAGCTAAGAGAGTCCTAGTCTATTATGACTATAGCTAGGAGAGTCCTAATTTAGTTTCATTGAAGGGAGAATTCATGTAAATCCTATCTAGCTAACCCTTATTAAAGAGGTGAAGATGCCGGCTAGGTTAGGATTAGTTTGGAGGTTGCTTTTTAGAGAAATATTAGGAGTTAATTAGAAGTAGGGGTCTTGAGTAGGAGGAGTTGATTAGAAGTAGGAGTCTTGAGTAAGAGTCCTATTAGGAATTGGGGTTTAGAAGCCCTATAAATAGTCATGTATTCACTCTCTTTTTTTAATGAATAGATCAATTCTTTTAGCAACCTTTAAGCAACAACTTGGAGGAAGGAACCGCTATAGAGTTCCAAGGAGGCCGATCCCCTAAAGAGATCAACCCCAAGCTTAGAATCCACAAGGGTTCTAACATGGTACCACATGTCAAGCATTGGTACTACCCCTCCATAGAACCTGAAACCCTATCAGGCAGTAGTACCACCAGACTAGGTGGTGGTATCGCCTAGTGTCAGGTTTAACTAGCGATGGTACTGCTAGTGTCAAGCGATGGTATTGCCAGCTCTTGGAAATCCAAGATAGGACCTCTTTTAGCTCTAATTTTTAAGTTAATTGAGCCTATAAATACCCCTTACTTCTTAATTGGCTAAGAACATTGAGAAGTGTTAAGAACTGAGTCAAAACTATAGTGAAATTACCTTGAAAACCTCAAGTGTTCACCTCCTGAATTCCCACTTGTAAAATTTTTGTAAAAGGGTGTGAGCCACTTATAGAGTTCTGTAAAAAGAGTATTTGTTCCTTTCCCTTCAAGAAGGATTGATAGTGGAAGCCAGAAAGCTCATCAGAGGAGGTTTCGGAAGTAGACGTAGGTCATTTGACCGAACCACTATATATCGCTACGTACTTCTCTTGGTGTGTAAGTTTTAATTGCTGTTGCATTCAATTCTTTACTTCACTGCACTCATATTCTCCTTCTCTACTCTTTATGTATTCACTTGAATCAAACTTCTTTGCCAAAATCACTTTCATTAGATGAAACTTTCTCGATGCATAATGTTTTTCGAAATCGGTTTAAATCATAGATTTTTATTCGCTGCACTAATTCACCCCCCCCCCCCTTCTTATGCTGCTCTAGATTTTAACAATATGTGTGACCCTCTAAGCCCAATATCAAGCTAGTTATGAGTTATACCTATTAGAACTCTTTCTAAATCAATGAATTATTATCTTCATAATAATTCACTTGACTCATCGACTACAGATGTACTTATTGAATCTCAAATTTTGATGATAAAATCAATTGGTAAATTGTTTGATCTAATCTAAATGTTGAGAAAAGTTTGCAAGATTAACTATGATAGCGATCAAGGCATAAAGCAAAATGAAGTATCGGAGTCAAGCACGATCGAATCGTTGGGAGTTCGAGAGTTCGTCGAGAGTCCGAAGGTTCGTCGGGAGTGCTTCCAGAATTGGCCAAGAATGTGTCGGGAGCTTGTTTAAGGGTTTGCTAGAAGTTCACCAAAAAGTTCATCAGAGGTTCGTGGAGCTCACCGAGAAGATCGGAGCTTGCCAAAGAAGACTCGTTAGAACTCGTTAAGATCGTCGTGAAGTCCAAGAGCTTGCTGGGAGTCCGCTGGAAGTTATCGAGAGTTTGTCGGAAGACTGTTAGAAGATCGTTGGAAGCTCGCTAGAAGAAACCTTAACGTGCCAGATTTTGTTTTCTTTAGTACATATCTTTAATTTTCGTAGTTAGCACATAATTAGGATCAAGATTGGGAGGTAATCCCATTAACCCTAGTAGGGGCCAACTGGGCCCGTAATTAGATTGGATTGGGCTAGATTCATGGCCCATCCAGGTTACTAAACCCTGTCTAGTGGTGGCACCACCAGACTAGGGTGATGGAACTACCTAGTGTTCGGTCTCCTAGAAGCTTGGGCGGTACCCAAGTCAAGCAGTGGTACTACCGGTAGTTAATAACTACTAGGTGGTGATACCTCTTGTCAAATGGTGATACCACCCCAGGTCAATACCCAAGACTTTGTCTGGCAGTAGTACCACCAGACTGGATAGTGGCACCGCCTAGTGTTAGGGTCAACTAGTGATAGTACCGCTAGGGTTAGGCGGTGGAACCGCTAGTACCCTAGAAATTTGAGATGGGATATTTTTTGGCTAATTTTGGAAGCTAATTAAAGACTTTAAATATTCCTTACTTCTTAGTTAGTTGAATATAGAGAAGTCATAAGAACTGAACTGAAACTATAGTGAAATAGCTTTTAAAAGTTAAGTGTTCACCTCCACCATTCTATAAGTGCAAAAGTTTGTAAAAAGAGAGTGAGCCACTTGTAAAGTTCTGTAAAGGGGTGATTGATCTTTCCCCTTTAAGAAAGATCGATAGTGGAAGCTGGTGACCTCATCAGAGGAGGTATCGGAAGTGGACGTAGGTCGGACGATCGAACCACTATAAAATTGGTGCGTTCTTCTCTTAGTGAGTAAATTTCATTTACTGCATTCAATCTTTACTTCATTGCAACTATCCAACTCCTCTTCTCTACTCTCTTATGAACTCACTCGAGTCAATGTCTTTCTGAAATGGTTTTCGCTGAACGAAAAATTTCCATCGTACGAAGTTTTTCAAAATCATTTAAATCGTCGAGTTTTACCCATTACACTAATTCACAATTCACCCTCACCCCACCCCCCCTTTAGTGTCATTTCTTGATCCTAATAGTTGGTATCAGAGCGAGGTCACTCTCATTTTGGTTTAAAACACAAGAGAAATAGCATTTGTCGACATCCAAGAGGGTCACTTAATCACACGTCCACCCATGTTCAATGGGACGGATTACACCTATTGGAAAACTTAGATGAGAATTTTTCTTATTTCTATGGATTTTGAATTGTGGAACATTATCGAAAATGGTTTTCAAAAGTCTTCTCTTCTGATGAACGATTGGAATGAGTTAGAGAAGAAGACTCTCTCTCTAAATGTCAAGGCTATGAATGCCTTATTTTGTGCTTTAGATGAGAATGAATTCAATCGTATTTCTATTTCTGAAACAGCTTTCGATATTTGGCACATACTCAAAGTCACACACGAAGGCACTAGTAATGGAGTCCAAAATAAATTTTTTAGTTCATGCTTATGAATTATTTCGGATAAAACCAAGTGAGTCCATTGGAGACATGAACACCCGATTTACGGATGTCGTCAATAGACTAAAAGCACTTGGTAAAAGTTTTTCTAACTTTGAACTTATAAATAAAATTTTAAGATCCCTTCCAAAGAGTTAGGATCTAAAGTAACTTTCCCACTCAAAAAATTAATTGGGTCTTTCATGACCTATGAGATGATATGCAATGCTCATGAAGAGCTTGAGAACTCCTTTCCAAAGAACAAAAAGGATATGGTACTAAAAACTCATGAAGACCACTTGAAAGATAGTTTAAGTGATGAGGACTATGATGACGATTTGACACTCTTGACAAGAAAGTTCAAAAAATTCATAAGAAGAAATAAAGCTAAAAATGACTCTAAAAATCAAATTGAACCCAAGAAAGAACAAGTCATATACTATGAATGCAAGAAGCTGGGGCATTTCAAAAGCGAATGTCCTCAAGCAAAGAAGAAACAACTAAAGAAAAATGCACTCTAAGCAATGTGGGATGATTCGAGCGACTCCAAAGACGAAGAACAAAACAACAAGGAGATCACCAACTATGCTCTAATGGCTATTGGAGAAGAAGTAAGCAGTTTATTAGATAAAAATTTAACTTTCGATTAGCTTTTGAATGCTTTCCACCATTTGTTTGATGAGTGTAGAATAATTAGTAAAAAGTTTAATTCATTGAAAAAGGAGCATGCCCTTTTAATCAATAAATTTGAAACATTTAAACATGACACTCCTTCATTGCCTCTATGCACTAGGTGTGAGCACTTAGAGGTGCTTGAGAAGGAAAACTTGCTACTCCAAGAAACTTTAAAAAAATTTAAGGTTGGTAGCAAATCTTTGAATATGATCCTTGCCAATAAGGGTCACATTCATAGAAGAGGTAGAATCAGATTTATGAGTGGCTCTCACTGAAATCCAACCACTTTCGTTAAAGGTCCTACCTTGCATGTATCACCTAAAACCAAATGCAACTTTTGTTGCAAACTCAGAAACTTCACTTGTAATAATGTCTATTTAGAAATTATAGTTCATATAAATTGATTTGGGTTCCTAAAGGGACCGTAAAAAATTCAATACAAAATGATAAGATGAGTAGATCAATTTTTGAGGCAAGCAAGGTCAAATGGGTATCTAAAAATCATCTTATTTAGACATCTTTACCATCACAAGCTAGGAGCGAGTAACGATACCTCAATGATGCATGATCGTTATTAAGCTCACTAGCTCAAATAGTGAAAGATCATTGATTGGAATGTATTGATTATTTATGCACCATAAATAATGATGCTAAAACATACTAGTGTTAAACCTTTTGAAGAATGATTTTGACGATGATATGCAAGCTTTTATAATTTTTGGAAATCACTTTCCTAAACTCCTCTTTTATTATTCGAGTCATCTTGTTTTTTTTTTCTTTAACATTCTTCCTTGATCCTCCTAAGGAAAATATTTTTTATATCTTATGATGATTATAACATCTCCTTGTAAGAACAAATTTATGTTAAAATGGGTTTGATGAGTCATCTTTCCTAAAAAAAAAAAAACTTCATACACAATAAGGATTAGAGTGATTTGAATGATGTTGTTTCACTTAATCAAATGCATGATAATTAAGTTAAACATTCAATATTTGAATCACTATGAATTAGATGTTAAATAAGGAAGATAAATCAATAAAATGATCAGAGTGTTGCTACCCCAATTAAGCCTAAGGAGCAGTGCCAACGGTGGCACCGTTGAAACTAGCGGTAGCACTGCTAGAGCATTCTGTTCCCAAGCAGTGGCACCGCCCAGCCAGCGGTGGCACCGCCTGAGAGGTGCTCTATATAAAGGGACTTTAGGGCCAGCGATAGAACTGACCCCATCTCTTGCTCTAATTCTCAAAAATCCTCTCCCACCTTCTACTCTTCATTCTCTTCCTCTAGTTTACCAAGAAAGGCTCTCATCTCCTCAAATCTTGGATCTCTACTAAGGTAATCCTTGAAATCCTTCCCTTGAATTCATAAAATATTTCTGCCCTTTTACATTTGTTCCTTTTGTTATCAACATTTGTAGACTAATGGCACCTAGAAGATCAACTATGGACAAAGGGAAGAGGAGAGTAGAAGAATCATATGACCTCTCTCTATTTAACTCAAATGAAAGTGCCCTTAGGTTCCCTAATTTTGAATCTAGAAGTGTACACAAGGGTAAGTATATAGATCTAAGAGAATTTGGGGACTTAGAACCTATCATATGGTTTGCTAATCTAGATGTTTTACCTATATTACAAATTAGTGAATCGATATACCCTAGGCTTATTCGCTTATTTAATAACAACCTAAATGTGGATGAAGATGATAATGTATCATCCTACCTCCTAGGGCACCATATCCCAATTACGGATAATGTCATTTGCAACCTAATAAGAATTTTTGAAAAGAGAAGAGGTTGCTACTTTAGAGGTCAATGGGACCTAGATGCACTTGAAGTAATCTATTCCGAAGCCTTAGGAATTATTTTTGGAAACCCAAACTTATCGATAGTTGCTAAAAGTTGTGAACACATGCTGCCCTTCAACTCTAAACTACTCCATCATATCATTACAAGGATCTTGATTTCAAAACAAAATTGCTTTGGATACTTAATCCAGCAAAATATATTTGACATATCAACTAAGGTTTTAATGCTTCCATATGGTGAGTTAATCACAAGGCTATTACATGCACATAACATTATAATACCACCCAATGAAGAAAGAATAAAAGGAGATAGATATAATGTAATTAATAGAAACCTACTTAAACGATTAAGGTGCACTTTTAGGAATGAAATTTAGACTAGGTTGCCTAGAAGAACTGATCCTCCCCCTCTTGAAGAAGAACCTAAAACACCTATATTTAGGGGTAATAAGTCCCCTCTCCCTAGTCCCTTTGATGCTGTACCGACGGATCCAACTCCTGCACCATCTACTGACCCAATTATGACTCAATTGGATCAACTCAAATCATAGCAAGTTGAACTCAAATTGCAACAAGATGAGATCCTAAGTAAAGTGCGATAAGTACATCGTAAAATTGATACCTTGTATATACATTTTGGCATACCACTCGAGGACTAGTTTGTAACTCTTAAGAAGTCTATGTATTAGGACGATATGTGTTGTAATGGAGTTCTTAATACTCTTTATGATGCATTAGTACACTTTTACTTTAAGTTTCGTGTAATGCAGAATGTTGAATAGAATGCATGAGTTTGTTATATACTTTTTTCGGACTTTTTCGATTTCACATCATCTTCCTCCTTTCATAGTATCATCTTTTTGATTTCGTAAATGAAACTTTCATGAGCTTATTTCTCTATCTTCCTCCTATCTTGATATCAAATTTACTTCATGAATGTTTGATACTCTTGATTCCATCAATTGGCGATTTTTTAATTGATATCATACACATTTGATGACTTTTTGAATTGGTATCGAACTCGATTCTATCGTTTGATGACTTTTGACACTTTTTTAATCCTCCCTTTATTCATGAATCTACACTCATGAATCCTTGTATTTCACACTTGTGAAATTTTGATAAAAAAAATAGATTTTAATGACTCAAGAATTTTTGCAAAGATTATAAATTTATTTAATAGAAACACCATTCATAAACTTTACTTTATGAAAATGTCACTCTCAGATCTTATTTGACTTTTGTGCAAATTCTTGCAAAATGATATACGTGACATTCACGGATCCTACGAAATGATACATATTAGCTCTTGATGAACTCAATTTTCTTTAGCTTGAATGAATTGCTTTTATGATTCACAGACTTTTTCTCTTTATACATATC
The DNA here is from genome assembly GCA_023547065.1 of Musa troglodytarum. Taxonomy (NCBI): domain Eukaryota; kingdom Viridiplantae; phylum Streptophyta; class Magnoliopsida; order Zingiberales; family Musaceae; genus Musa; species Musa troglodytarum. Next base: position 31,278,281 of record CP097505.1, on the reverse strand, counting down.
TTTATGTCATGAGTTCTTTATCAAAAGAAGAAGCTTTTATGAATTTTTAATAGCTTGAATGCCCTCTTGAACTCAATATGGATTTCATTCACTTCCTTAGCTCTTAATGTCAATTTCTTCAATATCATGCATGAATTTTTAAGTATCGAAACATCATTTACATCATTCATGAATGGACATTCGTGACTCTTGTATGAATTTTTATGTCATGAGTTTTTATGATTTTTTAATGACTTGAATGATCTTTTTTTTTCTACTTCATGAATTTTATGAAAATAAGGAATTAGTTCTTACTACGAATCTCTTTCCTTCTATGTCATGAATTTTTAATAGCACCAACAGATTATTTTCCATTGTATTATTCATGAAAATTTAATATCTCAATTCTTCTTGATGGTATCATAGACTTTTCTCTTTTCCCTTTCAAGAAGAATCAAAGTCAGGATCATCATGAAGTTTGCCAAAGAAGACTCGTTGGAACTCGCCAAGATCATCATGAAGTTCAGGAGCTTGCTAGGAGTCCGTTGGAAGTTGCCGAGAGTTTGTCAGAATATCGTCAGAAGCTCACCGAAAGAAACTTTGATGTGCTAGATTTTGTTTTCTTTAGTATATATCTTTAATTTTCATAGTTAACACATAATTAGGGTTAAAATTGGGAGGTAACCCATTAACCCTAGTTGGGGTCAACTAGGCTCATAATTGGATTGGATTGGGTTTGATTCAAGGCTCATCTAGGTTGTTGAACCTGATCTGGTGGTGGCACTACTAGACTAGGGTGGTGGATCCGCCCAAGATTTGGTCTCCTAGAAGCTTGAATGGTGGTACCACCTAGGTCAAGCGGTGGTACCGTCGGTAGTTAATAACTGCTAGGCGGTGGTACCACTTGTCAAGTGAAGGTATCATCCCAGGTTAGTACCCAAGACTCTGTCTACCAATAGTATCGTTAGACTGGGTGATGGTACCACCCAATGTCAGGGTTAACTGGCAGTAGTACCACTAGGGTCAAGCGGTGGTATCACCAGTACCCTGAAAATTCCAGATGGGATCTTTTTTTAACTCCATTTTTGAAGCCAATTGAAGGCTATAAATATCCCTTACTTCTCAACTGATTGAACACAAAGAAGTGATAAGAACTAAACTGAAACTATAGTGAAATAGCTTTTAAAAGTTGAGTGTTCACCTCCACCATTCTCTAAATGTAAAAGTTTGTAAAAGGAGAGTAAGCCACAAGTAAAATTCTATAAAGGGGTGATTGATCTTTCCCCTTCAAGAAAGATCGATAGTGGAAGCTGGTGACCTCATCGGAGGAGGTATCAAAAGTAGACGTAGATCGGACGATCAAACCACTATAAAATTAGTGCGTTCTTCTCTTGGTGCATAAATTTCATTTGCTGCATTCAATCTTTACTTCATTGCTACTATCCAATCTGCTTATCTCTATTCTCTTATGAACTTACTCGAGTCAACATCTTTCTGAAATGATTTTCGTCGAATGAAATTTTTCACCATACGAAGTTTTTCAAAATTAGTTAAATCATCGAGTTTTTTCTGCTACACTAATTCACCGCCCCCCCCCTCTAAGTCCCATTCTTGATCCTAATAGTACTAGGGCACTATATAGCAATCCCCAAATGATACAGGGGAATCCAATCCATTAGACCTATCTATCCTTAGTTACCATGTATCTATAATCCCTCATCCATTTAATTATTAGGATCAAGACAGCACTAAGAGGGGAGGGTGAATTAGTGCGTACGTTAAAAATGATTGCGATTTGAAATCTTTTCGAGTTGAAAAAAAAACATATCGATGAAATCATATCGAGAAGATATCAATTTGAAGTAAATGTAAAATATAGAAAGCAGCTAAGTAATGAAATTAAGCAACAAGGAAAGAACACACCATATTTATAGTGGTTCAGTCATTGTGACCTACATCAACTTCTGATTCCTCCTCCGTCGAGGTCACCGACTTCTACTATTGATCTTCCTTCAATAGGCAAAGATCAATCACCCCTTTTATAGATCTTTTCTCCTTTTAACAGGTTCAAGAGTTAACCTTTTTTAATTCGCTCACTTCTTCTTATACAAATTTCTAAGCTAGAACCGGTGGAGGTGAACTCTCAAAATTACAATAGCATTTTCATAAAGATCCTAATTTTTTTGTTCACTTTTCTGTGCTTCACAAGCAAAAAAGTGTGGGGTATTTATAGGCCTCAATTGGCTTAAAAAATGGAGCTAAAAAAGGTCTTATCCCATATTTTCGAGGTACTAGCGGTACCACCGCTTGTGCCAGGTAGTACTACCGCTAATACTCTCTGACACTGGGTGATACCATCGCCCGATCTGGTAACACTATTGCTAGACAGAGTCTCGACTACTGAACCCAAGCGGTACCATCGCTTGGTAGCATTAACTACCGATGCTACCACTGCCTAAACCTCCTGAGAGACTGAGCCCTAGGCTATTCTACCACCTAGTTCTAGTGGTGCCATCGCTAGACAGTATCCAGGTTACTATTTGAGCCATCAGTTCGGCCCAAACCAGTCTTGATTTGAGCCGAATTGGTCCCTAATTGAGTTAGTGGGATTACCTCCCAATCCTAACCCAAACTAAGTCCTAACTATGATAATTAAGACATTAACAAAATAAATTAAGTCTAGTAGGTCAATGTCTTTTCAGTAAAATCCTGACATTCTTTCGGCGATCTTTCGACGAACTCTTAATGATATTCCAGCAAACTCCCGACAAGCTCTTGAACTCTTGACAATCTTCTTGACAAATTTTGATGAGCATCTCGACAAGCTCCTGATGAACTTCTCGACAAGCTTTGCTGAATTCCCGATGAACTTCTCGGTGAACTCCCGATGAACTTTTTCGTGAGCTCCCGACGAACTTCTTGGCAAACTTTGGCAAAACTCTCGATGAGCTTTTTGGTGAACTCCCGATAAGCTCTTAGACTCTTAATGAATTGTCTGATCTTTGACTCTTGCATAATATCTGTTTTATACCTTATTCATTATCATAGTTAATCCTGCAATACTTTTCTCAACATATGGATTAGATCAATAATTTATTAATTGATTTCATCATCAAAATATGAGATTTAACAATCTCTCCCTTTTTTATGATGACAACCAATTGATGACGGAGTTAACCTTAACTCCCCCTATCTATATGCCATACTTGAGAAAAGACAAACTTGAATTCACAACCTTTGAATTCAAGCTTTAACCAATTTTAATCAGAAATTTCATGCATTGTGCATCATTATAGTTTCAAGTTATCAGTGTAACATGCACAATATGATACTAGAAACTAATCAATCACCTCATGATACCAAAATTTATCATTATGATACCATTTCAAACATGATGCCAAACATTCATCATTTAAGTATGATCATGATTCATCATTTCAAGTATGATACTAAGCACGATACTAAGCATTCATCATGATACCAAACTTTTAGGTATGATAAAATTTATCATTTCAAATATTCATTTTGATGTCATTTCATATATTTAAGCATGATGCCAAACATGATACTAAACATTATGATACTTGAGCATTTATCAATTTGCCAATTTCTCCCGCTTTGTCATCAATAAAAAGGAAATATGCAAACATTTTTACACCATTACACACAAGATAGTTTTACACCATTCCTTGGCCTCTTGAATAGCCATAACTTTTGGATCCCAACTCTTTGAAAGGAATCTTAAAATTTTAGTTACCAACTCAAAATTAGAAAAACCTTTACCAAGAGCTTTAAGTCTATTGATGACATCCGTAAAGTGGGTGTACATGTCTCCAATGGACTCATTTGATTTCGTACGAAAAAGTTCATAAGAATGCACAAGAATGTTGATTTTTGACTCTTTCACTCGGCTAGTGCCTTCATGAGTGATTTCAAGAGTGTGCCAAATATCAAATGTCGATTCGCAAATAGAAACCCGATTAAACTCATTCTTATCAAGCACACAAAATAAGGCATTCATAGCCTTTGCATTGAGAGCAAAAATCTTCCTTTCCGACTCATTCCATTCACTCATCGGAAGAGAAGATTTTGCAAAACCATTTTCAACAATGTTCCAAAGTTCGAAGTCCATAGAAATGAGAAAAATCCTCATACGAGTCTTCCAATACGTATAATCCGACCAATTAAACATAGGCGAACGAGTAATGGAGTGACCCTCTTGCATACCGGAGCAAGCCATCTCTCTTGGGTTTTAAACCAATATGAGAGTAAACCTTACTCTGATACCAATTGTTAGGATCGAAAAGGCACTAAGAGGGGGGGGGGGTGAATTAGTGCAGCGGATTAAAATCGTAATTTTGAAACTGATTTTACAAAAAGACAAGTTCGTAGGAGGATTTCGATTCGATGAAAGAGAACTTGTAAGAAGTTGCTTGAGTAAAGGAAATAGCAAGGAACTAAGAAATGTGCAGCTAAGTAATGAAATGATTCAGAAATGTAAACACTCAAACATTTATGAACACAATGATGTATAGTGGTTCGGTCAAATGACCTACATCCACTCTTGAAGCCTTCACGATGAGGCTCCGCACTTCCACTAGCAAATCTTTTGAAGGGGAAGGACGAAATACCCCTTTTTACAACCCTTTACAAGAAGTTCACACTCTTACAAGATTTCTCAAGAAGAAGAAGGAGGTGAACACTTAACAAGAGATAAGACTTTTCAAGACTATTCAAAGACTTTAACTCAAGATTCTAACTCTCAAAAGGGTACCCTTTCAGTTGAGAAAGGGAGGGTATTTATAGGCTCAAAGAGGTTCAAATTTGGGCTCCAAATTTGAACTCAATTTGAGTTTCCTGGTTTTAGCCTGTCAGAGGCGGTGCAACCGCTTGTCAGAGGCGGTGCCACCACCTGTGTTAGTCTGGCAAACTGACACAGTAGGGGCGGTGCCACCGCCCCAGACTAGTGACAGGGGCAATGCTACCGCCCCAGCCAGGTGGTGCCATCGCCCCAGGCTGGGCGGTTCAACCGCCTGGCCCATTCAGTAAAGGCTGAATGGGCCCTATTTAAGGCCCAATTTGGCCCAATAGGAGCCCGGTTGGCCCCTACTAAATTTAGACAGGATTATTTCTAAATCCTTGCTCAAATCACGTGCAAACTACGAAATTAAAATATAATTCTAAGTGATTTAACTTGACATTCTTCAAGTCAACTTCTGGCGAGCTTTACGGTAAGATTCCGGCGGACTTCCGACACTTCCCTCGGATTTCTTCCAGTAGACTCCCAGCATACTCCCAGATTGTATGGCGAGCTCAACGAGTCTTCGGCTAGCTTCTGAATCTTCTGGTAAGTTCCGCGAACCTTCGACGATCTTTGTGACGAACTTCCGAAAACTTCGGCAAGTCCTTGATTCGATCTTGGATGGTTCTGGCAACACTTCCGACGATTTCTTGGACTTTCGATAAACTCTTGAACACCCGACGAACTTGACCTCGGTAAATCGCTTTATGTTTTCATCCCATCGTAGTTATTCCTGCACACTTATCTCAACAAAATAGATTAGAACAAATATTTCACCAATTGACTTCATCATCAAATTTCGAGATTCAACAAATTCAATACCGAGATAGGAGGAAGATAGAAAAATAAGTTCATGAAAGCTCCATTTACGAAATTGAAAAGATGATACCATGATAGGAGGAAAATGATATGAAATCGAAAAAGTCCAAAAAAGAATACAAGAACCTCATGCATTTGGATAGTTTAACATGCCTAATTCTCTTTTAATAAAGTCAAATTGTTCTTCATTTAAAGGTTTTATAAAGATATCCCCTAATTGGTGTTTCGTATCAATAAATTCTAGGGTTACATCATTGTTGTTGATATAATCTCATATAAAGTGATGCCTAATATTAATATGTTTAGTTCTAGAGTGTTGAATAGGATTTTTAGTTAAGCATATAGCACTTGTGTTATCACATTTTATGATAATATTCTTTAAATAAATTTTATAATCTTTTAATATATTTTTCATCTATACAACTTGTGCACAACATGCACGCACTGCTATGTATTCGGCTTCGGCCGTAGATAGTGCAACTAGGTTTTATTTCTTAGAAGACCAGAGACAAGTGCATGACCTAAGAATTTGTACATTCCATATGTGTTTTTTCTATCTATTCTACATCTAGCAAAATCTGCATCCACATAGGCAATTAATTCAATGTTTTCGAATTTTGGATACCATAATCCTAGGTTAGGGGTTTCTTTTAGATATATAAGAATTCTTTTAACTGCTTTAAGATGAGATAGATTAGGATTAGATTGAAATTTTGCAAAAAGTCCTATGCTAAATATGATATCCGATCTAGTTGCGGTGATGTATAGTAAACTACCTATCATACCCCTATAAGTATTTTTATCAAAGCTTTCTTTACTTTTGTCCATGTCTAACTTAGTGGAGGTACTCATAGGAGTATTGATAACCTTTGAACTATCCATATTAAACCGTTTTAATAATTCTAATGCATATTTGGTTTAACTAAGAAATATATCATCACCTAGTTATTTGATTTGTAAGCCTAAAAAAAAAGTTCACCCATTAAACTCATTTCAAACTCTTGGCTCATATTCTTGGCAAAAGATTCGAATAAGGATTCATTTGTAGAACCAAAAATAATATCGTCAACATAAATTTGAACAACAAAAAAATTATTTTTAAATTTTTTAATAAATAATGTAATATCGACCTTGCTATTAGAGAAATTATTTTTGATAAGAAAAGAACTAAGTCTCTCATATTAAGCCCTTGTGACTTGTTTTAATCCATGAGAGCTTTAGTTAGCTTAAACACATGATTAGGAAAAAGAGAGTTCTCAAATCTAGGTGGTTGTTGAACATATACTTTTTTGGAAATAAATCCATTTAAAAAAGCACTTTTGACATCCATTTGAAATAACTTAAATTTATTACTACTAGCATAGGCAAGGAGCATCCTTATGGCTTCTAATCTTTCCATAGGAGTGAAGGTTTCTTTATAATCGATGCCTTCTTCTTAGTTGAAACCCTTGACCACTAATCTAGCCTTATTTCTAACCATGATACCAAATTCATCTTGCTTATTTCTAAAGACCCATTTAGTACCAATAACTAAATGGTCACTAGGTCTAGGAACAAGCTTCCACACCTCATTTCTCTCAAATTGGTTCAACTCCTCTTGCATTGCGATAACCCATGAATCATCTTTCAAGGCCTCGTCAATGTATTTAGGTTTAATTTGAGAAAAAAAAGCAGTGTTGGCATAAAAATTTTTAAAAAAAGAACAAGTTTGAACTCCTTTTGATGTGTCTCCTATAATTAACTCTTTAGGATGAGCATCTACATGCTTCAATTCCTTAGGTAAAGAAGTTCGGAAGAAGATGCATCCAAGTTGCTAGTGGGAGGAGAGGTTTCATTCAAATTCAAAGTATCAAAATTAAAATCATCATCAAAATCATTTTTCTTAAATTCGAAAACTTCATTAAAGATAACATGAATCGATTCTTCTATAACCAAAGTTCTTTTATTTAAGATGTTGAATCTCGGATTTTGATAATGAAACTAATTGATCGTGTTTAGTTATCTAACTACTTTTTGAGTCACGTAGGTCTACTCTTGATCAAGATTAGGCAATTAACATAGGAAGAATCGACGTTGTGTTTGAGGAAATCACATTTTGAGATTGGATGTCGAGCTGGAGATCCGGTCAATGATCGGTAGAAGGCTTCGGATAAAGAAATCGAGCATCAAGCCAAGAGGAGCGGAGTTATGCCAAGGAGATCAGGGCTGCAGAGGTCAGCTACTAATTAGGCAAGAAATCATAGGATAGGATGATGCGTCGAAGTGTCGGACAAGCGCCGATGGACCAAGGACGTGCCAGGCAACTAATTATAATTTGTATTGTAATAATTATCTAGATTGGAGTAGGATTAGCTTAATTGGGTTGTAATTGAATCAATTCAATTGGGGTCCAATTGGGCCTAAATTGGGACTGATTTGAACTCATTGGGAAGCCCATTTAGTGGCTCAAAAGTTGCTGCAAGCAGTGGCACCACCAAACTAGCGGTGGAACTGCCTATAAGCTGGAAAAGTGAAAAAGCACACTTTTCTAGGCTATAGGAGGTGGTACCACCTAGTCTGGGTGGTGGTACCACCCAATAGTAAAGCTGCAGTAGTGGTACTACTCTAGGTTGGTGGTAGCACCACCAGAACCTCTATTTTCGAGGTTCTGCAGGTGGCGGTACCGCGCAATGCAAGCGGTGGTACCGCCCATACCCAAAAAATCTTGGATGATTCAAATTTGGGCTTCAAATTTGAATCACCTTGAGGCCTATAAATACCCCTCTCATCCATGGTTTAAAGATATAGTAGAACTAAGAAAGAAAAAGGAAAACGCTGCTGTAATAGTGTCAAATTCCTCCCTCTAATTCTAAAGTGTGATCTAGCCTTAGAGAGAGTTGAGAGGCCTTGTAAGGGTTACCTCCTAAGCCAATCAAAAGGAGAGAGCTATAAGGGAGTTAGTCTTCACCCATTGGAAGAAAGACAACTAGTTAAAAAGCCAGTGACTTTAAGAGAAGAGGAATCAGGAGTGGACGTAGGTTGGATTACCGAACCACTATAAAACTCGATTTATGTTTATATTTTTGTATTTACCTTTCTGCAAACCTTTACTTTGCTTGTTCACTGCCCTTCATGTTCTCTAAATATTCTCAAGTTTAAGTTAGAGCTTTTTCGACACTGTTTTAGTCGAAACGAAGTTTTCAATGTTTGATGTTTTTGAAATCATTTTAAATCACCAAAAATTATCATACTTAACCACTGCACTAATTCACCCTCTCCCCCCCTCTTAGTGCTACTCTAGAAACCCAACAATTGGTATCAGAGCCTCGTTATTTCTCTTTCGGATTCACACCCGTGAGAAATGGCTCTTCATAGCTTTCAAGAGGGTTTTTCGATTGTTCGTCCCTCGTTCTTTAACGGATCGGACTACACATTGGAAAACTCGAATGAGAGTTTTCTTGATTTCTCTAGATTTAAATTTATGAAATATTATTGAAAATAATTTTCAACTTCCCTCTAAACTGACAAACGAATAGTAGGACTTAGAGAAGAAATCTTTTTCTTTAAATATAATGGCTATGAATGTCTTATTTTACACTTTAGATAAAAAAGAGTTCGATTGGATTTCTACATGTGAAATGACTTTTGATATTTGGCGGACACTTAAAATCATGCACGAGGGAACTAGTAGAGTCAAAGACTCGAAAGTAAATCTCTTACTGCATGATTTTGATCTTTTTCAAATGTAACCAAGCGAGACTATAGGCGACTTATACACCCGTTTCATGGATGTCGTCAACAGTCTAAAAGCTCTAGGTAAATCGTTTTCAGATTTTGATCTCGTAAACAAGATTTTAAGATCTCTTCCAAAAAGGTGGGATCCTAGAGTAACGACCATGCAAGAAGCTAAAAATTTAAATGACTTACCTCTTGAAGAACTCATTGGGTCTTTAATGACCTATGAGATAATATTCTTGGAACACAATAAATATGATGAACACATTAACTACCTTTTAAAGAACAGAAAGGATTTAAAATTTTGGACAAATGAGGACTTCTTAAGTGATGACTCAAGTGATGGTGATGAGGACATTGAACACATAACAATGAATTTTAATAAGTTCATTAAACAAAAATGTAAAACTAAAAATGAACTTGAACGGAGAAAGAGGCCAAAGAAAAGGAAGAGACCTAAGGACCAATCAATAACTTCCGAAAGATAAATGACAAATTGCACTTTAACGAGCTTCGACTACAAGATAAGTAACTCACCCGAAATGTTATTACGTTGTTTTGAAATTACATGATCTTTTCATGAGTTGCTTGATTTAGTTAGTAAAAAAAATTATTTTCAAAAATTATATCATGTTTTTTCTAGTATTTTTGAAAAGTAAAAATTAAAATGATACTTGCATGATTTGAAATAATTAATCCATGCATGTGTATCTTGATGTCATATATTACTTTTTGTTTCTAAACATGATGCTTGATGATTTTATATCATGCATGAGTTTTTAAAGTAATTTGAAACTCTATGTTTTGGAATATTGTGTTTTTGGTTTTAATCGTTTTTATGACAAAATCTTTTGATGAAATGTCATTTTTAATGAAACTTGTGCTTTAGTTTTTAAACTTGACACACATCTTTTATACAAAAATGACTTGAGCATCCTTACATGTAATCAATCTATGTTACTCTTAATAAATGAAAGATTTTGATGATGATTTTGGACTTATATGAGAATGCATATTATGATTTGTTTTGCGAAATTTGCCTTTCACTCTTGATTGTAATACTTATTTTTTTATTAAAGGCAAAGACATGCTTATATGAAGTATATCATAAAAAGAAAATGCATACTTCTTGAAATTTGTCTATCTCTAAAAGTGTTTGGTTTTTTTTATAAAAGACAAATAATGAGTCTCTAGAAAATGATTTTGATGATATTTCAAAAATCATGATTGATAATGATGAAATAAAAATATTAAAAGTTTGTTATCATGTTTAATGGCTTTATGATATCATATCTTGATGACAAAACTCATGTGTTGGTTTTAAACATGATCCTCATCTTTTAAAATATGAATACACTCATATGAAACAAATAACTTAAAATGGAACCTACTATCATGATAAATCAAATCTTTTAAAGATGAAGCATGCTTAATGAGTTTTGACTTAATGATCTTTATAACGAAGTTTGCCTTTCCATCTTGAATGTTGACATTTCTTTTTAAGGCAAAGGCATGCTTTTAAGAAGCAAATCACATGAATAAAAATTTATAAAAACAAAATGCAATCCTCTATCTTATCGATTTTTCAATAAACCTATGCTTATTATGTATGAATTTATTGAATATGATTTTGAGGATGATTTCGGATTTGACAAATGCTTGATTCATATTTATGATGTAAGATACATTTTAAATGTGAATCATGTTCAATGCTTCAATCATATTCTCTCCCTTAATTCATTTTGTTCTCCTATAATTCCTTTTTATTTATTAAAGAGGAGAACCTTCCAAATGAATCATGAATCCGAATGAAATGATACAAATGAATCACTTATCAATATATCTTTTTAATGTGATGTTGATAACTTGAGATGTCATTTGGAATTCATAACATGAGATGATTGAATCTCTAACTTACTCTTTTTATCATAGCCTGAAAATGGATGTTTAAAATCATGCTTGATGAGTTGTTTTATGAGATTTTACCTTTACATCTTGAACTTTCATGCTTATCTCTATTTGACATTAAATGACAAAGGCATGCTTAAATAAAATTAAAAAAGAAATGCATGATTCTTAAAATTTTAATATCTCTAAAAGCTTTTCAATTTTTCATGAATGATAAGTGATAAATCCATTTATGATATTTTTTTGAATCACTTGAATTATTAAATGTGATTTTGATGATGACTTTGGAGTTGATGAATTGAATGAGATCTTTCAAAATGATTCACAACTTCTATTTTTAAACTTTCGGATTCACATCTTTATTTTGTTGGAATCATGACTTATTGAGCATTGATAGTTTGAATGCATGAATCGAAATATTTTTCCCTATGATTTCTCCATTCTATCACTTACTAAAGAGGAAAACAATCCAAATCTATCTATATCATTTATGAATCTCTTAAGAGTAATTTTGATGATTTGGATGAGTTTTATAAATCATGATTTTGATTTCTCGAAACTATATAATTGAGATTCATTTTATGAAATCATGATCATGATGATTTGAAAACTCCTATGTATAAGTCAAGATTTTCTTCATGACAAAGAAAAGATTTTTGTTTATTCATGAATTGATCCTTCATGACATGACTTTCGTGTAGTGATGATTGAAAAGTAATTTGTGTTATGATATATGAATCATGACTTGATCTATGAGAATGATATATTTTTTTTGTATCATGATTCTTGGTTGTATACCCTTTATCATGAATTGAAAATTTATGCTAAAGAAAATCTTTGCAAATCTTGATCTTGATCCTACTAAAAAGAACAATTATGAACCATGTATAATGTCTTTTACATTTATGATGACTTAACTTCAATGATTGAAACATAATATGCTTAAATCGATTTTTTTTTATGTTTCAATACTTCTTTAAATGCATTATGTAAAGATTGAAGGTTTGATTGATGCAAATTTAAATGATGTGAAAAATTGTAATCCAAGTCTTGATATCTCAATATTTCATACTTGGAATATTTTTAAAATGTGATCTTGATGAGAATGTTTCAAATTGTTTTATCTCATGAATCTTGATCTTGAACTTGTTAGAAAGAATATAAATGAACCATGAATGATATCCTTGGTAAATCTCGAATTGATCATTATTGATATCTTTCATGAATTCTTTATGGCTTGAATAATGATTGAAATTTTTAGCCATTGAGTCATCCCTTCTTTTTGGCAAAAATAAAGGGGGAGAAAGTTTAGTGCTAGCTCGATCATTGTAAAGAACTTGCCATCTTAATCATTTCAAAAATTGTACCTTGCAATTTCATGAGAAGCTAAGAACTATTATCTCAAAGGATGCAAATATTACTATCTTGCCTATCTCAAGAAGAGAAAATGCAAAACTTAGAAAATTTGCATTCATACACTTGCTATGCTTCTATGCTTGTATGTTGTAATGAAAATTTAACTTGCATGTTTGTAGTGATTGTATACTTACGAAGCAAAAGTGCTATCGTGAGAAACCAAGTGCAAACTTGCACATTTCAAGAAGCAAGTGATGAATTGCTATGCTTGGAATCCTTAAAAACTTGTTATGATTGAATGTTGTAAATTTAGCTTATATGTTGACTTGTATATCTTTTAAAATAGCTAGAGCAACTTCTCCTTTTTGTTGATGACATAGGGGGAGAAGAAGATTGATAACTTCATGCAATATATGTTGTATTGAATATTTTTATGTATTTGCATGATGTTTTTGATAAATATGTTTTTGATAAATATGTTTTTGATACATGTTGCTTGGATTTGGCATAATCCAAGTGTTCTATCAATATGGCATATTGATAGAGGGAGTTTGGTTAAACTCCGAGGAGTTAAGGTTAACTCCATCAATCATTAATTAGTTATCATCATCAAAAAGGGAGAGATTATTGAATCTTAGATTTTGATAATGAAACTAATTGATCGTGTTTAGTTATCTAACTATGTTTTGAGTCACGCGGGTCTACTCTCAATCAGGATTAGATAATTGATACAGGAAGAATCAATGTTGTGCTGGAGGAAATCATGTTAGGAGATTGGATGTCGAGCCGGAGATCTGGTCGATGATCGGTAGAAGGCTTCGAATAAAGAAATCGGGCATCGAGCCAAGAGGAGCGGAGTTGTGCCAAGGAGATCAGGGCTGCGGAGGTCAACTACTGATCAAGCAACAAATCATAAGAGAGGACGATGCGTCGGTGTCGGATGAAGCGCCAATGGACTAAGGATGTGCTTGGCAACTAATTACGATTCGTGTTATAATAATTGTCTAGATCGGAGTAGGATTAGTTTAATTTGTTAGGATCGGACAAGCACTAAGAGGGGGGGTGAATTAGTGCAGTGGATTAAAAACGTAAACTTGGAATTGATTTCGGTAAAAGGCTAGTTCGTATGAAAACTTCGATCCGACGAAAGATGACTTGGTAGAAGTTTCTTGAGTAAAAGTAATGTCCAACTAAATGGTTTGCAGCCAAGTAAAGAGATGAAACAGAAATTTAAACACTCACACATTCAAGATGCAGCGATGTATAGTGGTTCGATCAAAGTGACCTACATCCACTTCCGAAGCCTTCTCCGATGAGGCTCCCAACTTCCACTAGTAAATCTTTTTGAAGGGGAAGGACCAAACACCCCTCTTACAACCCTTCACAAAAAGTTCACACACTTACAGATTTTCCAAAGAGAAAGAATGAGGTGAACACAAACTACTGCAAACAAGACTTTTGCAAGACTTTAACTTGATTTCTAACTCTTAAAAGGGTGACCTTTCAGCTGAGAAACGGGGGGTATTTATAGATCCAAAATGGATTCAAATTTGGGCTCCAAATTTGAAATCAAATTGGAGTTCCCGGTGCTAGCGGTGCTACCGCCTGTTAGTCGTCAGACTGATAGTGCACAGGCAGTACTACCGCTTGGAGCAGGCGGTACTACTGCCACTGTTCACTGTAGCCAGGCGGTAGCACTGCTTAGCACACGGCTGCCAGGCAGTGCTACCGCCTGGCACAGGCGGTTCTACCGCCTGTCCCATTCAGCAAAAGCTGAATGGGCCTTGTTCAAGACCCAGTAAGGGCCCGGTTGGCCCCTACCAATTTAGAGCAAGATTAATTCAAAATCCTTGCCCTAAGTACGTGCCAACTACAAAATTAAAACATAATTAACAGTAATTTAAACCGATATTCTTCAAGTCTTATTCCAGTGAGCTTTACGATGAGATTTCAGTGGTCCTCCGATACTTCCCTCGGATTTCTTCCGGCGGATTCCCAGCATGCTCCCGGCTTGTATGGCATGCTCAACGAGTCTTCGACAAGCTTCTGAACCTTCTCGGTAAAGTTTTGTGAACCTTCAACGATCTTTGCGACGAACTTCCGAAAACTTCGACAAGTCCCTGATTCGATCTTGGTTGGTTCCGACAATACTTCCGATGATCCTTCGGACTTCTGATGAACTCTTGAACACCCGACGGACTTGACCTCGGCAAATCACTTTATGTTTCTAACCCATCGTAGTTAATCCTGCACACTTATCTTTGACAATATATATTAGAATAAATATTTCACCAATTGATTTTATCATCAAAATCTGAGGTTCAACAATCTCCCCCTTTTTGATGATGACAATCAATTGATGTTGGAGTTAAACTCAACTCCCCCTATCTATATGCCATATCATTAGAAGGTAAAAAGCACTTGAATTCAATCTTTTGAATTTAAGCCAAATCGAATAGATTTCATTCAACATAAAGCTTAATAAACAAGCTTAGGCATAAATACTAAAACACAATGTATTTTAAACAATGTCAAAGTATTTACACCTATAATAACCAGAAATATTAATTCAAACATGATAAAGATCAAGTGATATCCAAAAGAGTGTTTTAATATCAAGACATGATATCAAATGAAAAAGCAGCTTATCTCAAGAATAAGAGTTCCTAAGCATTTGCAATGCAATATAATTGATTCATATTTCACTTTAAGCATTTTATTCTAACATAGCAACAATTACTCCATCATAGTAATTTACATTTTTCTCCCCCTTTGTCATCAACAAAAATAATGAAGGTGAAGAAGCCATTCATTATCATCAAGTGAGCCATGGAGAGAGCAAGAAACCATTCGAGGAAGGTATCAACTCATAAAATAATATAAAAGTATCATCCATAGTAGTCACAAGAAGGAAGGTTTCAAGTCAAAATTACGATCAAATCGAAAAAAAAGTTCATTCAAAAGCTGAGTAGATGAAATGAAAGTAACAACACACAACATCATCCATAGTAGTCATAAGCATAACGGGACAAGTGTTTAAAAAGAAAACAACAGCTACTCCGGAGGGGGAACGCCAAAATGCCTATACAAGTGATCTATGTTGTGGTTCATTTGTTGCACTTCCTTCAAAATTTTAGTTTGTTGTGATGTGATTTGATTTAAGGCAAACATGATCGGATCTTTAATAGATGGAGCAGGAGCTGGCTCAGACGGTGCCGGATCAACGGGACTAGGCAGAGGAGATTCATTTCCCTAAAAAATTGGTGTTTCAGGTTGCTCTACTGGAGGAGAAACTATATCAACCCTTCTAGGTTGCCTAATCCATATGCCATCTCTACAGGTGCATCTAAGCCGCTTCAGGAGACTTCTATTAATTGTGTTATATCTATCAACCTTCATTACTTCCTCGTTGGGTGACACACAAATGTCATGGGTAAAAATGAGTCTAGTGATCAACCCACCATATGACAACATCGAGTCTCTAGAGAAAATTTCTATCATGTATTGTCTAATCAAATAACCAAAGCAGTTGTTTTGTCTAGTTATAATCCAATACATTGTACTCAGTTCTAAGGCTTCGGAGTGGGTTGCTCCGGATGAAACTGCTTCGGAAGTAGAATACTTATCATAATGTGATGAAGTAATTTCGAGTTAAAAGGTAATAAGTACTTGTAGCTTTTAGGGATGATGCCTAGGTTAGGATTAACAAAAATCATTTCTAAGGCTTCGGAGTGGGTTGCTCCGATTGCATCCATATCCCATTGCCCTTTAAAATAACATCCTCTATTCTTTTCTTCAATTCCAAGTAACTTACATATGATACGATCAGAAATCTGAATTGTGATTCCTAACACATAGGTGGACAAAACATCATCTTTAATAATCATATTAGCATAAAATAGCTTAACCAACCTAGGGTAGATTGGTTCATTAATTTGCAAGATAGGTAGAGCATTTAGATTAGCAAACCATCTAATAGGTTCTAGGTTTCCTAGTTCACCTAGATCAACATGTTTACCCTTATGTATGGTTTTACAATCAAAATTTGGATATCTTAAGGCTACCTCAATTGATCTAAAAAGGGTTGGGTCAAATGAATCTCCTTCCAACCTTTTCCCTTTGCCTCTTGTTGATTTCTTAGGAGCCATATCTATACCTATTCATGATGAACAAACAAAAGGAAATAATAAGGAAAAGACAAGCAATTGTGAGTAGAAGAGAAAATTTTATCTATTACCTTGTTTGTGTTTCCTAGAGAGGTGAGGAGCTTGGATCACAAAAATGCCTATGATTACCCTTTAGGAGGAGGAAGAATGGAGAGGAGAAAGCTTAGAGGAGCTTAGGAGGAAGAAGGATAAAAGGGAGAGTGTTTCGGTTGGTTCTACCGCCGACCCTAACACCCCCTTTAATATGGGGGTGTTCAGGCGGTACTACCACCAACCAGGCGGTGCTACTGTCGGTTCAGGCGGTGCTACCGCTGGCCCCACAATTTTTTTTAAAATTTCAAATTTGTTTGCTAGTGTTGAAATAAGATGATATGTAATCATAGATCACTCCTTAAGATATAGAATTAAAATGAGGGAGGCAAATTTGCAAGAGCCGAGTTTTCGTAAAAACCACAAAAGCTGAAAGAAACTAAATATAATGCTGCTCATTCACAAGGACAATTTAACATGCCTATTTCCCTCCTAATGAAGTCAAATTATTTTTCATTTAAAGGTTTCATAAAGATGTCTGCTAATTGATGTTTTGTATCGATAAATTCAAGAGTAACATCGTTACTGTTAACATGATCTCATATAAAGTGATGTCTTATGTTAATGTGTTTAGTTCTAGAGTGTTTAATAGGATTTTTTGTTAGACAAATAGCGCTTGTATTATCATATTTTATAGGAATGTTATTTAAATGAATTCCATAATCTTCTAGTGTATTTTTCATCCAAATGTCTTGAGCACAATATGCACTTACGGTTATGTATTCGACTTCCGCCGTAGATAGTGCAACCGAATTTTGTTTCTTGGAAGTCCAAGAAACAAGTGCATGTCCTAAAAATTAGCATGTTCTGGATGCGCTCTTTCTATCTATTCTACATCCACCAAAATCCTCATCTGCATAGGCTTTCAAATCGAAGTTATCAGATTTTGGATACCATAATCCTAGATTATGAGTACCTTTAAGATATCTAAGAATTCTTTTAATGGCTTTAAGGTGAGACAACTTAGGATTAGCTTGAAATCTCGCACAAAGTCCTACACTAAACATGATATCTGGTCTAGTTGCAGTAAGATAGAGCAAGCTACCTATCATCCCCCTATATATCTTTTGATCAAAATTTTCTCCACCTTCATCCAAGTCTAACTTGGTGGAAGTACTCATTGGAGTGTGGATGGCTTTTGAACTATCCATATTAAATCGTTTTAACAATTCTAATGTATATTTAGATTGATTAAGGAATATGTCATTACTAAGTTGTTTAATTTGTAATCCAAGAAAGAAGGTTAATTCTCTCATTAGACTCATCTCAAATTTATGACTCATACACTTGGCAAAAGATTCACATAGTGATTCATCCGAAGAACCAAAAATAATATCATCAACATAAATTTAAACAATAAGAAAATTATTTTCAAAATATTTAATAAACAATGTAGTATCTACCTTGCCTTTAGTAAAATTATTTGAAATTAAGAAGGAACTAAGCCTTTCATACCAAGCCTTAGGGGCTTGTTTTAGTCCATAGAGAGCCTTAGTTAATTATTCATCTTGCTTGTTTCTAAAGATCCATTTAGTACCAATAACCAAATGGTCATTAGGTCTAAGAACAAGCATCCATACCTCATTTCTCTCAAATTGATTTAACTCTTCTTGCATTGCGATGACTCAAGAATCATCTTTCAAGGCATCATCAATGCATTTTGGTTCAACTTGAGAAAGAAAAGCGGCATGGGCACAAAAATCTTTGAAAGAAGAGCGAGTTTGAACCCCTTTCGATGCATCTCCTATAATTAACTCCTTGGGATAAGCATCTACATACTTCCATTCCTTGGGTAAGGAAGTTTGGGAAGAAGATGCATCCAAGTTGTCATTTTAAGGAGAGGATTCATTCAAATTTGAAATATCAAAGCCAAAATCATCATCAAAATCTTTTTTCTTAAATTCAAAAATTTCATTGAAAACCACATGAATAGATTCTTCTATAACTAAGGTTCTTTTGTTGAAAACACGAAAAGCCTTAGAAACGGAAGAATAACCAAGAAATATGCCTTCATTGGATTTTGCATCGAATTTTCCTAAGGCATCATTTTCATTTAAAATAAAGCATTTACAACCAAAAACTTTAAAATAAGAAACATTGGGTTTTTTATTATTCCATAATTCATATGGAGTTTTAGATAGGGATGGTTTCACTAGAACTCTATTCATAACATAGCAAGTCGTATTTACGGCTTCGGCCCAAAAATATTTTGGTAAATTATATTCATTTAACATAGTTCTAACCATTTCTTGCAAACTTCTATTTTTCCTTTCCACTACTCCATTTTGTTGAGGATTTCTTGGAGTAGAGAAGTTATGGTTATATCCATTTATTTCACAAAAATTTTGGAAGTAATGATTTTGAAATTCACCTCCGTGATCACTTCGAATTGAAGAAATCATAAAACCTTTTTCATTTTGAGTGAGTTTACAAAATTTAGAGAAACATTTGAAACAATCACTTTTGTGAGCCAAGAAATAGGTCCAAGTGTATCTACTATAGTCATCCACAATTACAAAGGCATATTTGCTACCTCCTAGGCTTGTCATGTCAATTGGACCAAATAAGTCCAAATAGATCAATTGCAATGGTCTAGTGGTGCTAATTTGATTTTTTGATTTGAAACTAGTTTTTATTTGTTTTCCTAGTTGACATGCATCACATACTTTGTCCTTGATAAATTTCATGTTTAGGATTCCTCTTACTAACTCTCTAGATGAAATCTTGGAAATTAGTTTCATGCTTGCATGGCCTAATCTCCTATGCCAAAGTCAAGCATCATCATTCAAAACCGAAAAACATATTTCATTACTTAATTCATCAATATTTATGGTGTAGACATTGTTTTGTTTTAAAGCAATCATGGATATGTCATTGTTTGGTTTTTCAATGATGTAAACATTAGATTCAAATCTAACAACATAACCTTTATCGCATAATTGACTAATGGTTAAAAGATTTTGTTTTAAACCATCAACTAGCAACACATCATCAATTGAAAAACTTGATTTGTTACCTATGGTTCCCTTACCAATGATTTTACCCTTGTTGTTGACTCCGAAGGTGACATACCCTTCTTCTTTGCTAGTGAGCATAGAGAAATGAGATGGATCTCCGGTCATGTGCCTTGAGCATCCACTATCAAGATACTATTTCTTACTCCTAGCTTGTGAGTTTATCTACAAAAGAGGATGGTTTTTAGGTACCCATTTGATTTTGGATGCCTTACAAATTGATCTACTTAATTTATAATTTATCATTGAATTGTTTATGGTTCCTTTAGAAACCCATATCAACTTTTGTGGACTAATTTTCTTGAATAGAAATTTGTAAGCAACATGTCCCGTTTTACCACAAAAATTACATTTCAAATGGGGTGATATATGCAATATGGGTCCCTTAATGAAGGTGGTGGGATTTTGGTAAGATCCACTCACAAATCCGATTCCACTTCTATTTCCGACGTGACCCTTGTTAGCAAGGATCATGTCCAAGCCCTTGCTACCGACCATAAACTTGTTTAGGGTCTCTTTGAGTAGCAAGTTCTCCCTTTTTGTTGCTTCTAAGTGTTCACACTTAGAGCTTGGGGGTAGAGAAGAGGTTTGGAGACTATTAAACTTACTTTGTAATAAAGCATGCTCTTTTTTAAACAAATTGAACTTCTTACTAATAGTTCTACATTCACCAAATAACTCATGAAAAGCGATAGAAAGTTCATTGAAAGATAACTCTTCATTAAATAACTCAATAACCTCTTCTCCTAAGGCCATTAGCGCGAAGTTGGCCTCTTCTTTGTTGCTAGCTTCTTCAACCTCGGAATCACTTGAATCATCCCATGTGGCCATCAAAGCTTTCTTCTTCTTGAATTACTTCTTCTTGGCTTGAGGGCATTCATTCTTGAAGTGTCCCGGCTTCTTGCATTCGTAGCAAATGACTTGGTCCTTTTTGTATTCAAATTTATTTTTTGTGTCATTTTTAAATTTGTTCTTTCTTATAAATTTCTTAAACTTTCGAGTTAAAAGTGCAATATCATTGTCACTGTCCTCATCACTTGATGTTCCTTTCAAGTGGTCCTCTTGTGTTCTAAGTGTCATATCCTTCCTGTTCTTTGGAAGGGGGGTCTCAAGCTCTTCATGAGCATGGCACGTCATCTCGTAGGTCATTAGAGACCCAATAAGTTCTTCAAGCGGAAATATTTTAAGATCCTTGGCCTCTTGAATGGCCGTAACTTTTGGATCCCAACTCTTTGGAAGGGATCTTAAAATTTTAGTTACCAACTCAAAGTTAGAAAAACCTTTACCAAGAGCTTTAAGTCCATTGATGACATCCGTAAAGCGGGTGTACATGTCTCCAATGGACTCATTTGGTTTCATCTGAAAAAGTTCATAAGAATGCACAAGAATGTTGATTTTGGACTCTTTCACTTGGCTAGTACCTTCACGAGTGATTTCAAGAGTGCGCCAAATATCAAATGCCGATTCGCAAATAGAAATCCGATTAAACTCATTCTTATCAAGCGTACAAAATAAGGCATTCATAGCCTTTGCATTGAGAGCAAAAATCTTCCTTTCCGACTCATTCCAATCACTCATTGGAAGAGAAGATTTTGCAAAGCCATTTTCAACAATGATCCAAAGTTCGAAGTCCATAGAAATGAGAAAAATCCTCATACGAGTCTTTCAATACGTATAATCCGACCCATTAAACATAGGCGGACGAGTAATGGAGTGACCCTCTTGCATAATGGAGTAGGCCATCTCTCTTGGGTTTTAAACCAATATGAGAGCAAACCTTGCTCTGATACCAATTGTTAGGATCGGACAAGCACTAAAAGGGGGGGGGTGAATTAGTGTAGCGAATTAAAAACATAAACTTGGAACCGATTTCGATAAAAGGCTAGTTCGTATGAAAACTTCGATCCGACGAAAGATGACTTAGTAGAAGTTGCTTGAGTAAAAGTAATGTCAAACTGAATGGTTTGCAGCCAAGTAAAGAGATGAAACAGAAATTTAAACACTCACACATTAAAGACGTAGCGATGTATAGTGGTTCGGTCAAAGTGACCTACATCCACTTCCGAAGCCTTCTCCGATGAGGCTCCCAACTTCCACTAGCAAATCTATTTTAAGGGAAAGGACCAAACACCCCTCTTACAACCCTTTACAAGAAGTTCACACTCTTACAGATTTTCCAAAGAGAAAGAATGAGGTGAACACAAACTACTGAAAACAAGTTTTTTGCAAGACTTTAGCTTGATTTCTAACTCATAAAAGGGTGCCCTTTCAATTGAGAAATGGGGGGTATTTATAGATCCAAAATGGATTTAAATTTGGGCTCTAAATTTGAAATCAAATTGGAGTTCTAGTCTTTGGCGATGCTACCTTTATCCAAAGCGGTGCTCTGCTTGTCGTCGTCGAGCTGACAATGCCGCAGGCGATACTACCGCTTGGAGGCGGTGGGGTACTCCGCCACTATTGCCTTGGCGGGTAATTTTCCGCCCCAGAGCTGAAGCGTGCTTCGCCCCTTTTCTGACTGCCAGGCAGTGCTACCACAGCGCTGGCAGTTCTCTGCTTTGGCCCGATAAACCAAAGGCGATTGGGCCTTGTTCAAACCCAGGCCTAGTAAGGGCCCGGTTGGCCCCTACCAATTTAGAGCAGGATTAATTCGAAATCCTGGCCCTAAGTATGTGCCAACTACGAAATTAAAACATAATTAATAGTGATTTAAATCGACATTCTTCAAGTCTTATTCCGGCGAGCTTTACGATAAGACTTTGGTGGTCCTCTGATACTTCCCTCGAATTTCTTCCGGCGGATTCCTAGCATGCTCCTGGCTTGTATAGCATGCTCAACGAGTCTTCGACAAGCTTCCGAACCTTCTCGGCAAAGTTCCGCGAACCTTCGACGATCTTTGCGACAAACTTCCGAAAACTTCGGCAAGTCCCTGATTCGATCTTGGTTAGTTCCGGCAACACTTCCGACGATCCTTCGGACTTCCGATGAACTCTTGAACACCCGACGAACTTGACCTCAACAAATCACTTTATGTTTCTGACCCATCATAGTTAATCCTGCACACTTATCTTTGACAATATAGATTAGAATAAATATTTCACCAATTGATTTTATCATCAAAATCTGAGATTCAACATAATTAGGTTGTAATTGAATCAACTCAATTAGGGGCCAATTAGGCCTAAATTAAGACTAATTTGGGCTCATTGGGAGACCCATTCAGTGGCCCAAAAGTTACTGTAAGTGCTGGCACCGCCAAACTAGTGGTGGAACCGCTTATGAGCTGGAAAAGTGAAAAAGTACACTTTACTAGGCTGCAAACAATGGTACCACCCAGTCTGGGTGGTGGTACTGCCTAGCAGTAAAGCTATAGTGGTGGTACCACTCCAGGCTGGCGGTAGCAACACCAAAACCTCTATTTTTGAGGTTCTACAGGTAGTGGTACCACCGTACCCGAAAAATCTAGGACGATTCAAATTTGGGCTCCAAATTTGAATCGTCCTTGAGGCTTATAAATACCCCTCTCATCCATGGTTTAAAGACATACTAGAACTGAGAAAGAAAAAGGAAAACGCTGTTGTAATAGTGTCAAACTCCTCCATTTAATTCTAAAGTGTGATCTAGCCATAGAGAGGGTTGAGAAGCCTTGTAAGGGTTACCTCTGAAGCCTATCAAAAAGAGAGTTATAAGAGAGTTAGTCTTCACCTATTGGAAGGAAGACAAGTAGCTGAAATGCCGATGGCCTCAAGAGAAGAGGAATCGGGAGTGGACGTAGGTTGGATGATCGAACCACTATAAAACTTAGTTTGCATTTATATTCTTGCATTTACCTTTCTACAAACCTTAACCCCTGCACTAATTCACCCCGACCCCCCCCCCTCTTAGTGTCACTCTAGATCCCAATAAAAGACACGAAAGGCTTTAGAAATAGAAGAATAACCAAGAAAAATACCTCCATCAGATTTTGCATCAAACTTTCCTAAGGTATTTTTTTATTTAAGATAAAGCATTTAAAATTAAAACCTTTAAAATACAAAACATTGGGTTTTTTGTTATTCTATAATTCATAAGGAGTTTTGGAGAGTAATGGTTTTACTAGAACCATATTCATGATATAGCATACCGTATTAATAGTTTAGGATCAAAAATATTTGGGTAGGCTATGTTCGTTGAACATGGTTCTTGTCATTTCTTGTAAACTCCTATTCTTTCTTTCTACTACTCTATTTTGTTAAGGATTTCTCGGAGTAGAAAAATTATGGTTATATCCATTAGATTCACAAAAGTTTTAAAAATCATGATTTTGAAATTCACTATCGTGATCACTCCGAATTGATGAAATCATAAAGTATTTTTCATTCTGAATAAGTTTGCAAAACTTAAAAAATTACTTAAAGTAATCACTTTTGTGTGCCAAGAAATATGTCTAAGTGTATCTACTATAATCATCTACAATTACTAAGGCGTATTTGCTACCTCCTAGGCTTGTTGTATCAATTGATCCAAATAAGTCCATATAGATCAATTGCAATGGTCTAGAGGTGCTTATTTGATTCTTTGATTTGAAACTATTTTTTATTTATTTTCTTAGTTGACATACATTACACACTTAATCTTTGACAAACTTAATGTTAGGAATATCTTTAACAAGTTCTCTAGATGAGATTTGAGAGATTAGTTTTATGCTAGCATGACCTAATCTCCTATGCCAAAGCCAAGCATCATCATTCAAAACCAAAAAGCACATTTCATTACTAAGATCATTAATGTTAATAGTGTATATATTATTTTGTTTTAGGGTAGTCATAGATATGTTGTTGTGTGATTTTTCAATGATACAAGCATTAGATTCAAATCTTATGATATATCCTTTATCACACAATTGATTAATACTAAAAAGATTATGCTTTAAGCCATCTACTAATAACACATCACCAATTAAAAAGTTTTATTTGTTACCTATGGTTCCTTTGCCAATGATTTTACCCTTGTTGTTGTCTTCGAAGGTGACATACCCTTCATCTTGGCTAGTGAGCTTAGAGGAATTGAGTTGGATCTCCAATCATGTGCCTTGAGTATCCACTATCAAGGTACTATCTCTTACTCCTAGCTTGTGAATGTGAATATATCTACAAAAAAAGATAGTTTTTAGGTACCCATTTGACCTTGGGTACCTTAAAAAATTGATCTACTCATCTTGTCGTTTTGCATTGTGTTCTTTACGGTTCCTTTAGGAATCCAAATCAATTTGTGTGGCCTATACTTTCTAAATAGACATTTATAAGTGAAATGTCTGGGTTTGCAACAAAAGTTACATTTTGTGTGAGGTGATACATGTAAGGTAGGGCCTTTAACAAAAGTGGTTAGATTTCGGTGAGAGCCACTCATAAATCTGATTCCACCTCTTCTATGAATGTGGTCCTCATTGGCAAGGATCATGTTTAAAGACTTGCTACCAACCTTAAATTTTTTTAATGTTTCTTTGAGGAATTTTTACATAATTACAACAACATTTTCCCTCTTTTTGTTGTTAGTTCTTGTGTTGTCTGAGCAGGAATAAGAGGGATATTTATAGGCCCTAAATGGATTCAAACTTAGAGTCAAAACTAGTCACATCCTGGGTCTTTAGGGTACTAGCAGTACCATCGCTAGTACATCCTAACACTAGGTGGTACCACCGCCTAACATAGTCTCGGAAACTATGTCTCGGAGACTGACGTGGCTCTAGGATACTATTTAAGCATTTCTCTTGGCCCAAAATAGCCCTAACTTAGACCTAATGAGCCTTTAAATGAGTTAGCCTAATTCTAACCCAATTATAATTAAAACTACTTCGATCTAGATACTTATTACAATGCATGAATCATATGTTATCTGGCATATTATTGGTTCATCAACGCTTCGTTCGATCCTTCAATGCATCGTCCTCTCTTGTAGCCTATTGCCCAATTGGTATGTTGACCTTCATAACTCTGATCTCCTTGGCGCAATGTCCACTCTTCTTGGCCCAATGCCTAAACTCATGGCATAATATCTTCTACCTATACATCAATCGATCCTTTGGCTCGACGTCCAATCTTCTAATATATTCCACTCCGGCCCAACGTCCAATTCCTCCTGCATTAATTATCTCTCCATGATTGAAGCTAGTCCTACATCACTCAAAATATAGATTAGATCATAACTTCATCAATTGGTTTCATCATCAAAATCTGAGATTCAACAATCTCTTTCTTTTTTATGATGACAACCAATTAATTACGGAGTTTCACTAAACTCCGTCTATCAATATGCCATATTGATAGATCCTTTAAATCATAAAATCATGCTTGATACCAAATCATCATACCTTTTCCCCCTTTGTCATCAACAAAAAGGAGAAGTGCATCTAGTAAGGTTTTGATATATGTAAGTTTTACAACATACAAGTTAGCAATTTAGCAAATTTTACATCACTTTATAACATGCAAGTTAACAAGTTGGCAAGTGTTGCTAATTATAGGTGCCCTACAAACCAATAACATGAGTGATAGCACCTGTAACACGCTACATCAATCTCTTTGCTTATGATTATTGATATTTTCTCAAATTATTTGGATGTATATTGTGATATCCTTAGATCTGTGCAATGAGAATCAGATCGTGATGCGATCATGATAATGAGATCGATTCACCTTTAAACATAAACCCTAAATAATCTCGATTATAGATTACTCGAGAGGGATATCAAGATAACTGGACAGACTGGCGTGTTGTATACTCATCCATATGATGGAGGTAACTGGTCTCATAGTTACTCATATGGAGACACTAAGGATATAGTACAGGTGCTCATTAGAGAATGAGTTCACTAATTGATCCGCTTAAGGAATGCTAGATGGTTATTAATACCTCAAGTTAGACAACAATTTCGTAGTCCCAGTAGTGTATCTGGTTCTTAGACTTGAGATACAAAAGATGTCCTGTATGAGAACTCCACTCTTTGATATCGGTCTTATAGGTTTGGAAGTTCTAGATCTTATACAGCCAGTTATTGGGAGTGGTAGCTAATCTTACAAAGGCTATTGAGTATCAATAGAGGATCATCTGCTCTCGGTATCATGAGAGGAATATCCCATGTATTATTGCTCAAACAAATCCTTAGCCAAGGTTATTCGGGTTGAGAGAGAAAGAGTTCTTCGAGAGAATTCGATTAGAGCGAGACTCAAGAAGAGACCGTATGGGCCTGATAGCACCATGCCTGGTATAGAGTCTTTAGGATATTAGATGGATGAGGGACTATAGATACATGGTAACTGAGGACTGATAGGTCCAAAGGATTAGATTCTCCTATATCATCTAGGGACTATAGTGTAGTGGCCTAGTACGTCCGTAGTTGACGAGTCGAGTGAATTATTATGGAGATAATATGTTAGAACCCTTGTGGATTCTAAGCTTGGGGTTGATCTCTATAGGAGATCAGCCTCCTTGAAACTCTATAGAGGTTCCTTCCTTCCTCTAAGTTGCTGCTCAAAGGTTGCTAAAAGATTGATCTATTCATTGATGAAAAGAGGATGAATACATGACTATTTATAGGGCTTCTAAACCCCAACTCCTAATAGGACTCTTACTCAAGACTCCTACTTCTAACCAACTTCTAATTAGGACTCCTTCTCTAGTAGGACTCCTAATTCTAATAGGACTCTTTCCATAATAGGACTCTTACTTCTAATAGGACTCTTTTTCTAATAGGACTCCTAATTCTAATAGGACTCTTTCCCTAATCGGACTCCTACTTTTAATAGGACTCTTTTCCTAATATGACTCTTTCTCTAATAGGACTCATATTTCTAATAGGACTCATTTTCTAAGAAGCAACCTAAACTTAACCTAGCCGACCTCTTCACCTCTTTAATAGGGG
The DNA here is from genome assembly GCA_023547065.1 of Musa troglodytarum. Lineage (NCBI taxonomy): Eukaryota > Viridiplantae > Streptophyta > Magnoliopsida > Zingiberales > Musaceae > Musa > Musa troglodytarum. The sequence goes on along the minus strand of CP097505.1, from coordinate 31,250,534 downwards.
TCGACTAGATAGGATTTACATGAATGCCCTTATCAATGAAACCAAATTAGGACTCTCCTAGCTAGAGTCCTAACAGACCCACCCTCTTCAAATCAGCCTTATCCTCGAGGCTGACGCTCCATGAATTCTGAGAATTTGATATTCAAGTCATCATAGTTCTCCCAAGTGGCATCTTCTGTTGGTAGGTTCGCCCACTGTATTAGCACTTCAATAGCGGGTTGTCATCATCGAGTCACGATCTGTCGATCAATAATGGCACTTGGTTGGATCTGGAGCTTTCCTTGGGTAGTCATATTTGGTAGATAGCTTTGGGCTATCTCGTTTTGTCCCAACTTGAGCTTCAAACATGACACATGGAAGACTAGATGGATTCGAGGGCTAGCGGGTAAGTCCAATCTGTATGCTACTATTCCGATGTGCTCCAAAATCTTGTAGGATCCATAGAACCGAGGTGAAAGCTTCATAGATGCTCTGGTCTTCGGATCATCTTACCATTCCCTCCTAATATCCTTAGGGAAGTCGCTGGTTGAAAGTGAAATGACCGAAAATTTAGCTTGCTCGGGTAGTCACGAAAGTGCATCTGTAACAACATTCTCTTTCCCCCTTTTGTAAGTTATTTCATAATCATATCCAAGAAGCTTTGTTACCCATTTTTACCACTCAGGGGAAGATATCTTCTACTCCAAAAAATATTTTAGGCTTTTATGGTTGGTCTTGACTTGAAAGCATCTCCCGATCCAATACGATCTACATTTGGCCATCGCATGCACAATCGCAAGAATCTCCTTATCGTAAATAGTTATCTTGAGATGGGAAGGAGATAACACCTTACTAGTATAAGTGAGGGGGCAGCCATCTTTCATTAGTACAACACCAATTCCAACTCCAGAGGCATCGGCTTCAATAATAAAAGTCTTACCGAAGTTGGGAGACGCTAGTACGGGCGTTGTTATCATTGCGACTTTAAGTTTGTCGAAGGTGGTGGTGGCTTTGTCCGACCATTGGAAAGCATCTCTTTTCAGCAAGGAAGTAAGGGGTGCACTGTTCTTTCCATAGTTTATCACGAACTTACAGTAGTAACCTGTTAAACCGAGAAAGCCGCGTAGCGATTTTATGTTCTTGGGGTTGGCCAGTTCTGCATTACTTCAATTTTGGAGGGGTCCACTGCCACTCCTTCCTCTAATATGATATGCCCAAGATATTCCATCTTTTGTTGAAGAAATTTGCACTTCATTTTTTTAACAAAAAGAACATGTTCTAGTAAAATTGTCAAAACAAGTTGTAAGTGCTGAATATGACTTTCAAGAGAAGGGTTGTAAATAAGGATATAATCAAAGAAAACTAGCACAAACTTTCGAAGATAACTCTGAAAAATATCATTGATAAGGCTCTAGAAGGTGGAGGGAGTACTGGTGAGATCAAAGGGCATTAATAGAAATTCATAGTGACCGTTGTGTGTTCGAAAGGCAGTTTTCGGTATGTCTTCTTCGCACACTCGTATTTGATGATACCCGGATCGAAGGTCCAACTTTGTGAAGACTTGTACTCCCTTTAATTCATCAAGAAATTCATCTACTACTAGAATAGGATACTTGTCCTTGACGGTTATGTCGTTGAGAGCTCGGTAATCAACGCACATTCGCCATGTTCCGTCTTTCTTTCGTACGAGGAGCACCAGTGAAGAGTAGGGGCTGCAACTTGGCTGAATAACACATGTTTCAAGCATCTCTTTTATAATCCTTTCTATTTCATCTTTTTGGAGATGTGGATACTGATATGGTCGAGTAATTGCTGGAGGTTTGCCTGGAAGAATCAGTATACGATGATCATGCCGACGGTTAGGAGGTAGGCTGCGTGGTTCGTCAAATATATCTGAAAATTCAGCAAGCAAGGGAAGTAGGTTTGGATCTTCAAATTTGGTTGGCTCTCCCTTAGATTGCTGCTCAAGTTATACCAAAAAGCCGCTACATGCTTTGTAACTTTCTCCATTCGTTGTGTGCACATTATCGTTGCATCGCCCCCACATTTCCCGCACAGTATCACCTGTTTCCCCTTACTGTAAAATTTCATAATTAATTTCAAAAAATTCTAAGAAACATCACCTAATGTCATCAACCATTCGATGCTAAGCATGGCCTCATAATCATCGAGAGAGGAGAAAAAAATCTACAATTATCTCTTGGTCCTGCAATAATAGTTTCACCCGTGGGCACCTACGATCACACTTCAAATTTGTCCATCTGTGACTTTAACATCGAACCTGCTACAATTCTCAATAGATAAATCCATCTAGATAGCAACCTTGCTGTTCATAAAATTATTAGTGCTCCCAGTGTCAATAAGAATGGTGATCGGTTGTTGCTTCCGAAATCTGTTAGAACCCTCCGCGAATTCTAAGCTTGGGGTTGATCTCTATAAGGGATCGGCCTCCTTGGAACTCTATAGGGGTTCCTTCCTCCAAGTTGCTGCACAAAGGCTACTAAAGGATTGATCTATTCATTGATTAAAGAGGATGAATACATGGCTATTTATAGGGCTTCTAAGCCCCAACTCCTAATAGGACCCTTACTCAAGACTCCTACTTATCACCAACTTCTAATTAGGACTCCTTCTCTAGTAGGATTCCTAATTCTAATAGGACTTTTTACCTAATAGGACTTCTACTTCTAATAGGACTCTTTTCCTAATAGGACTTCTACTTCTAATAGGACTCTTTTCCTAATATGATTCCTACTTCTAATAGGACTCTTTTCCTAATAGGACTCCTACTTCTAATATGACTCTTTTCCTAAGACCTAACCCTAACCTAGCCGGCCTCTTCACCTCTTTAATAAGGGTCGGCTAGATAGGATTTACATGAATGCCCTTATCAATGAAACTAAATTAGGACTCTCATAGCTAGAGTCCTAACAAACCCGCCCTCTTCAAATCAACCTTGTCCTCGAGGCTGACGTTCCATGAATTCTGTAAATTTGATCTTCAAGTCGTCGTAGTTCTCCCAAGTGGCATCTTCTGCTGGTAGGTTTGCCCACTGTATTAACACTTCAGTAGCAGGTCGTCATCGTCGAGTCATGATTCGTCGATCAATAATGGCACTTGGTTGGGTCTGGAGCTCTCCTTGGGTAGTTATATTTGGTAGATGGCATTGGGCTATCTCGTGTTGTCCCAACTTGAGCTTCAAACATGATACATGGAAGACTGGATGGATTCGGGAGCTGGCGGGTAAGTCCAATCTGTATGCTACTGCTCCGATGCGCTCCAAAATCTGGTAGGGTCTATAGAACTAAGGTGAAAGCTTCATAGACTCTCTGGTTTGGATTGATGTTTACTCGTATGGCTAGAGCCGTAGGAAGACCCAATCTCCTACTGAAAATTCTCTTTCGCCTTTGTGTTGATCATATTGCTATTTCATCCTTGCTTGTGCTGCAGTGAGATTATCTTTTAGCAACTTTAGTATTTTGTCTCTATCTTGTAGTTACATGTCTACTTGTTCTACTTTAGAGGTGCCCAACACATATTTTGGAATTACAGGGGGGCCATACATGGCCTCATAGGGAGTACATTTTATGGAGGAATGATAAGTTGTATTATACCACCACTCGGCCCAGGGAAGCCACTTTGTCCATTCTTTTGGTCGGTCACTGGTGAAGCATCTAAGGTATGTCTCCAAACACCTATTCACCACTTCAGATTGACCGTCGATTTGTGGGTGATATGTCGTACTCATCTTTAATTTAGTGCCTTGCATCTGGAATAACTCTGTCCAAAATTTGCTCATGAAGACCCTATCACGATCACTTACAATAGATCTTGGCATCCCATGTAATTTTACAATATTCTCCATAAAGGTTCGAGCAATACTAGAAGCAGTGTAGGGATTACGGATGGCACAAAAGTGAGCATACTTTGTAAGGCGATCAACCACAACAAAAATTGTACCTTTTCCTTGTGATGAGGGAAGCCCTTCGATGAAATCCATTGATATATCAGTCCATATTGATTCTGGGATAGGTAGAGGTTGTAACTTTCCAGGACTTGCCACTGTCTCACCTTTGTGTCGTTGACATATATCACATTGTGCTACAAATTCAGCAATAATATTTTTCATCCCTATCCAATAAAACTTTTGCTTAATTCTTTTATAGGTTCTAAGGAACCCGGAGTGCCCAACCGTAGGTGTGGAATGCATCTCTTGAAGGATGGTCTTTATGCAAGTAGAATTTGGCACAAGCACAATGCGTCCTTTATATCGCAAGTCCTTCGAGTCCCAACTGTAATGAGCCATAGAGCTTGGTGCTTCCTTTAATTTTTTTATGATTTTACTTGTTTCTGGATTATCTTGTCATTCCCTCCTAATATCCTCAAGGAAGTCGCTGGTCGGAAGTGAAACAGTCGAAAATTCAACTTGCTCGGGTAGCCGTGAAAGCGCATCTACAACAACATTATCTTTCCCTTTTTTGTAAGTTATTTAATAATCATATCCAAGAAGCTTTGTTACCCATTTTTGCTGCTCAGGGGAAGATATCTTTTGCTCCAAGAAATATTTTAGGCTTTTATGGTCGATCTTGATGTGAAAGTGTCGCCCAATTAAGTACGGTCTCCATTTGGACACCGCATACACAATCGCGAGCATCTCCTTGTCATAAATAGTCATCTTGAGGTGGGAAGGAGATAACGCCTTACTAGTATAAGCGAGGGGTCGGCCATCTTGCATTAGTACAACACCAATTCCTGCTCCGGAGGCATCAGCTTCAATAATGAAAGTCTTATCGAAGTCGGGTAATGCTAGTACTGGTGTTGTTATCATTGCGACTTTAAGTTCGTCGAAGGCGGTGGTGGCTTTGTCCGACTACTGGAAAGCATCTTTTTTCAGCAAGAAAGTAAGGGGTGCACTGATCTTTCCATAGTCTTTCACGAACTTACGATAGTAACCTGTTAAACCAAGAAAGCCGCGCAGTGATTTTATGTTCCTCGGGGTTGGTCAGTTCTGCATTGCTTCAATTTTGGAGGGGTCCACTGCCACCCCTTCCTCTGATATGATATGCCCAAGATATTCTACTTTTTTTTGAAGAAAGCTACACTTCGTTTTTTTGACAAAAAGAACATGTTCTCGCAAAATTATCAAAACAAGTCTTAAGTGCTGAATATGACTTTCAAGAGAAGGCCTGTAAATAAGGATATCGTCAAAGAAAACTAGCACAAACTTTCGAAGATAACTCTGGAAAATATCATTCATAAAGCTCTAGAAGGTGGAGGGAGCATTGGTGAGACTAAAGGGCATTACCAGAATTTCATAGTGACCGTTGTACGTTCGAAAGGCAGTTTTCGGTATGTCTTCTTCGCACACTCGTATTTGATGATACCCGGATCGAAGGTCCAACTTTGTGAAGACTCATGCTCCCTTTAATTCATCAAGCAATTCATCTACTACTGGAATAGGATACTTGTCCTTGACGGTTATGTCATTGAGAGCTCAGTAATCAACGCACATTCGCCATGTTCCGTCTTTCTTTAAATGAGAACCTTTGGTGAAGAGTAGGGGCTACAACTTGGCCGAATAACTCCTGTTTCAAGCATCTCTTTTACAATCCTTTCTATTTCATCTTTTTGGAGATATGGATACCGATATGGTCGAGTATTTGCTGGAGGTTTCCCTGGAAGAATCGGTATACGATGATCGTGCCGGCGGTTAGGAGGTAGGCTGCGTGGTTCGTCAAATATATCTGAAAATTCAGCAGCAAGGGAAGTAGGTTTGGATCTTCAAATTTGATTGGCTCTCCCTTAGGTTACTGCTCAAGTTGTACCAAACAACCACTGCATGCTTTGTGCAAAACTTTCTCCATTCGTTGTGTGCAAATTGTCGTTACGTCGCCCCCACGTTTCCCGTATAGTATCACATGTTTCCCCTTGCTGTAAAATTTCATAATTAGTTTCAAAAAATTCCAGGAAACATCACCTAATGTCGTCAACCATTCGATGCCAAGCACGGCCTCATAATCATCGAGAGAGGAGGAAAAAATCTGCAATTATCTCTTGGTCCTGCAGCAACAGTTTCACCCGTGGGCACTTACGATCACACTTCAAAATTCATCCATCTGCGACTTTAACATCGAACCTGCTGCAATTCTCAATAGGTAAGGCCATCCAGACAGCAACCTTGCTGTTCATAAAATTATTAGTGCTCTCGGTGTCAATAAGAACGGTGATTGGTTGTTACTTCAGAAATCCTCCCACTTTCATTGTTTGCGGGTTCGCGTAACCGGCAAGGGCATGCATCGTAATATCAATTGGCTACTGTTCTTCATCTGTGACCTCTTTCTCATGCTCCTGGACCTCCTCCTCTATGTCTTCAAGAGGTTCAATCAATAGGAGGTGGCCCCTTTTGCAGCGATGATCGCGGTTCCATGGCTCGTCGCAATGCCAACAAAGACCCTTTGCTGATCGATCACGTAGTTCTTCTCTTGTCAATTTTTTGGGCAGCGAAGGATGGCTGGAAGTAGAAGGGGGTTTATATGTTGAGGTTCTAGGAGTGGTTCTCATCCTTCGAGAATCTTGGTTGAGTCGTTCTTCTTGTATTCGGACAAAAGAAATCGCAGCCATCACGGTACGGGGTTGTCGTGCCTTAACTTCCCCTTTTATCTCTGGCTTGAGTCCTTCGATAAATGTTTCTAACAATTGACGGTCAGTCCAATCACGAGCAAGGTAAGATAGCTTCTCAAACCTGGTTTGGTACTCTTGAATCGTAGAGGTTTGTCGAATCTTTGCGAGTTGGCCGTCGATATTTTCATACTCCGTAGGTCCGAAACGGTTCAGTAGTGTATTCTTAAATTGATTCCATGTCGGGGCCCCATGATTATATTTCAGCCAATTGTACCATTAAATAGCATCTCCTTCAAGGTGGATGACAGCAATCTCCACCATAGCATTATCCGACGTTCGGTAGTAGCGAAAGTAACGTTCTGCGCGCGAAATCTACCCCGCTGGGTCTCCTTCTTCCCATCGTGGGAAGTCCACCCTCATGCGTGGCTGAAGCATGTCAGAGGGCTGTCCCTCCTTCTCTGGGGTCTTTTCTAAATTCTCTCCTTGCTGCAGTTTGGTTGGACTCGATGATTGTCCAATTCTGAATTCTGCAAACAAAGCGCGCAATTTGTCTTCCAAGCGCGATTCAAGCCGTGATTCAATCCGAGATTCCCATGCTTCAAATTTGACATCAATTGGATCTTGGGACGCCATAGCATATGTCTGTAGATCAGAGATGCCCTTGTCTTTTTTCTGTTGACGGGTTAATAGCATGGGGTGGTGGAAGGTTCGGACAATAGATCGGTGATTGAAGGGTTCAGGTGTAATGGTTTACTATTTTGGGCTGTGGTTTTTGATGCTTTTAGGGTTATGAAACTAGGTTATGATGGCTGCATCTTGAGGCTAGAGGGATGCCCTAAAGACGTCTTGGTTTGTGGCAGCAAGGTGGCTAGGGTTTGGTAGGTTACGGAGAAGAAAAAAGGACCAAGGTACAATATCAGATTTTTCACCGAAAAAATTCCAGCAGTAAAGATGTAATTTTTTCAGAAATTTTCAAAAGAGATTCAAGTAAAACTCAAAGGGGATCTACTGATAAGGAAGAGTTAATACTGTAAAAAATTTCGTAGGAAGAAACGACAGCAAGAGGTTTGGCAAAATTGAGAATCACGGAGAGGTATTATAGCAGATTTTTACGTCTAAAGTGCAGCAGATTGGACGTAAATGATAAGTGGTTTTTATTAAGAATTTTTTGACAAAACCAAAGGGAAAACTACTCTTAGGAAGTGTCAAAGCTGCCGTAAAAATTCCATAGAGATTTGGATAGAAAAAACACAGTAGCAAGATCAAAAAGTCAGTGCTATGCGGCTGAAATTCTGCAGTGCGACTTTCGTTGTAGAGATGAAAACTTTGCGATGAAAAGTTTATGCAGAAATTATAGGAACGAATTTTTTTGGATTTTTTCAATAAGGATAACTAAATTGCAGCAGCAGTAGGGTAGATAACCAGAACCTGTTGCAATTCATGGGAAGATCAAAAGATGATCTACGGTGGTGGAGATGACGGCGGAATTCAGCGATGATCTTCTAAGCAATTGTGGGAATTGCTTTGCGTGGTTGTGGAGGGCTGGTGGATGGCTATAGAAGGCAGCGAGACGCCAAGAACACTGCTCTGATACCAAGTGTTAGAACCCTCCGTGGATTTTATGCTTGGGGTTGATCTCTATAGGGGATCGGCCTCCTTGGAAGTCTATAGGGGTTCCTTCCTCCAAGTTGCTGCACAAAGGCTACTAAAGGATTGATCTATTCATTGATTAAAAAGGATGAATACGTGGCTATTTATAGGGCTTCTAAGCCCCAACTCCTAAAAGGACTCTTACTCACGACTCCTACTTCTCACCAACTTCTAATTAGGACTCCTTCTCTAGTAGGATTCCTAATTCTAATAGGAATTTTTACCTAATAGGACTTCTACTTCTAATAGGACTCTTTTCCTAATAGGACTCCTACTTCTAATAGGACTCTTTTCCTAATAGGATTCCTACTTCTAATAGGACGCTTTTCCTAATAGGACTTCTACTTCTAATAGGACTCTTTTCCTAAGACCTAACCCTAACCTAGCCGGCCTCTTCACCTCTTTAATAAGGGTCGGCTAGATAAGATTTACATGAATGCCCTTATCAATGAAACTAAATTAGGACTCTCATAGCTAGAGTCCTAACAAAATCCTCCCACTTTCATTGTTTGCGGGTTCACGTAACCGGCAAGGGCATGCATTGTAATATCAATTGGCTGCTGTTCTTCATTCGTGACCTCTTCCTCATGCTCCTGGACCTCCTCCTCCATGTCTTCAAGAGGTTCAATCAATAGGAGGCGGCCCCTTTTGCAGCGATGATCGTGGTTCCACGGCTCGTCGCAATGCTAATAAAAACCCTTTGTTGATCGGTCACGTAGTTCTTCTCTTGTCAATTTTTTGGGCAGCGAAGGATGGCTGGGAGTAGAAGGGGGTTTATATGTTGAGGTTCTAGGAGTGGTTCTCATCCTTCGAGTATCTTGGTTAAGTTGTTCTTCTTGTATTCAGGCAAAAGAAATCGCAGCCATCACGGTACGGGGCTGTCGCGCCTTAACTTCCCCTTTTATCTCTGGCTTGAGTCCTTTGATAAATGTTCCTAACAATTAACGGTCAGTCCAATCATGAGCAAGGTAGGATAGCTTCTCAAACCTAGTTTGGTACTCTTAAATCATAGAGGTTTGTCGAATCTTTGCAAGTTGGCCGTCGATATTTTCATACTCCGTAGGTCCGAAACGGTTCAGTAGTGCATTCTTAAATTGATTCCACGTCGGAGCCCCATGATTATATTCCAGCCAATTGTACCATTGAATAGCATCTCCTTCAAGGTGGATGACAGCAATCTCCACCATAGCATTATCCAACGTTCGGTAGTAGTGAAAGTAACGTTCGACACATGAAATCCACCCCGTCGAGTCTCCTTCTTCCCATTGTGGGAAGTCCAGCCTCATGTGTGGCTGAAGCATGTCTGAGAGCTGTCCCTCCTTTTCTAGGGTCCTTTCTAAATTCTCTCCTTACTGCAGTTTGGTTGGACTCGGTGGTTGTCCAATTCTAAATTCTGCAAACAAAGCGCGCAATTTGTCTTCCAAGCACGATTCAAGCCGTGATTCAATCCGAGATTCCCATGCTTCAAATTTGGCATCAATTGGATCTTGAGAAGCCATAGCATATACCTATAGATCAAAGATGCCCTTGTCTTTTTTCTTTTGATAGGTTAATGGCATGGGGTGGCGGAAGGTTTGGACAATAGATCGGTGATTGAAGGGTTTAGCTGTAATAGTTTACTGTTTTGGGCTGTGGTTTTTTATGCTGTTAAGGTTATAAAACTAGGTTATGATGGCTGTGTCTTAAGGCTAGAGGGATGCCCTAAAGACATCTTGGCTTGTGGCAGCAAGGTGGCTAGGGTTTGATAGGTTACGGAGAAGAAAAAAGGATATAGGTGCAACATCAGATTTTTTATCGAAAAAATTCCTGCAGTAAAGATGTAATATTTTTCAAAAATTTTCAAAAGAGATTCAAGTAAAACTCAAAGGGGATCTACTGATAATGAAGAGGTAATACTGTTAAAAATTTCGTAGAAAGAAATGACAACAAGAGGTTCAGCAAAATTGAGGATCACGGAGAGGTATTATAGCAGATTTTTATGTCTAAAGTGCAGTAGTTTGGACATAAAAGATAAGTGGTTTATATTGAGAATTTTTTGACAAAACCAAAGGAAAAACCACTATTAGGAAGTGTCAAAGCTGTCATAAAAATTTCATAGAGATTTGGATAGAAAAAATGCAGTAGCAAGATCAAAAAGACAGTGCTATGCGGCTGAAATTCTGCAGTGCAACTTTCATTGTAGAGATGAAAACTTTGCGATGAAAAGTTTATGCAGCAATATAGGAATGAATTTTTTAGATTTTTTGAATAAGGATAACTAAATTGCAGCAGCAGTAAGGTAGATAACCAGAACCTGTTGCAATTCACGGGAAGATCAAAGGATGATCTACGGTGGTGGAGATGACGGCGGAATTCAGCGATGATCTTCTAAGCAATTGTGGGAATTGCTTTGGGCGGTTGTGGAGGGCTGGTGGATGGCTGTGGAAGGGCAGTGAGACGCCAAGAACACTGCTCTGATACCAAGTGTTAAAACCCTTACGGATTCTAAACTTGTGGTTGATCTCTATAGGGGATCGGCCTCCTTGGAACTCTATAGGGGTTCCTTCCTCTAAGTTGCTATTCAAAGGCTGCTAAAAGATTGATCAATTCATTGATGAAAAGAGAATGAATACATGGCTATTTATTGGGCTTCTAAACCTCAACTCCTAATTGGACTCTTACTCAAGACTCCTACTTCTAACCAACTTCTAATTAGGACTCCTTCTCTAGTAGGACTCCTAATTCTAATAGGACTCTTTTCCTAATAGGACTCCTAATTCTAATAGGACTCTTTCCCTAATAGGACTCCTAATTCTAATAGGACTCTTTCCCTAATAGGACTCCTACTTCTAATAGGACTCTTTTCCTAATAGGACTCTTTCTCTAATATGACTCCTATTTCTAATAGAACTCCTTTTCTAAGAAGCAACCTAACCCTAACCTAGCCGGCCTCTTCACCTCTTTAATAGGGGTCGGCTAGATAAGATTTACATGAATGCCCTTATCAATGAAACCAAATTAGGACTCTCCTAGCTAAAGTCCTAACATAATAATTCACTGAGTCAAAAGGAGTTCTGATAGGTATGACTCACAGCTAGCTCGATATTGGGCCTAGAGGGTCACACACATATGATAGGTGTCACGATGAGTAGAGGTTCGGATATGAGATATCCATTGGAGCCCCTAACTTATTGGTATCCATTAAGCCCCCGAATTATTGGATCCTAAGATGAGATCCAATAAGAGCTAATAAGAGATTATTGGGTAGAGACCCACTAATCCAAGAGGTTTGAGTAATTGGATGGAGATTCAATACCCAATACGGCAAGATCCATTAGGGTTTACAGGGGGCCTCTATAAATAGGAGTGGACCAAAGGTGCATAGGCTGGGCTGTTTTTGTAGCCACCTTCTATTCTCCTCTCCCCAAGAGAGGAGCATCGTTGCAGTCCCTACCGTGTGGATTATCACTAGAGAGGAGGACATTTGAACTCCTTTATATAGTCCTACAAATCTATAGGGATTCAAGGATATACAATCTCCGTAGGTACTTTCTTTTTACACACGTAGTTTTCAGATTCGCAGATTTATTTTTGATGGATCAATCTTCGCACGACGATGAAACCTTTCAGGGAAATCTAGGATGTTTTATTTTCTATTCTTCCACTACGAATGAGATGTTGCCCCTTGGATTTCCCAACAGTGGTATTAGAGCCAGGTTATTCGTGTGAAGGTCGGATTTTAAACTATGTGTGTTGTGATTTAGAACCGCTTTTGTCATCAAAATTATTTGCGCAAAAGTGGTGAGGAAGGGCAGCAACTGTTACTGCTCTTGCTGTGCTCACATAGCGGCCAAAAGCAGCCTTGTTGCCTATAGCGACGATGGCTGCAAGCAGGCTACAGGCGGCGCTAGTAGGCAAGCAGCCTGCGGGCGACGATAGGGGGCCGTCGGCCCACCCGTAGCAGCAACCCTTGTGGGGCAGCATGTCCACAAGGGCGGGTGGCACCCGTCGAGGCAACACTGCTTGCGGACACTACCCCGCAAGGGTGGCGCCAACGGGCACTACGCTGGTGGGTAAAAGAACCCATATGGGTGGCACGCGCCCGTTATGGTGGCCTTGCCCGTAGGGGCGACCGCCGCCGCCGGCACAGAGCCAGCAGGGGCGCCCACCTACGAGCGAGCAGCCCGTAGTGGTGCCCGTAGTGGCACACACCCACAAGGACGACGCTAGCGAGGGGTGGCGGTCTCCCGCAAGGGGCAGCGCCTTCTGCAGGCAGGGGCCGGAATGTTCGCCGCCGCCACCCTTGCCCGAGGGAAAGGCCCGCGCCCTCACCACGTAGTGGCGTCGCCAGCAAGTGATGGTGGCCACAAAGCAGCAGCAAGAAGAGGAGGGATTAGGGTTTTCGGCTAAAAGATAATTTTGCCTCTGGGAATTTTGAAATTCTAATTGTCCCTTCTGGCCGAATGACTAAAATATCCTTCAGAATTCAAAAAATCCCTATATGTCTCTATTTATAGAAAAATATTAGTTAATTAAAATGTTTAATTAACTATTATTATTTATCTAGTAGTCCTATATAATAATATATACATGTGATATATGATGTGGACAAATGATCATGGACCGTGTGATGTGATCATTATTATTATTAGGGCCTACGAACCTCTATTTTTCTCATTTATTATCGGGCCAGCATGCTTGTAATTATATTGTATTTATACGAGGAGGCGTAGCGGGAACGGGACCCACGAGGTCAAGACGGACGATCCGAAGCATGGAGATGCGTTGAGATGCTGACGGAACCAATGAAGCGAGATGGACGATCACAAGGCATGGAGATGTGCTGAATCACACATAGATCTTGATGTGAGTGATTAGGCCAACTGGCTCAGGCTTGATCATATTAGGATGTGGTCCATGATCATCTTGTGTGATTACTCATGTGATGTGTGATTGTTTATACACCTACTAGATATGTATATATTTTTGTATGTGATGTAAATATATATTAAATATGTATGTGTGTGACATATTATATTAGGAGACCAAATCAAAAATCTCCTTTCTCGATAATATTAAGTCAGTAAATGTGAGGCAATTAGATTGACCCATGTGGTCTTCCATGGTTATAGGTAGGAACCGATTTCTGGTATAGGATAAGTTGGTCGAGTCCCTTGAGACTCACCTATATCGCGATTCGCTATCTTATCTATGACATAGAGATGTCACCAGTGACCCGAGGACATGGTATGCTTAGATGAGTCCCTCGAGAGTATATCATCGAATCAAACTCATTATGTAACGATGGTGATGACTTAACCAAACATCATGGTTGGTCGAGTCCCTCGAGACCATGGTGGTTTGGAGGCCAAACAGGATGGAAATCGTAAGGAGTTGTGATTGGCAAGAGTTGCCTACCTTTACGGGCTTAACATGATTGGTTGAGTCCCTCAAGGTAACGTTAAGATATCGATTAGATCCCGATCCCCACTAAAGATCCGTCGAGGGTCTCCGATTCACATACCGAAGGGTATTGTGTGTCTCGTGAAAAGTTAGTGGGAGTAGATTAAGATAGAAGTCCCTATCTTAACTATTTATATTTCTGTAAAATCTAGATGTTATTTATTTGTTGTTGCATCTTTATTTTTTTTAGAAAATATCGCTATTAGACTCTCTATATGGCATACTTGATGCCAACCATCTCATTGGTCCAAATTATATAGATTGGCTCCACATGCTAAGAATCGTTCTCATGATGGAGAAAATCACATATGTCCTTTAAATATAATAAAATATTTAAATTTATTTATATTTAAATATTTTATTATATATTTGCACTGTATGAATTTTTTTATAAGATTATATAAATTTACATATTTATTTTACTTATTAATTTAAATAAAAAAATTAATTTTAAATAAGTATTAAAATATGAAAAGAATAAATTTATGATATAATATGTAATAACCTTTTGAGATATATTTTTAATAAATATTCAATACACATTTAAAATATAGATTTTATTTATTATTTACCAAACACTCAAAACATTCTATGATTGCATATTCACTAAAACATCTTTCTATAAATATATATCAAAAATATAAATATATATCAAGGGCTGCTATTGGGGTTTGGCATGCCACCTGTGCCGTCGTGGCACGCCTCTGAGCTCCTTGCCCATGAGCAACACCGCTTCTAGCGGCAAAGCAGCCTTCGATCCTTGTGCAAGCAACACGCTGCACCACCGCAACGCCCTTATGATAAAAATTGTTCTAAATCATAACACATGAAGTTTAAGATCCGATCTTCGTACGAACAACATAGCTTTGATACTACTATTGGGAAAACCACAAGGGGCGACATCTCATGCACTATGGAAAAACAGAAAAACAAAACCCCTGGATTCCCATGAAAGTTCGTGGCCGTGCGAAGATCGATGCATAAAAAATAAATCCGTGAAAACTACATGCGTAAAAGAAAGTACCTAGGGAGATCGTATATCCCAGAATCCCTACAGATCTATAGGAGAGGATGAAGAAGGTCAAGCATCCTTCTCTCTAGCGGTATCTACATGGCAGGGATTGCAACAATACTCCTCTCTTGAGAGAGGAGAATATAAGGTGGCTATCAAGAGAAACCTCAGCCTATGGAGCTTTGATTCCCACTTATTTATAGAGGCCCCCTGTAAATCCTAATGAATCTTGTCCTGTTGGGTATTGGATCTCTATCCAATTACCCATGCCTCTTGGATTAGTGGGTCTCTACCTAATAATCTCTTATTAGCTTTTATTGGATCTCATCTTAGGATCCAATAATTTAGGGGCTTAACGGATATCCAATAAGTTAGGGGCTCGGGTAGATTTCTCATATCCGAACCTCTACTCGTCGTAACACCTACCATATGTGTATGACCCTCTAGGCCCAAAATCGAGCTGGCCGTGAGTCATACTTGTCAAAACTCCTTCTGACTCAGTGAATTATTATCTCTATAATAATTCACCCGACTCATCGACAACGGATGTACTAGGCCACTACGTCGCAATCCCCATACGATACAGAGGAATCTAATCCTTTAGACATCTTTGTCCTCGGTTACCATGTATCTATAGTTCCTCATCCATCTAATATCCTAGAGATCCTATACCAAGCATGGTGCTATCAGGCCCATATGGTCTCTCCTTGAGTCTTGCTCTAGTCAAATTCTCCTAGAGAACTCTTTCTCTCTCAATCCGAATAACCTTGGCCAAGGATTTGTTCGAGCAAGAATACATGGGATATTCCTCTCATGATACCGAGAGTAGATGATCCTCTATTGACACTCAATAGCCCTCGTAAGGTTGGCTACCACTCCCAATAATCTACTCTACTAGATTTGGAACTTCTAAACCTATAAGTCTAGTACTAAAGAGTGGAGTACTCATACAGGACATCCTTGGTGTCTTAAGTCTAAGGACCAGATATACTAATGGGACTACGAAATCGCTATCTGACATGAGGTATCAATAACCATCCAGCATTCTGTAAGCGGATCAATCAATGAATTTATTCTCCAATGAGCATCTGTACTGTATCCTTAGTGTCTCTACATGAGTAGCTATGAGACTAGCCACCTCTATCATATGGACAGGTATACAGCACATCAGTCTATCCGGTTATCTCGATGTCCCTTTCGAGTAACCTATGACCGGGATTATTTAAGGTCTGTATTTAAAGGTGCATCGGTCTTATTATCGTGATCTTATCACGATCTGATTCTCATTGCACAGATCCAAGGACATCATAATATATGTAATATGAAAGATAAAGTGATAAAATGCCTAATAATAAGCAAAAGAAAGAGTGCATGTCAAGTCACAAGTGCCATCACTTATATGATTGGCTTGTAGGGCACCTATAACTAGCAAGAATACCCTATACCTTAGTGATAGGGTCTATCATGTACACTATGCTATGTACCAGGCCTGATATAGCATATGTTTTGAGTGTCACAAGTAGGTATCAGGCAGATCCAGACTTGGAGTACTAGAAAGTAGTAAAGTGTATCCTTAAGTACTTGAGAAGGACTAAGGATCTTTTACTAGTATATAGAGAAAGTAGCCCCGGGTTGAGGGCTACACGGACTCGAGCTTCTAGTCCAATATCAATGATGCCAAGTCTATTTCAGGGTATTCACCATGAATGGAGTAGTATATTGGAAGTGTTCCAAGCAAGATGCTACTATTGACTTGACCATAGAGGCAGAGTACATTGCTGTAGTAGAGGCAGTAAAGGAGAGAGTCTAGATGAAGCAGTTCATCATAGATTTGAAAGTCATACTGAGCAACGAGAAGCTGATTCCCTTATATTACGACAACTACGGAGCAATTACTCAAATAAGGGATCCTGGGTCTCATCAGAAGTATTCTAAGGAGGTTCCAACTTATTAGAGAGATCGTGGCCCGAAGCAATGTAGCAGTGGAAAGAGTTTCATCCGAAGATAATATTGCAGATCCATAGACAAAGCCATTGACTCAGATTATCTTTGAGTGTCATAGAGGTCTGATAGGGATCAAACACGTAGGTGATTGGCTTTAGGTCAAGTGGAAGATTGCTAGTTATAGGTGCCCTATAAGCCAATCACATAAGTGATAGCACCTGTAACACGTTGCGTCAATCTCTTTGCTTATGATTATTGACATTTTCTCACATTATCTGGATGTATATTGTGATGTCCTTAGATCTGTACAATGGAAATCGGATCATGATGAGATTATGATAATGAGACTGATTCACCTTTAAACACAGACCCTAAATAATCCCGGTCATAGGTTACCCGAGATGGATATCGAGAAAACCAGATAGACTGGTGTGTTGTATACCCATCCATATAATGGAGGTGGCTGGTTTCATAGCTACTCATGTGGAGACACTAAGGATACAATACAAGTGCTTATTGGAGAATGAGTTCACTGATTGATTCGCTTATAGAATGCTGGATGGTTATTGATACCTCACGTCAGACAGTGATTCCGTAGTCCCAGTAGTATATCTGGTCCATAGACTTGAGGCACCAAGGATGTCTTGTATAAGTACTCTACTCTTTGATATCAGACTTATAGGTTTGTAAGTTCCAGATCTAGTACAGTCGATTATTGGGAGTGGTAGCCAACCTTACGAGGGCTATTGAGTGTCAATAGAGGATCATCTGCTCTCGGTATCATGAGAGGAATATCCCATATATTCTTACTCAAACAAATCCTTGGCCATGGTTATTCGGATTGAGAGAGAAAGAGTTCTCCGGGAGAATCCGATTAGAGCGAGACTTGAGGAGAGACCGTATGGACCTGACAGCACCATGCCCAATATAGGGTCTCTCGGATATAGATGGATGAGGGACTATAGATACATGATAACTGAGGATATACAGGTCCAAAGGATTGGATTCCCTTATATCATCTGGGGACTATGGCGTAGTGGCCTTGTACGTCTGCAGTTGATGAGTCGAGTGAATTATTATGGAGATAATAATTCACTGAGTTAGAAGGAGTTCTGACAGGTATAACTCACGGCAAGCTCGATATTGGGCCTATAGGGTCACACACATATGGTAGGTGTCATGATGAGTAGAGGTTCGGATATGAGATATCCGCCGAAGCCCCTAACTTATTGGTATCCGTTAAGCCCCTGAATTATTGGATCCTAAGATGAGATCCAATAAGAGCTAATAAGAGATTATTAGGTAGTAACCGACTAATCCAAGAGGCTTGGGTAATTGGATGGAGATCCAATACCCAATACGGTAGGATCCATTAGGATTTACAGGGGGCCTTTATAAATAGGAGGGAACCAAAGGTTCATAGGCTGGTGTTTTTTGGTAGCCACCTTCTATTCTCCTCTCCCCAAGAGAGGAGCATCATTGCAGTCCCTACTATGTGGATTATCGCTATAGAGGAGGACATTTGAACTCCTTCATCTAGTCCTATAGATCTATAGGGATTCGAGGATATACGATCTCCCTAGGTACTTTCTTTTTAGACATAGTTTTTGGATTCACAGATTTATTTTTCATTCACCGATCTTCACACGATGATGAAACCTTTCATGGAAATCTAGGATGTTTTGTTTTCTATTCTTCCACTGCACATGAGATGTCACCCCTTAGATTTCCCAACAAGTGTTACTTCTCTTTAAAGTATGAAAGCTAGCAAGTTTTGCTTCTCTTGAGATGTGTAAGATAGCAAGTTCTTTCTTCTCTTTTGAGAAGTGTAAGCTAGTAATTTTTTGCTTCCTTGAAATGTAAAAGCTAGCAAACTTTGATTTCATTTGTGATGCATAAGCTAGCAAGACTTTCTCCTTTGAGATGTGCAAGCTTGCAAGTTTTGCCTTTCTTTGCAAGCTAGCGATTTACTTTTCTTAAGATGTGCAATATAGCAATTTTCTCTCCCCCTTTGTCATTGTTAAACCGAAGGGAAGGATACAATGCTGCAAAATATTTCAATTATTATATGAGGCATATAAGCCATAAATACAAAGGAATCATGTCATGAAAGATATAATATCAAAGATTATGAAGGATTAAGTCATGAATACTAAGAGACATGATTTATTTTAACAAATCTCCTTTTAGTAAATAACGAAAAGAAACATTAGGAGATCAAAGATCTTGATTCATAAAAAAAATCTTAAGTATCAAATATTGAGAAATCAAGATCATGATTAGGATAAAGACTTCTCTATAGCAAAAAGAAATATAGGAGAACTTGATTCATGCATAAGAAATATCAAGTCATCAAGATCATGATTCATAAAAAATTTCAAGTATCAAGTGAAAGATTTGGATAAATATTCTCTTATGAGAGAGAATAATTCAAAAATCTAAAATCATGATAAGATAAAAAAAATTCCCTATAGCAAAAAGAGATGGAGAACAAATAAAGGATCTTGATTCATGCATAGTATATCCCAATTCATCATGATTCATAAAAATCTCAAGTCATGATTCCGAGAAATCAAAAGAAAAGTTATGATTCATTTAGATAAACCTCCTTTTAAATAATAAAAAGGAATGATACAAGAACACATAATAAGAGATCTTGATTCATAAAAGATTTCATGTTATAAGTCTCAAGAAATCAAGATCATGATTTTAATAAAACTCTTTTAAATTTAAATCATCAAATCATCAAAATCACTTTCAAAAGATTTAAAATGACATAAATAGACTTCTTAATATTTTATTAAAAAATCAATAAGATAGAGATAGAAAATGCATTTCCTTTTTATGTGTTTTAGTTTATGTGATTTATTTCATACAAGTATGCCTTTGTCTTTTATACCAAATAAAAACACGCATCAACGTTTAAGAATGAAAAACAAATTTCATCATAAAAATCATCAAGACCAAAAATATAACATGTTAAACATAAGGCATCTTCGAACAAAAGATTTGATTTATCATTTTAATTATAATGATAACATATTTTCCTTCTTAAGTGAGTCTAACTCTTTATACTTAGTGCAAGGAATTGATATGCAATAGTCGTGCTTTTTTTTTAATTTTTAAAATCAGTAGAAAGAAAAGCATGATCTTTTTTTTGGTATTTTATATTTCTTGCTAACTAAATTAAAATCATCAAGCAACTCATTAAAAGCATCAAGTAATTTCATAGTAAAGTAAAGGGGCTTTAGTTGAGTCACTTACCTTGTCGTTGTGAGCCATCAAAGTACAGTTAGCCACTTCGTCTTCGGATGCACTCGATTTAAACTTAAGTGCTTTGTTCTTCTTTGGTAGCTTCTTCTCTTTAAGTTTATTTTTGTTCTTAGTTACTTGTTTTCTAAATTTTTTAAATTTTATTGTGAGGAGTTCAAAGTCATCATCATCATGATCATCACTTGAGTTTTTTCTCAAGTGGTCTTCTTTTATTCTAAGTGTCAAATCCTTCTCATTCTTTGGAAGGTGGTTCTCATATTTGTCTTGTATCATACATGTCATCTCCTAGGTTAGTAACCCAATTATTAGGATCAAGTTCGGTACTAAGAGGGGGGCATGAATTAGTGCAGCAGTTAAAAATATTTGATTTATGCGATTTCATAAAACTTCATACTATGAAAAAGTTTCGTTCAACAAAAATGTGTTTCAAAAAAGACGTTTAACTTGAATACATTCGTAAGTGAGTACTGAAGAAGTAGGGTAGTTGCAGTTAAGTAAAGAAGACAAGTAGTAAATGAAAAGTGCACAACAAGAACAAAACACACCAATTTATAGTGGTTCGATCGTCTAACCTACGTCCACTCCCGATACCTCCTCCGATGAGGTCACCGACTTCTACTATTAATCTTTCTTTAATTGCAAAGATCAATCACTCCTTTACAGAACTCTTTACAAGTTGCTCACTCTCCTTATACAAGCTTTTAACACTTAGAATCAGTGGAGGTGAACTCTTAACATTTACAAGCAATTTCACTATAGTCTCAGTACTTTTTGTTCACTTCTCTATATTCAATAAACTAAGAAGGGGTATTTGTAAGCCTCAATTAGCTTCAAAAATAGAGCCAAAAAAGGTCTCATCCTGGATTTTTGGAGTACTAGTAATACCACCACTAGTGGACTCTAACACTAGGCAGTATCACTGCCCAGTTTGGTGATACTACCACTAGATAGAGACTCAGGTACTAGAACTAAGCAGTACCACCACCTAGTCTAGCAGTACCACCGCTTGACAGTTAATAACTATCAACGATACTATCGCCCAAACACTTGGGAGACTGAGCTCTGGGCGGTTCCACCGCCCAATCTAATGGTGCCACCACTAGATCGGGTTCAGTAACACTGTTTGGGCCATGAGTCGACCCAAACCAGTCTGGATACGGGCCCAGTTGGCCCCTAACAAAGTTAGTAGGATTATTTCTCAAACCTAACTCTAATCACACCCTAACTATGATATTTAAGGCATATACTAAAGCAAGTAAGTCTAGTAGGTCAAAATTTCTTCCAGTGAGCTTCTGACAATCGTTTGGCGGACTTCCGATGAACTCTCAAGTGATCTTACAGGGGACTCCCGGTAAGCTCTTGAACTCTCAACGATCTTCTTAGTGAGCTCTGATGAGCTTCTTTGGCGAGCTCCGATTTTCTCGGCGAGCTTCGGTGAACTTTCGACAAATATCTCGGCGAACTTCCAACGTACATTCGGCAAGCCCGATAAACACTCGATAAATTCTGACAATACTCTCGATGAACTTTCAGACTCCCGATGAACTCTTAGACTGCCGACAAATCGTTCGATCTTTGACTCCGACACTATGTTTGCTTTTTGCCTTGTTCACTATCGTAGTTAATCCTGTATGCTTTTCTCAATAGATAGATTAGATCAATAATTTATCAATTGATTTCATCATCAAAATCTGAGATTCAATAATCTCCCCCTTTTTTATGATGACAACCAACTAATGATGGAGTTAACCTTAGCTTCCCCTATCTATATGCCATACTTGAGAAAAGACACTTGAATTCAAAACTTTCGAATTCAAGCACAAACCGATAAGTTATATGCATTTCAACTTATCAACATGTATAGTATGATTCTTCAATTGAAAACACGATATCATGCATTTATCATGATACTAAAATTTGTCAACATGATGTCAAAGCATGATAACCATTGTCAAGTCCAATATCAAATGATGATAGACATTCATCATTTCAAAGTATGATACCAACTTCAAATATGATATTTATTATGATACAAACTTCAAGTTTGATACCAAATGATAATTCATCAAAGTACGATACCAATTTCAATTAGGATTTTAAGCATGATACACATTTCAAGTTCGATACCGAATCATAATGATAGACATTTATCATTTCGATACCAAATCAAATACAATAGAGAGCATGATAAAAAGTTATTATTTTAGGTATGAAACTTTTTTAAGTATTCATTATACATTTCAAGCATTTACGATGCATTTCAAGCATTCATGATATATTCATAATACTAAGCATATTTCAAATACATTATAAGTTTTTATCAATTTGCCACTTCCTCCCCCTTTGTCATTAACAAAAAGGATATTGGCAATCATTTCACGCAAGCAAAATTTTTTATTATTGCGATAGCAAGATAGTGACTTTGTAGCCAAGTGGAGAGGAAGTGTACAAACTAGCATTACTCATGCTAGCACTTGAGTAGGATTCCTCTTGAAAGGGAAAAAGGAGAGAGTACAATGAAAAGTCCATTTATCAAGAAGGATAGAGCAATCAAAATTCCATGAATAGTAGAAGGAAAAGAAATCATTCAAGCTATCAAAAATTCATCAAACTTCTACTTTTCATCAAGAGCTCATGACATAAAAATGTGAATAAGGAGAAGAGATTCATACAAGAGTCAAGTGTATCATTTCATGACATATGAAATCTGTAAATAACATTTCTATCAAATAAAAATTCATGAATGACATTTTTATCAAGTAAATGTTGAATCTCGGATTTTGATGATAAAGTTAATTGTTGAATTATTTATTCCAATCCATATTGTTAAGATAAGTGTGTAGGATTAACTACGATAACATGAAAACATAAAGCAATTTACCAAGGTCAAGTTCGTTGAGAGTTCAAGAGTTCACCAGAAGTCCGAAGGATCGTCAGAAGTGCTGTCGGAACCAATCGAGATAGAATCAGGGACTTGCCGAAGGTTTCGAAAGTTCATCAAAAAAATCGTCAGAGGTTCGCGGAGATCACTGAGAAGGTTTGGAAGCTTGCCAAAGACTTGTCAAACTCACCATAGAATTCGGGAGCCTGCTCGGAGTCCATTGGAAGAAATCTGAGGGAGTGTCGGAAGTCTGCCGAAAGTTTGCCGGAAAGCTCGTCGAAAGAAGACTTGAAGATGTTGGTTTAAAATTGCTTAGAATTATGTTTCAATTTCATAGTTAGCACGTAATTAGGGTAAGGATTATGTAATAATCTTGTCAAAATCTGGTAGGGGCCAACTGGGCCCAAATTGGGCTAATTTGGGCCGAAGTTAGGGCCCATTTAGCCTTGCTAGAATTAGCCTGGCGATGGCACCGCCAGACCGAGGCGGTGGCACCACCCCAAGTCAGTGGTAGTACCGCTAGCAGTTATTATCTGCCAGCGGTGGTATCGCTTGGCAAGCGATGGTCCGCTAGTGTCAGGCAGTGGTACTGCCAGTGTCAAGCGGTGGTACCGCCGGTGTCAAGCGGTAGTACCGCCAATAACCTAGAAAATCGAGAAGATTCAAATTTGGGCTTCAAATTTGAATCCTCTTGGAGGCTATAAAAACCTCTCCCATCCTTAGGTTGCTGCATGCAAGCACATACACCTTGAAAGCTGAAAAAACTCTATTGAAATCTTTAGAAATCCCTCCTTAAGTTTTCTCTTGTGTTCGATTCAAAAGAAAGGAGTGAGTGCTTGCAAGGGTTGTCACCTAAGCCCATCAAAAGGAGAAAGCACTGTAAAAAGGAATTAGTCTTCGCTCTTAGAAGGAAGACACCTAGTGGAAAGCCGGTGGCCTCAAGAGAAGAGGAATCGGGAGTGGACATAGGTCGTATGATTGAACCACTATAAAAATTCTAGTTTGTGTTTCAATATTATTATTTACATTTATGCAAACTAGTTCATTTACATACTCTACTTCCTCCTCACTTTCTTATGAATCATTTTCAGTTTATACATAATCGAAACCGGATTTCATTAAAAAGTATTTTTGTTGCACAAAGTTTCCGAAGTTGTTTTAATCGTCGAAAAGTTATCTTTATTAACCGCTGTACTAATTCACCCCCACCCCCCCCCCTCTTAGTGTCGTTCAATCCCTAACAATTGGTATCAAAGCAGGTTCACTCTCATATTTGGTTTAAAACCTAAGAGAGATGGCTTACTCAGGCATGCAAGAGGGCCACTCCATTACACGTCCATCTATGTTTAATGGGTCGGATTACACGTATTAGAAAACTCGTATGAGGATCTTTCTTATTTCCATGGATTTTGAGCTTTGGAATATCATCAAAAATGAATTTCAAAAATCTTCTCTTCCGATAAGTGAATAGAATGAATCAGAGAAGAAGGTTTTTGCTTTAAACGCAAAAGCTATGAATGCTTTGTTTTGTGCACTCGACAAAAATGAATTTAATCATGTTTTGATTTGTGAATCACTTTTGATATTTGGCGTACTCTTGAGATCACTCATAAAGGCACTAACCGAGTGAAAGAGTCCAAAATCAACATTTTTGTTCATTCTTATGAACTTTTCTAAATGAAATCAAGTGAGTCCATTGGAGACATGTATACCCACTTCACGGATGTCATCAATGGACTCAAAGCACTTATTAAAGGTTTTTCTAATTTTGAACTTGTAACTAAAATTTTAAGATCCCTTCCAAAGAGTTGGGATCCAAAAGTTACGGTCATTCAAGAGGCCAAGGATCTTAAAACTTTTTCTCTCGAAGAACTTATTGGGTCTCTAATGACCTACAAAATGACATGTCATGCTCATAAAGAGCTCGAGAACCCTCTTCCAAAGAACAAGAAGGATATGACATTAAGAATACAAGAAGACCAATTAAAAGGAATATCAAGTGATGAGGATAGTGACAATGACATTGCATTTTTAACTCAAAAATTTAAAAACTTTATAAGAAAGAACAAATTTAAAAATAACACTAAAAACAAACTTGAACCAAAAAAGGACCAAGTCATATGTTACAAATGCAAGAAGCCGAACCACTTCAAAAATGAATGCCCCCAAGCTAAGAAGAAGCAACCAAAGAAGAAGAAAGCTCTAAAGGCGACATGAGACGACTCAAGTGATTCCGAGAATGAAGAAGTAAGCAACAAAGAAGAGGCTAACTTCGTGCTAATGGCTTTAGGAGAAGAGGTATGCGATTTAATTAATGAAGATTTATCTTTTGATAAACTTTCTATCACTTTTCATGAATTATTTGATGAGCGTAGAACTATTAGTAAGAAGTTCAATCTATTAAAGAAAGAGCATGCTTTATTACAAAATAAGTTTGATAGTCTTCAAACTCCTTCTTTACCCCTATGCTCTAAGTGTGAACACTTAGAAGCAATAAAAAGTGAGAACTTACTACTTAAAGAGACCCTAAACAAGTTTAAGGTTGGTAGTAAGAGCTTGGACATGATCCTTACAAACAAGGGTCACATCGTAAATAAAAGTGGAATTAGATTTGTGAGTGGATCTCACCAAAATCCTACCACCTTCATTAAAGGACCCACACTACATGTATCACCTCATTTGAAATGCAATTATTGTTATAAATTTGGACATGTTGTTTACAAATGTCCGTTTAAGAAAATTAGTCCACACAAATTGATATGAGTTACTAAAGAAACTATAAATAATTCAATGCTAAATGACAAAATTAGTAGATTAATTTTTGAGGCACCCAAAATCAAATGGGTACCTAAAAACCATCCTCTTTTGTAGATACACTCACAAGCTAGAAGCAAAAGATGACATCTTGATAGTGGATGCTCAAGGCATATGACCGGAGATCCATCTCAATTCTCTATACTCACTAGCAAAGAAGAAGGGTATGTCACCTTCGGAGACAACAACAAGGGTAAAATCATTGGCAAGGGAACCATAGATAACAAATCAAGTTTTTCAATTGATGATGTATTACTAGTTGATGGATTAAAACATAATCGTTTGAGCATTAGTCAATTATGCGATAAAGGTTATATTGTTAGATTTGAATTTAATACTTGTATCATTGAAAAATCAAACAACAATATATCCATGATTACATTAAAATAAAATAATATTTACACCATTAACATTGAAGAACTTTGTAATGAAATGTGCTTCGCCATTTTAAATGATGATTCTTGGATTTGGCATAGGAGATTAGGTCATGAAAGCATGAAATTAATATCTAAAATTTCTTTTAGAGAACTAGTACGAGGAATTCCAAATATCAAGTGTGTCAAGGATAGTATGTGATGCATATCAACTAGGAAAACAAATAAAAACTAGCTTCAAATCAAAGAATCAAATAAGCACCTCTAGACCATTACAATTTATCCATATGGATTTATTTGGACCAATCGACACAACAAGTCTAGGAGGTAGCAAATATGTATTTGTCATTATAGATGACTATAGTAGATATACTTGGACCTATTTTTTAGCTCACAAAAGTGATTATTTTAAAAAAATTTCTAAATTTTGTAAACTTACACAAAACAAAAAGGGTTTCATGATTTCATCGATTCGAAGTAATCATGGTGGAGAATTCCAAAACCATGACTTCCAAAATTTTTGTGAATCTAATGGGTATAACCATAAAATGGAGTAGTAGAAAGAAAGAATAGAAATTTACAAGAAATGATAAGAACCATATTAAATGAATATAGTTTACCCAAGTACTTTTGGGCCGAAACCATTAATATAGCTTGCTATGTCATGAATAGGGTTCTAGTAAGACCATCTCTATCCAAAACCCCCTATGAATTATGGAATAACAAAAAACCAAATATTTCCTATTTTAAAGTTTTCGGTTGCAAATGCTTTATCTTGAATGAAAAGGATATCTTAGGAAAATTCGATGCTAAATCTGATAAAGGCATCTTTCTTGGTTATTCTTCCGTTTATAAAGCTTTTTAAGTTTTTAACAAAAGAACTTTAGTTATATAAGAGTTTATTCATGTAGTTTTTAATGAATTTTTAAAATTTAAGAAAAATAATTTTGATGATAATCTTAGTTTTGATGGTTTAAATTTCAATGAATCCTCTCCTCAAAATGGTAACTTGGATGCATCTTCTTCCCAAATTTCCTTACCTAAGGAATGGAAGTATATAGATGCCCATCCTAAGGAGCTAATTATAGGAGACATATCAAAAGGGATTCAAACTCGTTCCTCTTTTAAAAATTTTTGTGCCCATGCCGTTTTTCTTTCTCAAATTGAACCTAAGTGCATTGACAATGCCTTGAAAGATGATTCTTGGGTTATCACAATGCAAGAAGAATTGAATTAATTTGATAGGAATGAGGTATGGAAGCTTGTTCCTAGATCTAGTGACCACTTAGTTATTGGTACTAAATGGGTCTTTAGAAACAAGCAAGATGAATATAGTATCGTGGTTAGAAACAAGGCTAGACTGGTGGCCAAAGGTTTCAACTAAGAAGAAGGTATCGATTACGAAGAGACCTTCGCTCCTACGGCAAGATTAGAAGCCATTAGGATGCTCATTGCCTATGCTAGTAGTAATAATTTCAAATTATTTCAAATGGATGTCAAAAGTGCTTTCTTTAATGACTTTATTTTCAAAGAAATGTTTGTTGAACAACCTCTCGATTTTGAAAACTCTTCTTTTCCTAACCATGTGTTTAAATTGATTAAGGCTCTCTATTAGTTAAAACAAGCTCTAAGGGCTTGGTATGAGAGACTTAGCTTATTTCTAATTTTAAATAATTTTACTAAAGACAAGATTGAAACTACATTATTTGTTAAACATTTTAAAAATAATTTTCTTATTGTTCAAATTTATGTTGATGACATTATTTTTGGTTCTACTAATGAATCATTATGTGAATCATTTGCCAAGTTATGAGTCATGAATTTGAAATGAGTCTAATGGGTGAACTAACCTTCTTTTAGGATTGTAAATTAAACAACTTAGTAATGGTATATTTCTTAATCAATCTAAATATACATTAGAATTGTTAAAATGATTTAACATGGATGGTTCAAAAGCTATAAACACTCCTATGAGTACTTCCACTAAGTTAGATATGGACGAAAGTGGAGAAAGTTTTGATCAAAAAACATATAGGGGGATCATAGGTAGCTTACTTTACCTCACCACAACTAGACAGGATATCATGTTTAGTGTAAGTTTATGTGCAAGATTCCAAGCTAATCCTAAGTTATCTCACCTTAAAGCCGTTAAAAGAATACTTAGATATCTTAAAGGAACTTCTAACCTAGGATTATGGTATCCTAAATCCGATGACTTTGATTTAAAAGCTTATGCGGATGCGGATTTTGACGGATGTAGAATAGATAAAAAAAGCACATCCGAAACATGCCAATTTTTAGGACATGCACTTATTTCTTGGTCTTCCAAGAAACAAAACTCGGTTGTACTATCTACGGCCAAAGCCGAATACATAGCCGTAAGTGCATGTTGTGCATAAGTTATTTGGATAAAAAATACATTAGAAGACTATGGAATTCATTTAAAAGATATTCCCATAAAATGCGATAACACAAGTGCTATTTGTCTAACCAAAAATCCTATTCAACACTCTAGAACTAAGTATATTGACATTAGGTATCACTTTATATGAGATCATGTCAATAATAATGATGTTATTCTGGAATTTATTAATACAAAGCATCAATTAGCAGACATTTTCATAAAACCCTTAAATGAAGAATAATTTAACTTTATTAGAAGGGAATTAGAGATGTTGAATTGTCCTCGTGAATGAGTTTTATTGTATTCCTTTTCTAAAATTTTTTATCATCTTTTTGATTTTCATGGATTTGACTTTATTTTTTTATTTCATAATTATCTTATGACATCTTAAAGAGTGATACAAGACACCATTTTATTTTAATCAAACACATTAAACTTCTAAAAAAATAAAATAAAAATTACTATTTTTTAAAGTCTATGCTAAGCGGTGCTTGCTTTGCCAGCGGTAACCCCATTATGAGCCTCAATCCTATCCCTAGGTGGTGGCACCACTCGATTGGTGGTGGCACCGCCCGAGAGCCCCCTTATATAAAGGGAGGGTTAGGGCTAGCGATGGAACTGCCCCCAACCTGTGAGAGAACTCCCAAGCTCTCTTCCCATCCCCTCTAAACCTCTCTAAACCTCATTTAAACCCTTTAGAAGACTAAGAGAGGGTTCCATCTTGGATCAAGACCTCCCAAGAAATCTAATATAAGATAACATTTGAATTTTTTTTCTCAATACATAGCTTATTCCTTAAAGTTCTTTCTTGATCTATCATTATGATTAGATATGGCTCTTAAGAGATCATCAAGGGACAAAAGGAAAAGGTTGGAAGGAGGTTCATATGACCCATCCCTCTTTAGATCTAATGAAGTAGCCCTTAGGTACCCTAATTTCGATGCAAGAACCGTGCATAAGGGAAAACATGTTGATCTAGGTGAACTAGGAAGCCTAGAACCCATTAGGTGGTTCGTCGATTTGGATGTCTTGCCTATCTTATAAATTGATGAACCAATTTATCCTAGGTTGGTTAAGTTGTTTTACACAAATTTAAGTGTGGATGATGATAACTTGACTACCTACCTTTTAGAAACCCAAATTCAAATTTTTGATAGTACAATATGTGAGCTAATTAGAATCTCAGAAAAGGATAGGGGTTGTTATTTCAAAGGCCAATGGAATATGGATGCAATCGGAGCAACCTACTCCGAGGCTTTAGAAACTATTTTTGCAAATCCTAACCTAGGCATAGTTCCCAAAAGCTGTGAGCACTTGTTACCCTTTAATTCTAAAAGTTTTCATCACATCATCATAAACATTCTTATTCCTAAACAATATCATCATGATGAGATTAGTGCAATAGAGTTAAGTACTATGTATTGGATTATGACCGAACAAAATAAATATTTTGGATACTTAATCTGGCAACATATGATGGACATAATATCTAGAGACTTGATGTTACCATATGGAGGTTTAATCACTAAATTGTTACTTGCACACAATATTTGTATATCACCCAATGAAGAAGTAATACAAGTCGACAAATATAACACTATTAACAGAAACCTACTCAAGAGACTTCGGTGCACATTTAGAAATGGTATATGGACTAGGCAACCTAGAAGGACTGATCTAACTCCCCCACTAGTAGAACAACCCGAAACACCAGTTTTTGGGAAAATGAATCTCCTCCTCCTAGTCCCTTTGGTGCAATACCATCCGAATCAACTCCTGCTCCATCTTCTGAAAATCCAATCATGATATAAATAAATCAAATCAAATCATAGCAAGAGCAAATCAAATTATAACAAGCTGAAATTTTGAGGGAAGTAAGACAGATGAATCGGAAGATAGATCATATGTATAGGCACTTTGGAATTACTCTTGAGGAATAGTTATTGTATTAAACATTTTTGACTATTGTAAACCTCTATGCTACCTTGATATACTTTTGAAATTGTCCTACTATATGATGTTGTATGTTTCTTTCCAAAATTTTGTCAACTTTGGGTATCATTAATGACATCTTTTGAATGTTTTTTTATCCTTGGATCGTAACATTTTGATGATACTTTCATGATATTTAGATGATTTGATTGTAAGGATCTAAAAGGCACTAAGAGGGGGGGGGGTGAATTAGTGCAGCGGATTAAAATCGTACTTTTGAAATCGATTTTGCAAAAACACAATTTCGTAGGAAGATTTCGATTTGGTGAAAGAGAACTTGAAAGTAATTGCTTACGTAAAGGAAATAACTATGAACTAAACAACTTGCAGCCAAGTAATGAAATGATTCAAGAATGTAAACACTCACACATTTATGAACACAATGATGTATAGTGGTTCGGTCAAATAACCTACATCCACTCTTGAAGCCTTTACGATGAGGCTCCGTTCTTCCACTAGCAAATCCTTTGAAGGGGAAGGACCAAATACCCCTTTTACAACCCTTTACAAGAAGTTCACACTTTTACAAGATTTCTCAAGAAGAAGAAGAAAGTGAACACTTAGCAAGAACAAGACTTTTCAAAAGCTCAAGACTAAGATTCTAACTCTCAAAAGGGTGCCCTTTCAGCTGAGAAAGGGGGGGTATTTATAGATCCAAAGTGGATTCAAAATTGGGCTCCAAATTTGAAATCAAATTTGGAGTTCAGTTACAGGTGTCGAGGCGGTGCCACGCCTATCGAGCGGTGCCACTTGCTGTGTCGATCTGTTGGCCCGGCGTATAGAAGCGTACCACCGCCCGGTGGTGCTACCGCTCCAATCTGGTGACTAGGGCGGTGCCCGCCCCGGCCAGTTCCACCACTGTCGTATGCGAGGCGGTGCTATCGCTCGACAGGCGGTTCCACCGCTGTCATGCGTATGCGGCGGTGCTACGCTCCAACGGCGGTGCCACGCCCGAGTGGCGGTTGAACGCTGGCCCATTCAACCAAAGCGAATGGGCCTGTTTAAGCCCCAACTTGGCCCGATGAGGCGGTTGGCCCCATTGAATTTAGGCGGGATTTTCTTTTCCTAAATCCTTGCTCTACTCATGTGCAAACTACGAACTTAAAAACATAACTCAACGTGATTTGATCCGACACTCTTCAAGTCAACTTCCAAGCTTTACGGCGAGATTGGCGAGCTTCGATGCTTCCCTCGGATTGCTTCCAGTGGACTCCCAACATACTCCAGATTGTATGGCGAGCTCAACGAGTCTTCGGCTAGCTTCCGAATCTTCCCGGTAAGTTCCGCGAACCTTCGACGATCTTAACAATGAAATTCTGAAAACTTTGGCAAGTCCCTGATTCGATCTTGGATGGTTCCGGCAACACTTCCGAAAATCTCTCGGACTTCTAATGAACTCTTGAACCCCCGACGGACTTGACCTCGGTAAATCACTTTATGTTTTCTTCCCATCATAGTTGTTCCTGCACACTTATCTCGACAAAGTAGATTAGAACAAATATTTCACCAATTAACTTCATCATCAAAATCCGAGATTCAACAATCTCCCCCTTTTTGATGATGACAATCAATTAGTGATGGAGTTACTCTTAACTCCCCCTATCTATATGCCATAAAAAAAATTGCTTGAATTCAATTTTTGAATTCAACACAATATATTTAACTTCATGATGTACTTAATGATGACAAAGCCGATGTTGGACATTAAGATGTCAAATAGGTATCAAAGATATCAATGAAGTATACATAATTAAAAACATGATATCAAGAACCTAAATAAGCATTTTAACTTGCAATAACTTGTAAAGCATGGAAAATGCATATAATCAACATATGGCAATACACATATTATTTCTCCCCCTTTGTCATCAACAAAAAGGAAACGAGGGATTCATATGTAACAATAAAGGATGGCCGAAAAATATCACAAATGTGGAAAAGGAAATCAATCAGAAAGCTAAAAATCATTTCACAGTGGCCAAGAAGATGTAATGAAGATTATACAACATATATGTCTAACTGCATAGATGTAAAAGTTGCACACAAGTTTACAACGTTCAAAAAGAAAATACAGCAAGCTACTCCTCAGGAGGAATGCCAAGATGCCTATACATGTGATCTATCTTTTGGTTCATCTTTTGCATTTCCTTCAAAATTTCAATTTGCTGTAATTTTACTTCATTTAACTCTCTCATGATCGGATCGTCAGAAGATGGAGCGGCCAGCGATGTAGCTGCAACAAAGGATCGGGAGGAGGAGATTCATTTCCCCTAAGGACTGGTGTTTCAGGATGGTCTCTGGTGGGGAGGTATATCACTTCTCCTAGGTTGTCTAACCCCTATTCCATGCTCGAATGTACACCTAAGTCGCCTAAGTAGTTTAACGTCAATGATATTAAATCTGTCCACTTGTATTGCTTCTTCATTTGGTGGAATGCAAATATTATGGGCATGCAATAGTTTAGTTATTAAACCTCCATATGGTAACATTGATCCTTTAGAAAGGACCTCTATCATGTGCTGTCGGATTAGGTATCCAAAACAAAAATGTTGTCTGGTCATGATCCAATATAAGGTACCTAACTTTCAAACTGGCCCAGTCTCATCATGATGAAACTGTTTAGGAATGACAATGCTTACAAGAATGTGATGTAAAATTTTAGAGTTAAAATGTAGTAAATATTCACAACTCTTAGGGATTATACCTAAATTTGGGTTTGCAAACACGGTTTCTAAAGCTTCAGAGTGGGTGGCACCAACTATGTCCATATCCCATTTTCCTCTAAAATAACACCCTAACTCTTTCTCAACAATTCCAATTAATGAGCATATAGTATTATCACATATTTGGATCTCATTACCTAGAAGATAAGTTGACAAGCCATCATCATTCACAGTTAAATTAGCATAGAATAATTTAACTAAGCGTGGATAAACAGGTTCAACAATTTACAAAATAGGTAAGGCTTCTAAATCTGTAAACCACATGATAGGTTCTAGGCTCCCTAATTGATTCAAATCAACATATTTTCCTTTATGAATGGGTCTAGAACCAAGTTCAGAAAATCTAAGGGAAGCTTCTTGTGATTTAAACAAGGATTGGTCAAATGAATCTACCTCCATCCTTTTCCTTTGTCTCTTGATGTTCTTTTAGAGCCATTTCTATTTAGGATAGATCAATAGTCAATTGAAGAAAGGAACTAGACTAGACAAGAAAATGAAAGAGAAATAATTCAGTTTTTTATCTTACATTGTTCCTTTGAGATGTAGGGAGCTTGACTCAAAGTAAAATCTCCTTCTTAGGCTTCTAGAGGAAGAAATGATGCTTGGGAGGGTTTAGAGGAGTGTAGAGAGGTGAGGAAGAGACTCTCGAGTTAGGGGCGGTTCTACATGGCTAACTCACCCCCTTATAAAAGGGTGTTCGGGTAGTACCTCGATGGCGGTTCCACGCCATGGGCTGATACCTTTGACCACGAGTAACGAAAATCCGCATTTCATTATTTTTTTTAAAAAAAAAATTTGTTCTTAGAGATGGGATGAAGTCAAAAAGAATTTGATGAAAATAAATCCAAGAAGAAAAATCAAAATGTATGGAATCAAATCGATGAAAACCATAATTTCATAGAAAGATATCATCAAATAGAGCTTACTTATTTGGACAGTTTAACATGCCTAATTCCCTTCTAATAAAATCAAATTGTTCCTCATTTAAAGGTTTCATAAAAATGTCCGCTAATTTATGATTTGTATCAACAAATTCAAGGGTGACATCTCTACTACTTACATGATCACGTATAAAATGATGCCTAATGTCAATGTGCTTAGTTCGAGAGTGTTGAATCGGATTTTTAGTTAGACAAATAGCACTCATGTTATCACATTTTATAGGAATATTTTTTAAGTAAATTCCATAGTCTTCTAGTGTATTTTTCATCCAGATAACCTGTGCACAGCATGCACTTGCAACTATATATTCAACTTCTGCCGTAGATAGTGCAACCGAATTTTGTTTCTTGGAAGTCCAAGAAACAAGTGCATGTCCTAGAAATTGGCATATTCCGGATGTGCTTTTTCTATCTATTTTACATCCACCAAAATCCGCATCTGCATAAGCTTTCAAATTAAAGTTATCAGATTTTGGATACCATAATCCAAGATTAGGGGTCCCTTTAAGATATCTAAGAATCCTTTTAACAGCTTTCAAGTGAGATAGCTTAGGATTAGCTTGGAATCTTGCACATAGCCCTACACTGAACATGATGTCGTGCAGTTTGCGATGAAATAAAGCGAGCTACCTATCATGCCCTATAAGTTTTTGATCAAAACTTTCTCCATTTTCATCCATATCTAATTTAGTGGAGGTGCTCATAGGAGTGCTAATATCTTTTGATCCATCCATGTTAAATCGTTTTAACAATTCCAATGTGTATTTTAATTGATTTAGAAATATACCATCACTCAGTTGCTTGATTTGTAGTCCTAAAAAGAAATTTAGTTCTCCCATTAGGCTCATCTCAAATTCATCACTCATATCCTTAGCAAATAATTCACATAGTGATTTATTACAAGACCCAAAAATAATATCATCAACATAAATTTGAACAATAAGAAAATTATTTTTAAAATATTTAATAAACAATGTAGTATCAACCTTGCCTTTAGTGAAATCATTTGAAATTAAAAAAGAACTAAGCCTCTCATACCAAGCCCTAGGGGCTTGTTTTAGACCATATAGAGCCTTAGTTAGCTTAAACACGTGGTTAGGAAATAGAGAGTTTTCAAATCCAGGTGGTTGTTCGACATACACTTCTTGAAATAAAACCATTTAAGAATGCACTTTTGACATCCATTTGAAATAATTTGAAATCTTTACTACTAGCATAGGCAAGGAGCATCCTAATGGCTTCCAATCTTGCCACCGGAGCGAAGGTCTCTTAATGTCGATCCCTTCTTCTTGGTTGAAACCTTTGGCCACTAGTCTAGCCTTGTTTCTAACCACGATACCGTATTCATCTTGCTTGTTTCTAAAGACCCACTTAGTACCAATAACTAAGTGGTCATTAGGTCTAGGAACAAGCTTCCATACCTCATTCCTCTCAAATTGATTCAATTCTTCTTGCATTGTGATAACCCAAGAATCATCTTTCAGGGCATCAACAATGCATTTTGGTTCAACTTGAGAAAGAAAAGCGGCATAGGCACAAAAATCTTTGAAAGAAGAGAGAGTTTGAACCCCTTTCGATGCATCTCCTATAATTAACTCCTTGGGATGAGCATCTACATACTTCCATTCCTTGGGTAAGGAAGTTTGGGAAGAAGATGCATCCAAGTTGTCATTTTGAGGAGAGGGTTCATTCAAATTCAAATTATCAAGACCAAAATCATCATCAAAATCTTTCTTCTTAAATTCAGAAATTTCATTAAAAACCACATAAATAGATTCTTCTATAAGTAAGGTTCTCTTGTTGAAAACACGAAAAGCCTTAGAAACCGAAGAATAACCAAGAAATATGCCTTCATTGGATTTTGCATCGAATTTTCCTAAGGCATCCTTTTCATTTAAAATAAAGCATTTACAACCAAAAACTTTAAAATAAGAAACATTGGGTTTTTTATCATTCTATAATTCATATGGAGTTTTAGATAGGGATGGTCTCACTAGAACTCTATTCATAACATAGCAAGCCGTATTCACGTTTTATTTAAAATATTTTGGTAAATTATATTCATTTAACATGGTTCTAGCCATTTCTTGCAAACTTCTATTTTCCTTTCCACTACTCCATTTTATTGTGGATTTCTTGGAGTAGAGAAGTTATGATTGTATCCGTTTATTTCACAAAAATTTTGGAAGTCATGATTTTGAAATTCACCTCCATGATCACTTGAATTGATGAAATCATAAAACCTTTTTCATTTTGAGTGAGTTTACAAAATTTAGAGAAACATTTGAAACAATCACTTTTATGAGCTAAGAAATAGGTCCAAGTGTATCTACTATAGTCATCCACAATTACAAAGGCATATTTGCTACCTCCTAGGCTTGTTATGTCAATTGGTCCAAATAAGTCCAAATGGATCAATTACAATGGTCTAGTGGTGCTAATTTGATTTTTTGATTTGAAACTAGTCTTTATTTGTTTTCCTAGTTGACATGCATCACATACCTTATCCTTAACAAATTTCATATTTGAGATACCTCTTACTAATTCTCTAGATGAAATCTTAGAGATTAGTTTCATGCTTGCATGGCCTAATCTCCTATGCCAAAGCCAAGCATCATCATTCAAAACCGAAAAGCACATTTCATTACTTAATTTATCAATATTTATGGTGTAGACATTGTTTTGTTTTAAAGCAATCATGGATATGTTGTTGTTGGGTTTTTCAATAATGCAAACATTAGATTCAAATCTAACAACATAACCTTTATCACATAATTGACTAATACTTAAAAGATTTTGTTTTAAACCATCAACTAGTAACACATCATCAATTGAAAAACTCGATTTGTTACCTATGGTTCCCTTGCCAATGATTTTACCCTTGTTGTTGTCTCCGAAAGTGACATATCCTTCTTCTTTGCTAGTGAGCATAGAGAAATGAGATGGATCTCTGGTCGTGTGCCTTGAGCATCCAATATCAAGATACCATTTCTTGCTCCTAGCTTGTGAGTTTGTCTACAAAAGAGGATGGTTTTTAGGTACCCATTTGATTTTGGGTGCCTTACAAATTGATCTACTTATTTTGTAATTTATCATTGAATTGTTTATGGTTCCTTTAGGAACCCATATCAATTTTGTGGATTAATTTTCTTGAATGGACATTTGTAAGCAACATGTCCTGTTTTGCCACAAAAATTACATTTCAAATGGGGTGATACATGCAATGTAGGCCCTTTAACGAAGGTGGTGGGATTTTGGTGAGACCCTCTCACAAATCCGATTCCACTTCTATTTCTGACGTGACCTTTGTTAGCAAGAATCATGTCCAAGCCCTTGCTACCGACCTTAAACATGTTTAGGGTCTCTTTGAGTAGCAAGTTCTCCCTCTTTGTTGCATCTAAGTCTTCACACTTAGAGCATGGGGGTAGAGAAGGGTTTTGAAGACTATTGAACTTACTTTGTAATAAAGCATGCTCTTTCTTAAGCAAATTGAACTTCTTACTAATAGTTCTACATTCATCAAATAACTCATGAAAAGCCATAGAAAGTTCATCGAAAGATAATTCTTCATTAAGTAACTCACTAACCTCTTCTCCTAATGCCATTAGTGTGAAGTTTGCCTCCTCTTTGTTGCTAGCTTCTTCAACCTCGGAGTCACTTGAATCATCCCACGTGGCCTTCAAAGCTTTTTTCTTCTTGAATTGCTTCTTCTTGGCTTGAGGGCATTCATTCTTGAAGTGTCCCGGCTTCTTGCATTCGTAGCAAATAACTTGGTCCTTTTTGTGTTCAAATTTGCTTTTTGTGTTATTTTTAAATTTGTTCTTTCTTATAAATTTCTTAAACTTTCGAGTTAGAAGTGCAATGTCATTATCACTGTCCTCATCACTTGATATTCCTTTCAAGTGGTCTTCATGTGTTCTAAGTGCCATATCCTTCCTGTTCTTTGGAAGGGGGTTCTCAAGCTCTTCATGAGCATGACACGTCATCTCGTAGGTCATTAGAGATCCAATAAGTTCTTCAAGCAAAAATACTTTAAGATCCTTGGCCTCTTGAATGGCTGTGACCTTTGGATCCCAACTCTTTGGAAGGGATCTTAAAATTTTAGTTACCAATTCAAAATTAGAAAAACCTTTACCAAGAGCTTTAAGTCCATTGATGACATCCGTAAAGCGGGTGTACATGTCTCCAATGGACTCATTTGGTTTCATTCGAAAAAGTTCATAGGAATACACAAGAATGTTGATTTTGGACTCTTTCACTCGGCTAGTGCCTTCATGAGTGATTTCAAGAGTGCGCCAAATATCAAATGCCGATTCACAAATAGAAACCCGATTAAACTCATTCTTATCAAGCGCACAAAATAAGGTATTCATAGCCTTTGCATTGAGAGCAAAAATCTTCCTCTCCGACTCATTCCACTCACTCATCGGAAGAGAAGATTTTGCAAAGCCATTTTCAACAATGTTCCAAAGTTCGAAGTCCATGGAAATGAGAAAAATCCTCATACGAGTCTTCCAATACGTATAATCCGACCCATTAAACATAGGCGGACGAGTAATTGAGTGACCCTCTTGCATACCGGAGTAGGTCATCTCTCTTGGGTTTTAAACCAATATGAGAGCAAACCTTGCTCTGATACCAATTGTAAGGATCTAAAAGGCACTAAGAGGGGGGGGGGTGAATTAGTGCAGCGGATTAAAATCGTACTTTTGAAACCGATTTTGCAAAAACACAAGTTAAGTAGGAAGATTTGATTTGGCGAAAGAGAACTTGAAAGTAATTGTACGTAAAGGAAATAGCTATGAACTAAACAACTTGCAGCCAAGTAATGAAATAATTCAAAAATGTAAACACTCACACATTTATGAACACAATGATGTCTGATGGTTCGGTCAAATGACCTACATCCACTCTTGAAGCCTTTACGATGAGGCTCCGCTCTTCCACTAGCAAATCCTTTGAAGGGGAAGGACCAAATACCCCTTTTACAACCCTTTACAAGAAGTTCACACTTTTACAAGATTTCTCAAAAAGAAGAAGAAGGTGAACACTTAGCAAGAACAAGACTTTTCAAAAGCTCAAGACTAAGATTCTAACTCTCAAAAGAGTTCCCTTTCAGCTGAGAAAGGGGGGGTATTTATAGATCCAAAGTGGATTCAAAATTGGGCTCCAAATTTGAAATCAAATTTGGAGTTCGGTCACAGGTGTCGAGGCGGTGCCACATGTCGATCTATTGGCGATGTACGAGGTGCTACGCTCCGATCTGGTGACTAGCGGTGCACCGCCAGCGATTCCACCGCTGTGCGTATCTGGGCGGTGCTACGCTCGGGCAGCGGTTCCACCGCTGTCAGATATAAGCGGTGCTACCGCTCCAGCCAGGCGGTGCCACCGCCCCAGGCTGGGCGGTTCAACCGCCTGGCCCATTCAACCAAAGCCGAATGGGCCCTATTTAAGCCCCAACTTGGCCCAGTAGAGGCCCGGTTGGCCCCCATTGAATTTAGGCAGGATTTTCTTTTCCTAAATCCTTGCTC
Source organism: Musa troglodytarum (assembly GCA_023547065.1). Lineage (NCBI taxonomy): Eukaryota > Viridiplantae > Streptophyta > Magnoliopsida > Zingiberales > Musaceae > Musa > Musa troglodytarum. The sequence continues at coordinate 31,210,953 of CP097505.1, read as the reverse complement.
TACTCATGTGCAAACTACGAACTTAAAAACATAACTCAACATGATTTGATCCGACACTCTTCAAGTCAACTTCCGGCGAGCTTTACGGTGAGATTCCGGCAGGCTTCCGATGCTTCCCTCGGATTGCTTCCAGTGGACTCCCAGCATACTCTGGATTGTATGGTGAGCTCAACGAGTCTTCGACTAGCTTTCGAATCTTCCCGGTAAGTTTCGCGAACCTTCAACGATCTTTGAGATGAACTTCCGAAAACTTCGACAAGTCCCTGATTCGATCTTGGATGGTTCCGGCAACACTTCCGAAAATCTCTCGAACTTCCGATGAATTCTTGAACCCCCGACGGACTTGACCTCGGTAAATCACTTTATGTTTTCTTCCCATCGTAGTTGTTCCTGCACACTTATCTCGACAAAGTAGATTAGAACAAATATTTCACCAATTGACTTCATCATCAAAATCCGAGATTCAACATTGGTGTCTTCCTTGAATGATCGATCTTAATGACATAGTAAAATTGATTTCATTTCATAAATGCCAAGTTGAAGCTTTGTGAATTTTGACATCTCCTTATCACGATTTTTAAATTCATATGATGTTTTGATGAATGGCTTTAATGATCTATACTTCTATTGTGTAATCTTATTCCTGGATTTTCAATTTGCTATCTTAACCCTTTCATTCTCCTTCATAAATGAATCTTTCACAGCTTGATGAATGATGATTGATCATTTTCCGAATTTCATAAACTTGACTTAAAATGATAATCAAAACATTTTCAGATTTATCGGGTGATATATTTCATTTTCTAAGCCTCATGAATCAAATATGTTTGATATACTTGATAAATCACCACTCTTACATTTTTTTATATATACTTCACCTCCTTTTTATTGATGACAAAGGGGGAGAAGAATATGCAAACAAATTGATGACATGTGCAAATGATTTGATAAAAGTCTTGCATGCATCATATTGAGAATAATATAACAAATAAATTATCAAATATCTTATATGTGTTATATTACGATTCAATTGCTTTTGCCATGCTTTATAATTAAAAATTGGCTAATATCTTTAAAAGCAATCGTAATAAAATTTATATCATATCAAAATGTATGACATGTATGGCAAATGCTGTAGACTTTTGAAAAATTCGCTATCATATCATGTATAATAAATTGGTATCCTTCATTGGAATGGTAAGTTATCATCTCATAATGTATTGCTCAATTGACATCATACCTTGCATTTGTATCAATATCATTTGATCCATATTTTATTTCAAATTAAAATTGGTATTTCTTATCGAAATGATAAATGTCTATTATCATTCGATTTGAAATTAATTATCATGTCTTGATATTATGAAAACAATGAAGTTTCATATTTATAAATAAAAGCTCATGCTTGTTGAGCATAATGATAAGTTCAATGGATGGAGCTTATCGGTTTCAGCTTGAATTCAAAGAGATTGAATTCAAGCGTTTTTACCTTCTCATAATATGGCATATAGATAGGGGGAGTTAAGATTAACTGCATCATCAATTGATTGTCATCATCAAAAAGGGGAAGATTGTTGAATCTCAGATTTTGATGATGAAGTCAATTGATAAATTATTTGTTCTAATCTATATTGTTAAGATAAGTGTGCAAGATTAACTATTATAGCAAGAAAACATAAAGCGATTTACCGAGGTCAAGTTCATTAGGAGTTCGAGAGTTCACCAGAAGTCCGAAGGATCATCGGAAGTACTATCGGAATTAACCGAGATAGAATCAGGGACTTGCCGAAGGTTTTGGAAGTTCACCGAAAAAATCATCGAGGTTCGCGGAGATCACCGAGAAGGTTCGGAAGCTTGCCAAAGACTCGTCAAACTCATCACAAAATCCGAGAGCCTATTGGGAGTCCGTTGGAAGAAATCCGAGGGAGTGTCGGAAGTCCACCAGAAGTTCGCCAGAAGAAGACTTGAAGATGTCGGTTTAAAATTGCTTAGAATTATGTTTTAATTTCATAATTAGTATGTAATTAGGGTAAGAATTAAGTAATAATCCTATTAAACCCTGGTAGGAGATAATTGGGCCATAATTGGGCTGATTTGGGCCGAAGTCAGGGCCCATTTAGCCTTGCTAAAATCAACCTGGCGGTGGCACCGCCCCAGGTCAGCGGTAGTATCGTTGGTAGTTATTACCTGTCAATAGTGGTGCCGCTTAGTAGGCGATGGTACCGCCAGTGTCAGACGGTAGTACCACTAGTAACCTGGAAAACCGAGAAGATTCAAATTTGGGCTCCAAATTTAAATGCACTTGGAGGCTATAAAAATCCCTCCCATCCCTGGGTTACTGCATGCAAGCACATACACCTTGAAAGCCGAAAAAACTCTGTTCAAATCTCTAAAAATCCCTTCTTAAGTTTTCTCTTGTGTTCGATTCAAAAGAAAGGAGTGAGTGCTTGTAAGGGTTGTCTCCTAGGCTCGTCAAAAGGAGAAAGCACCGTAAAAGGGAATTAGTCTTCGCCCTTGGAAGGAAGACACCTAGTAAAAAGCTGGTGGCCTCAAGAGAAGAGGAATCGAGAGTGGACGTAGGTCGTATGACCAAACCACTATAAAAATTCTGGTTTGCATTTCAATATTGTTATTTACATTTCTGCAAACTGGTTCATTTACTTACTCCGCTTCCTCCTCACTTTTTTACGAATCATTTTAAGTTTATACGCAATCGAAACTGGATTTCATCGAAAAGTATTTTTGTTGCACAAAGATTCTGAAGTTGTTTTAAATTGCCAAAATGTTATCTTTATTAACCGCTGCACTAATTCACCTCCTCTCTCTTAGTGTCGTTCGATCCCTAACAGTAAAGTCCATGAATAAAATCTATGAATGTCGTTTCTATCAAATAAAATTTGTGAACACTATTTCTATTAAATAAAATTCATGAAATGCTATTTCTATCAAATAAAATGCATTCATAATCATTGCTAAAATTTGTACAAGCATAAAATCCATGAATGATACATTAGTTAATAAAATCCATAAATGGGGGGAGGGTTCTAAGAGTTTCAAAAGTCATCAAATGATAGAGCAAGGGTATCAAAAATTTATGAAATAAACTCAATACTAAGATAAGAGGAAGATGATACAAAATAAATTCGATAAAAGCTCCATTGACGAAAGATCAAAAAAGTTCAAAAAAAAAATACAAGAAACTCATGCATCTGGATAATTTAACATGTTTAATTAGTGCATCATATGAAACTTAAGAGGAAATGTGTACCATTACAACATAGAGAATATAATGAGAGTTAAGAAGTGCATTACAACTCATAAAGTCATAGTACATAAGAAGTACAACATGGAGTTCTTAAAAATACAAGGTACTCATCGGGTGGTACACCAATGTGTCTGAACAAGGTATTAAGTTCACAATGAAATTGTCGCACTTCAGTTAAGATCTTATCTTGTTGCAATTTAAGTTTAACTTTCTATGATTCAAGTTGACCTAATCCAGTCATTATAGGGTCGGCAAATGATGAAGGTGTTGGATCCATCGGTGCTGCCTCAAAGAGACTAGTGAGAGAAGATTGATTACTCCTAAATATAGGTATTTCAGGTTTTGGTTCAGGAGGGGGAGGATCGGTTCTTCTTGGTAGCCTAGTCCAAAATTTCATTTCTTAGTGTACACCTTAATCATCTTAGTAGATTTCTATTGATTACATTAAATCTATCTACCTTTATTGTCTCCTCATTTGGTAGTATCATAATGTCATGTGCATGCATTAGCCTTATGATTAAACCACCATATAGAAGCATTAAATCTTTAGTTGATATGTCGATCATGTTTTATTATATTAAGTATCCAAAGCAATTTTGATATCCGGCCATAATCTAATACATTGTTCTTAACTCCATTTGATTTACCTCATCATAATGATATTGTTTTGAAAGCAAAATACTTATTATGATATGATGAAGTACTTTAGAATTAAAGAGCAGCATACGTTCATAACTTTTAGGAATGATTGACAAGTTTGGGTTTCCAAAAATGATACCTAAGGTTTTGAAGTAGGTGATTCCAATTGCATTTAAGTCTCATTGATGTTAGGACTCTAGCTATGAGAGTCCTAATTTGGTTTTATTGATAAGGGCATTCATGTAAATCCTATCTAGCCAACCCCTATTAAAGAGGTGAAGAGGCCGACTAGGTTAGGGTTAGGTTGCTTCTTCGAAAAGAAGTCCTATTAGAGAAAGAGTCCTATTAAAAGTAAGAGTCCAATTAGGAAAAGAGTCATATTAGAATTAGGAGTCCTATTAGGAAAAGAGTCCTATTAGAAGTAGGAGTCCTATTAGGGAAAGAGTCCTATTAGAATTAGGAGTCCTACTAGAGAAGGAGTCCTAATTAGAAGTTGGTTAGAAGTAGGAGTCTTGAGTAAGAGTCCTATTAGGAGTTGGGGTTTAGAAGCCCTATAAATAGCAATATATTCATCCTCTTTTCATCAATGAATATATCAATCTTTTAGCAGCCTTTGAGTAGCAACTTGGAGGAAGGAACCCCAATAGAGTTCCAATGAGGCCGATCCCCTATAGAGATCAACCCCAAGCTTAGAATCCACAAGGGTTCTATCACTTGGTATTAGAGTAGCATTCTTAGTGTCTCGCTGCCCTTCCACAGCCATCCACCAGCCCTCCACAACCGCCTAAAGCAATTCCCACAATTTCTTAGAAGATCAACGCTGAATTCTGCCGTCATCTCCACCAATGTAGGTTATCTTTTGATCTTCCTGTGAATTGCAACAGGATCTGGTTATCTACCTTACTGCTGCTGCAATTTAGTTATTGTTATTCAAAATAATCCAAAAAATTTGTTCTTATATTGCTGCATAAACTTTTCGTCATAAAGTTTTCATCTCTACAACGAAAGTTGCACTACAGAATTTCAGCTGCATAGCACTGTCTTTTTGATCTTGCTACTGCATTTTTTTGATCCAAATCTCTATGAAATTTTTACGATGGCTTTGACACTTCCTAACAGTGGTTTTCCCTTTGGTTGTCAAAAAATTCTCAATATAAACCACTTATCTTTTACGTCCAAACTGCTACACTTTAGACGTAAAAATCTGCTATAATACCTCTCCGTGATCCTCAATTTTGCCGAACCTCTTGCTATCGTTTCTTTCTACGAAATTTTTAACAACATTATCTCTTCCTTATCAATAGATCCCCTTTGAGTTTTACTTGAATCTCTTTTGAAAATTTCTAAAAAAAATTACATCTTTACTGCTGGAATTTTTTTGGCGAAAAATCTGGTGTTACACCTTTGTCCTTTTTTCTTCTCCGTAACCTACCAAACCCTAGCCACCTTGCTGCCACAAGCCAAGATGTCTTTGGGGTATCCCTCTAGCCTTAAGACGCAGCCATCATAACCTAGTTTCATAACCCTAAGAGCATCAAAAACCACAGCCCAAAACAGTAAACCATTATAGCTGAACCCTTCAATCACCGATCTATTGTCCGAACCTTCCACTAACCCATGCCATTAACCCATCAACAGAAAAAAGACAAGGGCATCTCTGATCTACAGGCATATGCTATGGCTTTTCAAGATCCAATTGATGCCAAATTTGAATCATGGGAATGTCGGATTGAATCAAGGCTTGAATCGCGCTTGGAAGACAAATTGTGCGCTTTGTTTGCAGAATTTAGAATTGGACAACCACCGAGTCCAACCAAACTACAACAAGGAGAGAATTTAGAAAGGACCCCAGAGAAGGAGGGACAGCCCTTGGACATACTTCAGCCACGCATGAGGGTGGACTTCCCACGATGGGAAGAAGGAGACCCGGCGGGGTGGATTTCACGCGCCGAACGTTACTTTCACTACTACCGAACGTCGGATAATGCTATGGTAGAGATTGCTGTCATCCACCTTGAAGGAGATGCTATTCAATGGTACAATTGGTTAGAATATAATCATGGGGCTCCGACATGGAATCAATTTAAGAATGCACTGCTGAACCGTTTCGGACCTACGGAGTATGAAAATATCGACGGCCAACTCGCAAAGATTCGACAAACCTCTACGATTCAAGAGTACCAAACTAGATTGGAGAAGCTATCCTACCTTGCTCATAATTGGATTGACCATCAATTGTTAGGAACATTTATCGTAGGACTCAAGCCAGAGATAAAAGGGGAAGTTAAGGCGCGACAGCCCCGTACCATGATGGCTGCGATTTCTTTTGCCCGAATACAAGAAGAACAGCTCAGCTAAGATGCTCGGAGGATGAGCATCACTCCTAGAACCTCAACATATAAACCCCCTTCTGCTCCCAGCTATCCTTCGCTGCCCAAAAAATTGACAAGAGAAGAACTACGTGATCGATCAGCAAAGGGTCTTTGTTGGCATTGCGATGGCGTGGAACCGCGATCATCGCTGCAAAGAACGCCTCCTATTGATTGAACCTCTTGAAGACATGGAGGAGGAGGTCCAAGGGCATGAGGAAGAGGTCACGGATGAAGAACAGCAGCCAATTGATATTATGATGCATGCCCTTGCCAGTTACGTGAACCCGCAAATAATGAAAGTGGGAGGATTTCTAAAGCAACAACTGATCACCATTCTTATTGACACCGGGAGCACTAATAATTTTATGAACAGTAAGTTGCTGTCCGGATAGCCTTACCTATTGAGAATTGTAACAGGTTCGATGTTAAAGTCGCAGATGGACGAATTTTGAAGTGTGATCGTAGGTGCCCACGAGTGAAACTGTTGCTGCAGGACCAAGAGATAATTGCATATTTTTTCCTCCTCTCTCTCAATGATTATGAGACCGTGCTTAGCATCGAATGGTTGAAAACATTAGGTGATGTTTCTTGGAATTTTTTAAAATTAATTATCAAATTTTGCAGTAAGGGGAAACAAGTGATATTGTGCGGGAAATGTGGGGGCGACGTAACGACAATTTGCACATAATTAATGGAGAAAGTTTTGCACAAAGCATTCAGCGGCTTTTTGGTACAACTTGAGCAACAATCTAAGGAAGAGCCAACCAAATTTGAAGATCCAAACCTACTTCCCTTGCTTGCTGAATTTTTAGATATATTTGACGAACCACGCAGCCTACCTCCTAACCGCCGGCATGATCAACATATACCGATTCTTACAGGCAAACCTCCAGCAAATACTCGACCATATCAGTATCCACATCTCCAAAAAGATGAAATAGAAAGGATTATAAAAGAGATGCTTGAAATAGGAGTTATTCAGCCAAGTTGTAGCCCCTACTCTTCACCGGTGCTCCTCGTACGAAAGAAAGACAGACCATGGTGAATATGCATTGATTACCGAGCTCTCAATGGCATAATCGTCAAGGACAAGTATCCTATTCCAGTAGTAGATGAATTGCTTGATGAATTAAAGGGAGCATGAGTCTTCACAAAGCTGAAACTTTGATCCGGGTATCATTAAATACGAGTGTGCGAAGAAGACATCTGCGCCTTTCGAGCGCTGCTTGGTCACTATAAATTTCTGGTAATGCCCTTTGGTTTCACCAATGCTCCCTCCACCTTCCAGAGCCTTATGAATGATATTTTCTAGAATTATCTTTGAAAGTTAGTGCTAGTTTTCTTTGACGATATCCTTATTTACAACCTTTCTCTTGAAAGTCATATTCAGCACTTACGACTTGTTTTGATAATTTTGCAAGAACATGTTCTTTTTGTCAAAAAAATGAAGTGCAACTTTCTTCAACAAAAGGTGGAATATCTTGGGCATATTATATCAGAGGAAGGGGTGGCAGTGGACCCCACCAAAATTGAAGCAATGCAGAACTGGCCAACCCCGAGGAACATAAAATCGCTGCGCAGCTTTCTTGGTTTAACAGGTTACTACCGTAAGTTCGCGAAAAACTATGGAAAGATCAGTGCACCCCTTACTTCCTTGCTGAAAAGAGATGCTTTCCAGTGGTCGGACAAAGCCACCACCGCCTTCGATGAACTTAAAGTCGCAATGATAACAATGCCCGTACTAGCGTTACCCGACTTCGGCAAGACTTTTATTATTGAAGCCGATGCCTCCGGAGTCGGAATTGGTGTTGTACTAATGAAAGATGGCTGCCCCCTCACTTATATAAGTAAGGCGTTATCTCCTTCCCATCTCAAGATGAGTATTTACGACAAGGAGATTCTCGCGATTGTGCATGCGATGGCCAAATGGAGATCGTACTTGATCGGGCGACGCTTTCAAATCAAGACCGATCATAAAAGCCTAAAATATTTCTTGGAGCAAAAGATATCTTCCCCTGAGTGGCAAAAATGGGTAATAAAGCTTCTTGGATATGATTATAAAATAACTTACAAAAGAGGGAAAGAGAATGTTGTTACAGATGTACTTTCATGGCTACCCGAGCAAGGTAAATTTTTGGCCATTTCACTTTCAACTAGTGACTTCCCTAAGGATATTAGGAGGGAATGGCAAGATGATCCGAAGACCAGAGCATCTATGAAGCTTTCACCTCGGTTCTATGGATCCTACCAGATTTTGGAGCACATCGGAATAGTAGCATACAGATTTGACTTACCCGCCAGCCCTCGAATCCATCTAGTCTTCCATGTGTCGTGTTTGAAACTCAAGTTGGGACAAAACGAGATAGCCCAAAGCCATCTACCAAATATGACTACCCAAGGAGAGCTCCAAATCAAACCAAGTGCTATTATTGATCGATAGATCATGACTCAACGACAATGACCCGCTATTGAAGTGTTAATACTGTAGGCAAACCTACTAGTAGAAGATGCCACTTGAGAGAACTATGATGACTTAAAGATTAAATTCTCAGAATTCATGAAACGTAAGCCTCGAGGACAAGGCTAATTTGAAGAGGGCGGGTCTATTATGACTCTAGCTATGAGAGTCCTAATTTGGTTTCATTGATAAGGGCATTCATGTAAATCCAATCTAGTTGACCCCTATTAAAGAGGTAAAGAGGCCGGCTAGGTTAGGGTTGGGTTGCTTCTTAGAAAAGGAGTCCTATTAGAAATATGAGTCCTATTAGAGAAAGAGTCCTATTAGAAGTAGGAGTCCTATTAGGAAAAGAGTCCTATTAGAATTAGGAGTCCTAGTAGGAAAGGAGTCCTATTAGAAGTAGGAGTCCTATTAGGGAAAGAGTCCTATTAGAATTAGGAGTCCTAATTAGAAGTTGGTTAGAAGTAAGAGTCTTGAGTAAGAGTCTTATTAGGAGTTGGGGTTTAGAAGCCCTATAAATAGCCATGTATTCATACGCTTTTCATCAATGAATAGATCAATCTTTTAGCAGCCTTTGAGCAGCAACTTGGAGGAAGGAACTCTTATAGAGTTCCAAGGAGGCCGATCACCTATAGAGATCAACACCAAGCTTAGAATCCACAAGGGTTCTATCACTTGGTATCAGAGCAGCATTCTTAGTGTCTCACTGCCCTTCCACTGCCATCCACCAGCCCTCCACAATCACCCAAAGTAATTCCCACAATTGCTTAGAAGATCATCACTGAATTTCGCCGTCATCTCCACCACCGTAGATCATCTTTTGATCTTCTCGTGAATTGCAACAGGTTCTAGTTATCTACCTTAATGCTGCTATAATTTAGTTATCCTTATTCAAAAAAATCCAAAAAATTCGTTCCTATATTGCTGCATAAACTTTTCATCGCAAAGTTTTCATCTCTACAACGAAAGTTGCACTACATAATTTCAGCCGCATAGCACTATCTTTTTTATCTTGCTACTGCATTTTTTCGATCCAAATCTCTATGAAAATTTTACGATGGGTTTGACACTTCCTAACAGTGGTTTTCCCTTTGGTTTTGTCAAAAAATTCTCAATATAAACCACTTATCTTTTACGTCCAAACTGCTGTACTTTAGACGTAAAAATCTGCTATAATACCTCTCTGTGATCCTCAATTTTGCCGAACCTCTTGCTATCGTTTCTTTCTATGAAATTTTTAACAGCATTATCTCTTCCTTATCAGTAGATCCCCTTTGAGTTTTACTTGAGTCTCTTTTAAAAATTTCTAAAAAAAATTACATCTTTACTGCTGGAATTTTTTTGGCGAAAAATTTGGTGTTATACCTTTGTCCTTTTTTCTTCTCGGTAACCTACCAAACCCTAGCCACCTTGCTACCACAAGCCAAGATGTCTTTGGGGCATCCCTCTAGCCTTAAGACGCAGCCATCATAACTTAGTTTCATAATCCTAACAGCATCAAAAACCACAGCCCAAAACAGTAAACCATTATAGCTGAACCCTTCAATCACCGATCTATTGTCCGAACCTTCCACCAACCCATGCCATTAACCCGTGAACAGAAAAAAGACAAGGGTATCTCTGATCTATAGGCATATGTTATGGCTTCTCAAGATCCAATTGATACCAAATTTGAAGCATGGGAATCTCGGATTGAATCACGGCTTGAATCGCGCTTGGAAAACAAATTGTGCGCTTTGTTTGTAGAATTCAGAATTGGACAACCACCGAGTCCAACCAAACTGCAACAATGAGAGAATTTAGAAAGGACCCTAGAGAAGGAGAGACAGCCCTTGTCCATGCTTCAGCCATGCATGAGGGTGGACTTCCCACGATGGGAAGAAGGAGACCCAGCGGGGTGGATTTCGCGCGCCGAATGTTACTTTCGCTACTACCGAACGTCGGATAATGCTATGGTGGATATTACTGTCATCCACCTTGAAGGAGATGCTATTCAATGGTACAATTGGCTGGAATATAATCATGGGGCTCTGACATGGAATCAATTTAAGAATACACTGCTGAACCGTTTCGGACCTACGAAGTATAAAAATATCGATGGCCAACTCGTAAAGATTCGACAAACCTCTACGATTCAAGAGTACCAAATCAGGTTTGAGAAGCTATCCTACCTTGCTCATGATTGGACTAATCGACAATTATTAGGAACATTTATCGAAGGACTCAAGCCAGAGATAAAAGGGGAAGTTAAGGTTCGATAGCCCCGTACCGTGATGGTTGCGATTTCTTTTGCCTGAATATAAGAAGAACGGCTAAGCCAAGATATTTGGAGGATAAGCACCACTCCTAGAACCTCAACAAATAAACCCCCTTCTGCTCCCAGCCGTCCTTCACTGCCCAAAAAATTGACAAGAGAAGAACTACGTGACCGATCAGCAAAGGGTCTTTGTTGGCATTGCGACAAGCCGTGGAACTGCGATCATCACTGCAAAAGGGGCCACCTCCTATTGATTGAACCTCTTGAAGACATAGAGGAGGAGGTCCAGGAGCATGAGGAAGAGGTCACGGATGAAGAACAGTAGCCAATTGATATTACGATGCATGCCCTTGCCGGTTACGCGAACCCGAAACAATGAAAGTGGGAGGATTTCTGAAGCAACAACTGATCACCGTTCTTATTAACACCGGGAGCACTAATAATTTAATGAATAGTAAGGTTGCTATCTGGATGGCCTTACCTATTGAAAATTGTAGCAGGTTCGATGTTAAAGTTGCAGATGGACAAATTTTGAAGTGTAATCATAGGTGCCCATGAGTGAAACTATTGCTACAGGACCTAGAGATAATTGTAGATTTTTTCCTCCTCTCTCTCTCGATAATTATGAGGCCGTACTTGGCAACGAATGGTTGACAACATTAGATGATGTTTCTTAAATTTTTTTGAAATTAATTATGAAATTTTACAGTAAGGGGAACAGGTGATACTGTGTGGGAAACGTGGGGGCGACGTAACGATAATTTGCACACAGCGAATGAAAAAAGTTTTGCACAAAGCATACAGCGGCTTTTTGGTACAACATGAGCAGCAATCTAAGGGAGAGCCAACCAAATTTGAAGATCCAAACCTACTTCCCTTGCTTGTTGAATTTTCAGATATATTTGACGAACCACATAGCCTACCTCCTAACCGCCGGCATGATCAACATATACCAATTCTTCCAGGCAAACCTCCAGCAAATACTCGACCATATCAGTATCCACATCTCCAAAAAGATGAAATAGAAAGGATTGTAAATGAGATGCTTGAAACAGGAGTTATTCAGCCAAGTTGCAGCCCCTACTCTTCACCGGTGCTCCTCGTACAAAAGAAAGACAGAACATGGCGAATGTGTGTTGATTACCGAGCTCTCAATGGCATAACCGTCAAGGACAAGTATCCTATTCCAGTAGTAGATGAATTGCTTGATGAATTAAAGGGAGCACGAGTCTTCACAAAACTGGACCTTCGATCTGGGCATCATCAAATATGAGTGTACGAAGAAGACATACCGAAAACTACTTTTCAAACGCACTACGGTCACTAAGAATTTCTGGTAATGCCCTTTGGTCTCACCAATGCTCCCTCCACCTTCTAGAGCCTTATGAATGATATTTTCCAAAATTATCTTTGAAAGTTTGTGCTAGTTTTCTTTGATAATATCCTTATTTACAGCTCTTCTCTTGAAAGTCATATTCAGCACTTACGACTTGTTTTGATAATTTTGCGAGAACATGTTCTTTTTGTCAAAAAAACGAAGTGCAGCTTTCTTCAACAAAAGGTGGAATATCTTGGGCATATCATATCAGAGGAAGGGGTGGCAGTGGACCCATCCAAAATTGAAGCAATGCAGAACTGGCCAACCCCGAGGAACATAAAATCACTGCGTAGCTTTCTTGGTTTATCAGGTTACTACCTTAAGTTCGTGAAAAACTATGGAAAGATTACTAGTTATAGGTGCCCAACAAGCCAATCACATGAGTGATTGCACCTGTAAGACATTGTGTCAATCTCTTTGCTTATGATTATTGGCATTATCTCACATTATCTAGATGTATATTGTGATATCCTTAGATCTGTGCAATGGGAATTAGATCGTGATGAGATTACGATAATGAGATCGATTCACCTTTAAACACAAACCCTAAAATATCCTAGTCATAGGTTACTCGAGAAGGAAATCGAGATAACCGGATAGACTGGTGTGCTGTATACCTGTTCATATGATGGAGGTAGCTGGTCTCATAGCTACTCGTGTGGGGACACTAAGGGTACAGTGCAGATGCTCATTGGAGAATGAGTTCACTAATTGATCCACCTACGGAATGCTGGATGGTTAATGATACCTCACGTCAGACAGCGATTCCGTAGTCCCAGTAGTGTATCTAGTCCTTAGACTTGAGACACCAAGGATGTCCTGTATGAGTACTCCACTCTTTGATAACGGACTTATAGGTTTGAAAATCTCCAGATCTAGTATAGCCGGTCATCGGGAGTGGTAGCTAACCTTACGAGAGCTATTGAGTGTCAATAGAGGATCATCCACTCTCGGTATCATGAGAGGAATATCTCGTGTCCTTGCTCGAACAAATCCTTGGCCAAGGTTATTCGGATTGAGAGGGAAAGAGTTCTCCAGGAGAATCTGACAAGAGCAAGACTCAAGGAGAGACCGTATGGGCCTGACAGCACCATGCCCGATATAGGGTCTTTGGGATATTAGATGGATGAGAGATTATAGATACATGGTAATTGAGGACATATAGGTCTAAAGGATTGGATTCCCCTATATCGTCTGGGGGCCACGGCGTAGTGGCCTAGTACGTCCGTAGTCGATGAGTTGGTTGAATTATTATAGAGATAATAATTCAATATGTCAGAAGGAGTTCTGACAAGTATAACTCACGGCTAGCTTGATATTGGGCCTAGAGGGTCACACACATATAGTAGGTATTGCGACGAGTAGAGGTTCGGATATGAGATATCCGCTGAACCCCCTATCTTATTGGATATCCATTAAGCCCCTGAATTATTGGATCCTGAGATGAGATCCAATAATTGCTAATAAGAGATTATTGGGTAGAAACCCACTAATCCAAGAGGCTTAGGTAATTGGATAAAGATCTAATACCCAATAGGGCAAAAGATCCATTAGGGTTTTTCATGGGGCCTCTACAAATAGGAGGGAACCAGAGCTCTATAGGCTGAGGATTTTTGGTAGTCACCTTCTATTCGCCTCTCCCCAAAGAGAGAGGTGCATCGTCGCAATCCCTTCTGTGTAGATACCGCTAGAGAGGAGGACCCTTGACCTCCTTCATCCTCTCCCACAAATCTGTAGGAATTCAGGGATATATAATCTCCCTATGTATCTTCTTTTACACGTGCAGTTTTGCGGATTTATTTTTGACATACCGATCTTCGCACGATGATGAAAACTTTCTACGGGAAATCTGAGGTGTTTTATTTTCTGTTCTTCCGCTGCGCATGTGATGTCGCTCCCCTTGTGGATTTCCCAATAGTGGTATCAGAGCTAGGTTGTTCGTGCAAAAATCGGATCTTAAACTGCGTGTGTTCTGTTTTAGATCTGCTTTTGACGCCAAAATCGTTGGCGTAAAAGGGCCAGGAAGGGCAGCAACTGTTGCTGCCCTTGCTGCGCTCGTGCAACGGCCACGAGGCTGCTTGCAGCCTTACTGCCTGCACAAGCAACAACCGTTGCCCGACGGGATGCAGCCGTGGCGGCGCCTACGCTAGCGGCACGACCACGCGGGCACCACGCGCCGCGTGGGCGGCGCCTACGGCAGCTGCGCTGGCAACGCCGTAGGCGCCGCGCCAGCCGCGGGCGCTCGCTGTAGGGCAATGGTGGGGCTGCCCGCAGGAAGCAGCGCGCCGCCACCCCGTGTCGGCGCGACAGAGCACGCGCGCCGCCGCCACGACAGCGCTCTCCCGCGGGGCACTCGCAAGGCAGGTGCCATGCGGCGAGGCGGCGAGGCAGCAGGGTTTTAGGGTAAAAGATGATTTTGCCCCTCGAAATTTCAGAAATTCCAAATTTTGTCCCTTTTGACAGAATTACCAAAATACCCTTTAGGCCAAATTATCAAAATACCCCTGAGAATTCAAAATTTCCCTTTGTATCCTTGATTTTAAAAAATTAAATATGTTAATTAAATAGTTTAATTAACTATTATTTTTATCTAGTAGTCCTATAAAATAATATATACATGCGATATATGATGTGGACAGATGATCATGGACCTATGATGTGATGTGTGTACATCCGAGCCTCTATTTTTCTTGTTTATTATCGGGCCTGCGTGCTTGTAATTATGTTGTAATTATATGAGGAGGCGCAGCGGTAGCATGACTCACGAGGCCAAGACGGACGATCCGACGCATAAAGATGTGTTGAGATGCCGACGGATCCGACGAAGCAAGATGGACGATCAAAGGGCATAGAGATGCGCCAAAGTACACATAGATCTTGATGTGAGTGATTGGGCCCACTGGCTCGGGCCTCATCACATTAGGATGTGGTCCATGATCATCTGGTGTGATTGCTCATGTGATGTGTGATTAGATATACACCTACTAGATATGTTTATATATATTTGCATGCGATGTAGATACATATATTAAATAAGTATGTGTGTGACACATTATATTAGGAGACCAAACCAAAATTCCCTCTATTAATAATATTAAGTCGGTACACGTGAGACAATTAGATTGACCCACGTGGCTTTACATCGTTATAGCTAGGAGCCGATTCCCGATGTAGGTTGAGTTGGCCGAGTCCCTCGAGACTCACCTATATCGTGTCTCACCATCTTATCTATAACATAGAGATGTCATAGGTGACCTGAGGACATGGTATGCTTGGTCAAGTCCCTCGAGAGTATATCACCTAATCAGACTCATCTGGTAACGATGTTAATGACTTAACCGAACATCATGGTTGGTCGAGTCCCTCGAGGCCATGGTGGTTCGGAGGCCGAACAGGACGGGAATCACAAGGAGTTGTGATTAGCAAGAGTTGTCTACCTTTACGGACTTAACGTGATTGGTCGAGTCCCTCGAGGTTACGTTAAGATGCCGATTGGATCCTGATCCCCACTAGAGATCCGCTAGGGGTCTCCGATTCACATACCGGAGGGTGTTATGTGTCTCATGAAAAATTAGTGGGAGTACATTAAGATAGAAGTCTTTATCTTAATTGTTTAAATTTCTGTAAAGTCTACATGTTATTTATTTCTGCTACATCTTTTATTTCAGAAAAATATCGCTTTCAAATCCTTTACGTGGCATACTTGATGCCAACCGCCTTACTGGTCCAAATTATACGGATTGGCTTCGCAATCTGAGAATCATTCTCATGACGAAAAAAATCACATATGTCCTTGATACAGTGATCCCTACGCCCGACGAAGGGGCAAGCGAGGATGAGATCGCTCGTTATGTGAAGTACTTAGATGATTCCACTCATGCTCAGTGTTATATGTTGGCCTCTATGACTATTGAGTTACAGAGATAACATAAAAATATAGATGCTAATTCCATACTCCTACATCTCCGCAAACTGTTTGAGGAACAGGGAAGAACTCAATGATATGAGATATTAAAGAGTCTTTTCCGTACTAGGATGACTGAGGGGACACCGGTTCAGAACCATGTCCTTAAGATAATTGAGTGGATCGAGAAACTCATAGGTCTAGGAATGGTCCTAGAGGATAACCTATGTGTGGATCTTATACTTCGGTCCCTACCAGATTCCTTTTCTCAGTTCATAATAAATTTTTATATGAACAAACTTGAGGTGACCCTCTTAGAGCTCCTCAATATGTTAAGAGAAGCAGAAAGCACCATCAAGAAAGAGAAGCTGGTTCTCTACACTAGTAAGACCATAAAGAAAAGAAAGACTGAGAAGACCCTTAAGAAGGGCAAGGGCAAAATGAGTAAGGCAAAGGTTGCTAAGAAAGACCTAACAAAGGACAAAGACCAGTGCTTCCTCTATGGTAAAGATGGGCACTAGAAGAGGAACTACAAAGAGTACCTTGTAGAGAGAGCGAAACAGAAGCTTGGAGAAGCTTCAGGTACATTTATGATCAGTCTCTATTTGTTAGAACCTTATGATAACACATGGGTATTGGATACCCAGAGTGATTATCATATTTGCAATTCGTTGCAGGTTCTGGCAGAACCTAGGAGATTGAACAGAGATGAGATGGACCTTAAGATGGGCAATGGAGCATAGGTTGCTACAGTGGCTATTAGCAAGGTCACCTTACATCTGCCTGGTGGAGCTATTATTGCATTAGATGCATGCTATTATGTTCCTTCTATTATCAAAAATATTATTTCCATTTCATATTTGACAGTTATTGGATATAAATTAGTTTTTGATAACAATGATTGTTCAATAATATTAGATGATGAGATCATCACGAGAGGAACATTGCATAATGGTTTATATATGCTAGATACAACTCCACATATCATGAGTGTAAGAAAGTCTAAGAGGAAACGAGAAGTGAAGAACCAAATAGGAAAAAGTATTAAAACCCTTCGATTAGATCGAGGAGGTGAGTACTTGAGTACAAAGTTCACCCAATTCCTCAAAGACCATGGGATTTGATCCCAATGGACACCTCCTTATATACCATAGCTTAATGGTATATCAAAAAGGGAGGATTCGCACACTGTTAGACATGGTGCGTTCCATGATGTGTTTCACCGACCTACCCATCTTATTCTGGGGATATGCCCTAGAGACCGCAGCTTACCTTTTGAACAGAATTCAAACCAAGTCAGTGATGTTTACTCCATATGAGATATGGAATGGGAAGAAGCCCGATCTTAAGATTGTTAAGATTTGAGGCTGCCCTGCCCACATTAAGAGACACAACCCTAACAAGTTGGAATCTAGGACGGAACGGTGCAAGTTCGTGGGATACCCCAAGGAAACTTGTGGGTATTATTTCTATCACCCTGAGGACCGAAAGGTCTTTGTAGCCAAGAGAGCAGTGTTCATTGAGAAGGAACACATTCTTGGTAAAGACAGTTGGAGCATGATAGAGTTGAACGAGATTGGAGAACCTAACTCAAGAACCATTCCAGAATCTGTTCAGATACCTAACACACAAGTTCCAACTTTACGTAGGTCCGATAGAGTATCTCATCCTCGTGAGAGATATGTGGGACATATCAGAGGAGAGGAAGTTGAGGATATTGATGCTCAAACCTACGAAGAGGCTATTATGAGCATAGACTTCGGGAAATGGCAAGAAGCCATGAATTTAGAAATGGATTCCATGTACTCCAACAAGATTTGGAACCTAGTTGATGCACCCGAGGGTATTGTACCCATTGGTTGCAAGTGGATCTTCAAAAAGAAGATTGGAGTAGATGGAAAGGTAGAGACCTATGAAGCAAGGCTAATGGCTAAAGGGTATCCTCAAAGGTAAGGTATTGACTATGATGAAACTTTCTCACCTGTAGCCATACTAAAATCCATTCGAATTCTATTGGCTATTGCAGCATACTATGATTATGAGATCTAGCAGATGGACGTCAAAACTGCATTCCTCAATGGCAACCTCGAGGAGGAGGTGTATATGATACAGCCTGAGGGATTCGTGTCCAGGGATAATCTAGATAAGGTGTGCAGGTTGCTTAGGTCCATTTATGGATTGACGCAAGCTTCCCGAAGTTGGAACATAAGATTTGATGAGGCGATCAGATCTTATGACTTCGTTAAGAATGAAAATGAACCTTGTGTGTACAGGAAATTAAGTAGGAGCACTATCACCTTTTTGGTATTATATGTGGATGACATCCTGATCATTGGGAATGATGTAGGAATGCTCTCTACAGTAAAGACTTGGTTATCTAGGCACTTCTCCATGAAGGACTCAGGGGAAGCATCCTGTATATTGGGGATACTGATCTATAGAGATAGATCCAAGAGGATGCTTGGCTTGTCCTAGTCTAGGTATATAGACACCATTATCAAAAGGTTTGGCAAGGAAAATTCTAAGAGATGTCTCATACCAATGAGACATGGAATATCACTTTCTAGGAGTATGTCCCCAAAGACTCCTGAAGAAAGGGCACACATGGATATGATGTCATATGCATCAGCAATAGGATCTATCATGTATGCTATGCTATGTACCATGCCTGATATAGCACATGCTCTGAGTGTCATGAGCACATATCAAGCAGATCCAGGCTTAGAGCACTGGAAAGCAGTAAAAAGTATCCTTAAGTACTTGAGAAGAACTAAGGATCTTTTACTGGTATATGGAGGTAGTAGCCTCAAGGTTGAGGGCTACACGGACTCAAGTTTCTAGTCTGATATTGATGATAGTAAATCTAATTCAAGGTATGTGTTCACCCTGAATGGAGGAGCCATATGCTGGAAGAGTTCGAAGTAAGACACTACTACTGACTCGACCATAGAGACGGAATACATTACTACGGTAGAGGCAGCAAAGGAGGGAGTCTGGATGAAAAAGTTCATCACAGATTTAGGAGTCATGTCGAGCAGTGAGGAGCTGATTCCCTTAAATTATGACAAATATGGGGAGATTACTCAAATAAGAGAACCCGGGTCTCAATAGAAGTGTTCTAAGGAGGTTCCAACTTATTAGAGAGATT
This sequence comes from Musa troglodytarum, assembly GCA_023547065.1. Classification (NCBI taxonomy): domain Eukaryota; kingdom Viridiplantae; phylum Streptophyta; class Magnoliopsida; order Zingiberales; family Musaceae; genus Musa; species Musa troglodytarum. The sequence goes on along the minus strand of CP097505.1, from coordinate 31,191,532 downwards.
GTGACCTGAAGAGATGTAGTAATAGAAAGAGTTCCATCCGAAAATAACATTGCAGATCCACTGACAAAGCCATTGACTCAAATTGTCTTTGAACGTCATAGAGGTCTGATGGGGATCAGATATGTTGGTGATTGGCTTTAGGTCAAGTGGGAGATTGCTAGTTATAGGTGCCCAACAAGCCAATCACATGAGTGATTGCACTTGTAAGATGCTGCGTCAATTTCTTTGTTTATGATTATTGGTATTATCTCACATTATCTAGATGTATATTGTGATGTCCTTGGATCTATGCAAATGGGAATTGGATCATGATGAGATTATGATAATGAGATCGATTCACTTTTAAACACAAACCCTAAATTATCCTAGTCATAGGTTACTCGAGAAGGACATCAAGATAACCAGATAGACTGGTGTGCTGTACACCCGTTCATATGATGGAGGTAGCTGGTCTCATAGCTACTCGTGTGGGGACACTAAGGGTATAGTACAGATGCTCATTGGAGAATGAGTTTACTGATTGATCTGCCTACGAAATGCTGGATGGTTAATGATACCTCAAGTTAGACAGCGATTCCGTAGTCCCAGTAGTGTATCTAGTCCTTAGACTTGAGACACCAAGGATGTCTTGTATGAGTACTCCACTCTTTGATACCGGACTTAAAGGTTTGGAAAGCTCCAGATCTAGTACAGTCGGTCATTGGGAGTGGTAGCCAACCTTACGAGGGCTATTGAGTGTCAATAGAGGATCATCCACTCTCAGTATTATGAGAGGAATATCTCATGTGTTCTTGCTCAAACAAATCCTTGGCCAAGGTTATTCGGATTGAGAGGGAAAGAGTTCTCCGAGAGAATCTGACAAGAGCAAGACTCGAGGAGAGACCGTATGGGCCTAACAGCACCATGCCCGGTATAGGGTCTCTGGGATATTAGATGGATGAGAGATTATAGATACATGGTAACTAAGGACAGATAGATCCAAAGGATTAGATTCCCCTGTATCATCTAAGGGCTGCAGCGTAGTGGCCTGGTACATCCGCAGTCGATGAGTTGGGTGAATTATTATAGAGATAATAATTCACTATATCAGAAGGAGTTCTGATAAGTATAACTCTCGGCCAGCTCGATATTGGGCCTAGAGGGTCACACACATATGGTAGGTGTTGCGACGAGTAGAGGTTCGAATATGAGATATCCGCTGAACCCCCTATCTTATTACATATCCATTAAGCCCCTGAATTATTGGATCCTGAGATGAGATCCAATAATTGCTAATAAGAGATTATTGGGTAGAAACCCACTAATCAAAGAGGCTTGGGTAATTAGATGAAGATCCAATACCCAATAGGGCAAAAGATCCATTAGGGTTTTTCAAGGGGCCTCTATAAATAGGAGGGAACCAGAGCTCTATAGGCTGAGGGTTTTTGGTAGCCACCTCCTATTCGCCTCTCCCCAGAGAGAGAGGTGCATCGTCGCAATCCCTGCCGTGTGGATATCGCTAGAGAGGAGGACACTTAACCTCCTTCATCCTCTCCCATAGATCTATAGGAATTCAGGGATATACGATCTCTCTAGGTATCTTATTTTACACGTGTAGTTTTGCAGATTTATCTTTGACGCACCGATCTTCGCACGACGACGAAAACTTTCTATGGGAAATCTGGGGTGTTTTGTTTTCTGTTCTTCTGCTGCGCATGTGATGTTGCTCCCCTTGTGGATTTCCCAACAAAGATCAGTACACCCCTTACTTCCTTGCTGAAAAGAGATGCTTTCCAGTGGTTGGACAAAGCCACCACCGCCTTCGACGAACTTAAAGTCGCAATGATAACAACGCCCGTACTAGCATTACTCGACTTCGGTAAGACTTTTATTATTGAAGCCGATGCCTCCAGAGTTGGAATTGGTGTTGTACAAATGTAAGATGGCCGCCCCCTCACTTATACTAGTAAGGCGTTATCTCCTTCCCATCTCAAGATGACTATTTACGACAAGGAGATTCTCACGATTGTGCATGTGATAGCCAAATGGAGATCGTACTTGATCAGGTGACGCTTTCAAATAAAGACCGACCATAAAAGCCTAAAATATTTATTGGAGCAGAAGATATCTTCCCTTGAGTGGCAAAAATGAGTAACAAAGCTTCTTAGATATGATTATGAAATAATTTATAAAAGGGGGAAAGAGAATGTTGTTATAGATGCACTTTCGTGGCTACCCAATCAAGCTAAATTTTCGACCATTTCACTTTCAACCAGCGACTTCCCTGAGGATATTAGGAGGGAATGGCAAGATGATCTGAGGACCAGAGCATCTATGAAGCTTTCACCTCGGTTCTATGGATCCTACCAGATTTTGGAGCACATCGGAATAGTAGCATATAGATTGGACTTACCCGTCAGCCCTTGAATCCATTTAGTCTTCCATGTGTCGTGTTTGAAGCTCAAGTTAGGACAAAACGAGATAGCCCAAAGCTATCTACCAAATATGACTACCCAATGAGAGCTCTAGATCCAACCAAGTGCCATTATTGATCGACGGATTGTGACTCGACGACAATGACCTGCTATTGAAGTGTTAATACAGTGGGCAAACCTACCAACAGAAGATGCCACTTGGGAGAACTATGATGACTTGAAGATCAAATTCCTAGAATTCTTAGAACGTCAGCCTCGAGGACAAGGCTAATTTGAAGAGGGCGGGTCTGTTAGGACTCTTGCTATGAGAGTCCTAATTTGGTTTCATTGATAAGGGCATTCATGTAAATCTTATCTAGCTGACCCCTATTAAAGCGGTGAAGAGGCTGGCTAAGTTAGGGTTAGGTTGCTTCTTAGAAAAGGAGTCCTATTAAAAATAGGACTCCTATTAGAGAAAGAGTCCTATTAGAAGTAAGAGTCCTATTAGGAAAAGAGTCCTATTAGAATTAGGAGTCCTATTAAGAAAAGAGTCCTATTAGAAGTAGGAGTCCTATTAGGGAAAGAGTCCTATTAGAATTAGGAGTCCTACTAGAGAAGGAGTCCTAATTAGAAGTTGGTTAGAAGTAAGAGTCTTGAGTAAGAGTCCTATTAGGAGTTGGGGTTTAGAAGTCCTATAAATAGTCATGTATTCATCCTCTTTTCATCAATGAATAGATCAATCTTTTAGTAGCCTTTGAGTAGCAACTTGGAGGAAGAAACCCCTATAGAGTTCCAAGGAGGCCGATCCCCTATAGAGATCAACCCCAAGCTTAGAATCCGCAAGGGTTCTAACAATTGACCTCTAAAGTAGCAACATCTTCTCTTTCTCAAAAATTCCTATGAAGTTACAAATTACACTATCCGTAATTGGAATATGACGCCCTAGGAGGTAAGTTAACACATTATTATCTTCATCTACATTCAAATTGTTATAAAATAAATGAATAAGTCTAGGGTAAATCAGTTCACTAATTTATAAGATATGAAGAATATCTAGGTTAGCAATCCATTGGATAGGGTCTAAATCCCCTAATTCTTCTAGATCTATATATTTTCTTTTGTGTACACTCCTAGATTCAAAGGTTAGAAACCTAAGGGTATTTTCATTTGAGTTGAAGAGAATGGGCTCATAGGATTCATCTACTCTTCTCTTCCCCTTATCCCTTGAGAATCTTCTAGGTGCCATAGGTCTACAAATGTTAATAATGAAAGAAACCAATGTAAAATGGCAGAAACAATTCATGAATTAGGGAAAGGTTTCAAATATTACTTTTGTAGTGATTTTCTAAAATAGAGTGAGATTAATTCCAAGATTTGAGGAGAAGAGAAGCCCTCTTGGTTTTCTAGAGAAGTGGTGAGGTGAATGAGAGGTAGGGAAGATTGGGAGCTATGTGTGTGAAGAGTTAGGGTCAGTTCTACCACCGGCCCTAAAGTGCCTTTTTATAGGACACTCTCGGGCGGTGCCATTACCTAAGAACAAAATGTTCTGGTAGTGTTACTGCCATTTCCAATGGTACCACTGCTGATACACTCCCTTAGGCATATTTGGGGCTGCAAAGTTTTCATCACTTTTCTCATTCAACAATTATCTTATAGTGAGGCTAACCTTGAATGTTCCATTCAATTGTTGAGCGATTAATCAAACAAAATGACATCATTTATATCTTTCAAATTCCTTGTTGTTTATCAATTTGAATGAGCTTCATATTTCTTTTGAATAATATAACTCATCAAATCGTTTTAACTATCTTTTCAATCGAGATTCAATTATACACGGAGGTTTTACATGGTGAGAGATCATCAAAAGATTCATGAACATTTTCTTTAGTCTATTAGGAGGATCAAAGGAGAATGGTTAATAAAAAGTTGACAATTTGACTGTTAAAAGAGGAGATTAGATAAGCATTTTCGAGAGTCGTGAAGCTTGAATACAACATTTTATAAATGAAATCAAGGTCAATATCAAAATCACTTTTTTGAGAAATTTAACAAAAATAATTTAGCTAGTGTCCCTTAGTCTCAACACTAGTATGTTTTGGGATTGTTATTCAAAGTCGAAGGTTAATGTATAAATGATCAACATGTTTTAATTATTAGGCAATTAATGATCTTTCTTTATTGTTTGAGCTAGTAAACTTGATTATGAGCATGCATCATTGAGGTACCATTTATCGCTCCTAACTTGTGATTATAAATATATCTACAAGAAGGGTTGGTTTTTAAGTACCCATTTGACTTTGGGTGCCTCAAAAATCGATCAATTCAACTTATCATTTTGCATAGAGTCCTTTACGATTCCTTTAGGAACTCAAATTAACTTGTGTGGACTATATTTCTTAAATGGATATTTATGAGCATAATATCTGAGTTTGCAACAAAAGTTGCATTTGGTGCGGGGTGAAACATGAAATGTAGGGCCTTTAACAAAGATGGTTGGCTTTTGGTGAGAGCTACTCTCAAAGCTAATTTCATTTCTTCTATGAACGTGACCTTTATTGGCAAAGATCATATTCAAGGATTTGCTACCAATCTTAAACTTTTCTAGAGGTTTTAGTAAAAAGTTTTCCTTTTAAAGTGCCTCTAAGTGTTCACATTTGGTGTATGGGGGCAATAAAGCATTGTCATGGTTAAGTTTTTCAAATTCACTATATAAAAAGGCATGGTCATTTTTTAATAAATTATACTTTTTACTAATTAATCAACATTCATCGAATAAATCATGAAAAGCACTCAATAGTTCATCGAAAGATAAATTTGCATCTAATGAACTACTTACCTCATCACCGATTGTCATTAGCGCGTAGTTAGCAATCTTCTCTTTGCTTTACTCCTTGTCTTCGGAAGCGCTCGAATCATCCACATAGCTTTTAGTACTTTCTTCTTCTTTGGTTGTTTCTTCTTTACTTGGGGACATTCACTTTTGAAGTGTCCCGGCTTCTTGCATGCCTAGCAAATAATTTGTTCTTTCTTGAGTTTAACTTTATTTTTAGTGTCATTTTTAGATTTGCTTCTTCTTATGAATTTTTTGAACTTTCTTGTTAAGAGTGCCAAGTCATCATTATTGTCCTCATCACTTGAACTTTCTTGCAAGTGATCTTTATAAGTTCTTAGTGTTAAATCTTTCATGTTCTTTGGAAGGTTATTCTCAAGTTCTTCATGAGCATTGCATGTTATTTTATAGGTCATTAGAGGCTCAATAAGTTCTTTAAGTGGAAAATTGTTTAAATCCTTAGCCTCTTGAATGATTGTTACTTTAGGGTTCCAACTCTTTGAAAGAGATCTTAATATTTTATTAACAAGTTCAAAGTTAGAAAAACTTTTACTAAAAGCTTTTAGACCATTGAGAACATCCATAAACTGGGTATACATGTCTCCAATGGTCTCACTTGGTTTCATGCAAAATAATTCGTAACTATGAACTAAAAGATTTATTTTAGACTCCTTTACTCTACTAGTGCCTTCGTGTGTGATTTTGAGTATATGCCAAATGTCAAAAACTATTTTGCAAATAGAAACTTGATTAAATTCATTCTTATCTAAAGTGCAAAATAAGGCATTCATAGCCTTGACATTTATAGAGAAAGTCTTCTTCACCAACTCATTCCAATCGTTCATTGGAAGAGAAGACTTTAAAAACCATTTTTGATAATGTTTCATAACTCAAAATCTTTATAAATTAGAAAAATCCTCATCTTAGTTTTCCAATACATGTAATCCATCCCATTGAATATGAGTGAACATGTGATTGAATGACCATCTAGACTACCGACAAATGCCATCTTTCTTAGGTTTCAAACTAAAATGAGAGTGACCTTGCTTTGATACTAATTGTTAGAATCAAGTTTGGTACTAAGAAGGGGGGTGAATCAGTGTAGTAGTTAAAAACATTTGATTTATGTGATTTCGAAAAACTTCATACGATGAAAAAGTTTCGCTTAACGAAAACACATTTCGGAAAAGAAGTTTAACTTGAATACATTCATAAGTGAGTAGTGAAGAAGAAGTAGGGCAGTTGCAATTAAGTAAAGAAGATAAGCAGTAAAGAAAATTGCATAACAAGAAGAGAACACACTAATTTATAATGGTTCGGTCGTCCAACCTACGTCCACTCCCAATACCTACTCTGATGAGGTCACCGGCTTCCACTATTGATCTTTCTTCAAAGGCAAAGATCAATCACCCCTTTACAGAACTCTTTACAAGTTGCTCACTCTCCTTATATAAGCTTCTAACACTTAGAATCGGTGGAGATAAACTCTCAACGTTTACAATAAATTTCACTATAATCTTAGTTCTTTTTATCCACTTCTCTATATTCAACAAGCTGAGAAGTAAGCGATATTTATAGGCCTCAATTGGCTTTAAAAATAGAGCCAAAAAAGGTCTCATCCTAAATTTTCATGGTATTGGCGATACCACCACTAGTGGACTCTAACATTGGGTAATACCACCGCCCAATCTGGCGGTACTACCGTTAGATAGAATTTTAGGTACTAGAACTAGACGATACCATTGCCCAAGCACATAGAAGACTAAGCCTGGGTGGTTCCACTACCTAGTCTGGTAGTGCCACCGCCAGACAAGGTTCAGCAACACTGTTTGGGCTATGAGTCCGACTCAAACTAGTCTGGATACGGGCCCAATAGGCCCCTAACTGAGTTATTGAGATTACTTCCCAAATCTAACTCTAATTATACCCTAACTATGATATTTAAGGCATATACTAAAGTAAGTCAGTCTGGTAGGTCAATATTTCTTCCGGCGATCTTCCAACGGACTTCTGATGAACTCTCGGTGATCTTCCAACGGACTCTCAACAAGCTCTTGAACTCTCGATGATCTTCTTGGCGAGCTCTGATCTTCTCAACGAGCTCCGACAAACTTCCGATGAACTTCTCAGTGAACTTCCGACATACATTTCAGCAAGCACCTGATGAACACTTAGCAAATTCAAGCAACACTCCCGATGAACTCTCGGATTCCCGACGAATCATTCGATCTTTGACTCTAGCATCATATTTTTTGAATCTCAAATTTTGATGATGAAATCAATTAATTATGATTAATGATATAATTATGTTTTCAATGACATAAGACTACTTTCAAACAAGATTAGATAATTGAAGTAAGAAGAATCGATGTTGCGTCAGAGGAGAACATGTCAGAAGATTGGACATTGAGCCCGAGGACTGGTCGACATATTGGCAGAAGGCTTCAAACAAGGAATTCGAGCATCGAACTAAGAAGAACAGAGTTGTGCTAAAGAGATCGGAGTTGCAGAGGACAACTGTCGATTGGGTAATAGGTCGCAATTGAGGACGATTCGCCGAAGAATCGGATGAAGCGCCGATGGACCAATGACATGCCGGGCAACAAATTTGATTCACTTTGTAATAATTATCTAGATCGAAATAGGATTAGGTCTAATTGGGTTGGAATTGGGCCAACTCAAATAGAGACTAATTGGGCCCAAATCAGGTCTATGTTGGGCCAGATGAAAGGCCCAACCGGTGACCTAGCATCACGTCAGGTGGTAGCACCTCCAGGATAGGCAATGGGACCACCTAGTGATAGAAATCCTGGGCAGTGGTACCGCCCACTACTAGCGATGGTACCATCAATACCCGGAAGACTCGATATGGTATTAGTTTTGGCTCCAAGTTTGAATCCATTTGGAGCTTATAAATACCCCTCTCATCCTAGGTTAGATAACACAAGCACAGAAAGTTTAAAAGTGAGAAAACGCTATAAAAATCACTTGAAAAATTCCCTCCTCTAGCCTTTACTTGATTTCGATTTAAAAGAGAGGAGTGAGTGCTTGTAAAGGTTCTCTCCTGAGTTTGTCAAAAGGAGAAAGTGCTATAAGGGTGTTTGATCTATGCTCATTGGAAAGAAGATCTTTAGTGGAAGCTGGTGGCTTCGAGTGAAGAGAAATCGGGAGTGGATATAGGTCGGGACAACCAAACCACTATAAAATCTGGTTTACATTTACTTTTTGTTATTTATCTTTCTACAAACCACCTTAGTTCCTCTACATCACTCACTTGCTAAAGCCTTCAAGTTTAAAGTATCTTTCTGATACGGATTTAATTGAAACAAATCTTTTATCGTATGAGTTTTTTGAAATTACATAAATCATCATGTTTCAATCGCTACACTAATTCATCCCCCCTCTTAGTCGGACTTGATCCTAACAATTGGTATCAGAGCCATAATATTTCTTATTTAGATTTACACCTAAAAGAAATGGCCCTTTTCGGATTTCAAGAGGGCTTTTCTATCGTTCGTCCTCCCATATATTTAATGGGACGAACTACACCTACTGAAAAACTTGAATGAGAGTTTTCTTACTTTCTTTGAATTTGGATTTATGGAATATCAATGAAAATGATTTTCAAACACCCTTGAAACCTATGAACGAATGGACGAATTTTAAGAAAAAATCTTTTTCGTTAAATGTAAAAGCTATGAATGTCTTATTTTGTACATTGGATAAAAATTAATTTAATCAGATTTTGACTTACGAAATGACTTTTAATACTTGAAATCACACATGAAGGCACAAGTAGAATCAAAGACTCAGAAGTAAACCTTTTGATGCATGATTTTGGATTTTTTTTTTTAATGGAATCAAGCGAAACTATTGGTGACATATACACCTGTTTCACAGATGTCATCAACAGTTTGAAAAGTCTTGGTAAATATTTTTCTAATGTTGAACTTATAAACAAGATTCTAAGATCTCTTCCAAAAAGGTGGGATATGAAAGCAACTACTATACAAGAGACTAAATATTTAAATAATTTTCCTATTGAAGAACTTATTATATCATTAATGACCTATGAAATGAACTTCTTGGAATATGATGAACTTGAGAACCATCTTCCAAAGAACAGGATGGTAATGACACTTCAAATAAAAGAATACCACTTGAGTGATGACTCAAGTGATGAGGACAATGATGATTATGACTTTAAACTTCTAACTATAAAATTTAAAAAGTTCATAAAACAAGAACTAAAGAATAAAAATAAACTTGAAAAGAAGAAGAGACTAAAGAAGAAGAAAAAACTCTAAGAAGAATCAAGTGCATCCGAAGGCAAAATGACGAATTGTGCTTTGATGACTTTCGACAACAAGGTAAAAAACTCACCCGAAATGTTTTTACATTATTATGAAATTACTTGATCTTTTCATGAGTTGCTTAATTTAGTTTGTAGGATATAAAAAAACTTTTTTGCGAAAACATATCATGTTTTTCTTTCTAGTGATTGTTTAAATATATTGAATATGACAATTGCATGCTTCATGATAAAGAAATAAATTGTTGAAATTAAATGTAATACTTGTACACCAATCAAGACTAATCTTATGTATGTCCTAAGAAGCATTAATGTTATCATGATAATTTTATTTTGCTTTTGGTTCTAAACATGATGCTTGACTTTTGTATGAAAATTTGAACATGCATATATGACATCAATCACATAAAATAAAACATATAAAAATAGGAAAATGTACTATCATGATGAGTCAAATCTTTCGTTTAAAGATGTTTTATGTTTGATGTATTTGGTCTTGATGGTTTTTATAATGAAACTTATGTCTCGATCTTAAATGTTGATGCATGTTTTCATAAAATACTTGAGCATTCTTACATGTAATCAATCTACGTTGCTCTTAATAAATTTTCTGAATGAAAGATTTTTATGATGATTTCAGATTTTTACGATGATGCATTACTTTTGTATGAAAAACTTGAGTATGCCGATATGAAATAAATTGCATAAATTGAAATACATAAAAAAAATGCATTTCCTATCTTATCGAGATTAATTATTTCATTTATGATATTTTATGAATCTCATGAATTATGAAAGAGGTTTTGATAATGTGTTAATGAATCTATTTATGATATTTTATGAATCTCGAAAGTAATTTTGATAATGAGTTTGGAATTGATGAATTGATTTGAATGAGATTTTTTTTAAGGGAATCATGAACTTTCTTTTGATTTCTTGACTTGAGATATCTTTTATGGGAATCAAAATCTTTTTCCTCTATGATTCCTTCTTTTTTTATAACTTATTAAAGAGGAAAACAATCCAAGTCATGATCTTGATTTCTTGATATTTGATACTTGAGATTTTTTGTGAATCAAGATCTCCTATTTGATCTCTTGAGTTTCTTGTGCTATTTACTAAAGAAGAGAATGATCAAAATGAATCATGATTGGTATCATTGCTATTTTTATCTCCTATGTCTTTTCTTGTTACTCACTAAAGAGGAAACTATTCTAAAAATGGTGAAGATCTTTCATTCATGCCATGTTACTTGACATCTTGATAATTATGACTTGAATTTTTATTTTTCATATTATTAAAGAGAAAATCTATCCAAATACATTATAAGTTGTTTTCTCTTGATTTTTCCATACTGACAATTTGAGAAAATGTGCTTTGATGATTAAAACATTACATGCATAAATTAATTTTTCTCCTATGTTTCTTTTTGTCATTTACTAAAAGGAAGAACTTTTTAAGTGTATCATGAATTTTTCGGAATCATAACTTAAATTTATTATGATTCATGGTGAATTGATAGATATTATGAATGAATCGAGACCTCTCCTTTGTTTTCCTAAGATTCCTTTTACTATTTACAAAAGAAAAAACATATCAAAATGAATCATGACTTAATCTTTGATATTGATTTTTTATATATATATCATGATTCTTTTGGTTGCATACCTTTTGTGATGATTAGAACATTGATGTAAAACAAAATTCGTATCCTTCCTTTCTTTTTTACAATAACAAAGGGGGAGAAGAGTTGATATCTTATGTATTGCAAAAAAAAAGTAACTTGCTAGCTTGCACTTCTCAAAAGAGAAGAAATAACTTACTATCATGAACACTACCAAAAATTGTAAACTTGCAATCTAAAGAGAAACAAAGAGTTGCTATCTCAAAAGAAGCAAAAAGTGCAAACTTAGAAAATTTACAATCTTGCACATCCTTATAAACATGATGATTTGGTGATCATGCATATTGTAAAGTGATGTAAATCTTGCAAGTATATTATAAAACTTGCAAATCCTTAAAACTAGCTAGATGCAACTTCTCCTTTTTCTTGATGACAAAGGGGGAGAAGTATATTGATAATTTCATGCATTATATGATGTATTGAACATTTTAAAATATTGCATGATTTTTTTATGACATATTACTTGGATTTTTTGAAATCCATAGGTTCTATCAATATGCCATATTAATAGAGGGAGTTTGTTTAAACTTTGAGAGTTTGTCTAAACTCCATCATCAATTGGTTGTCATCATCAAAAAGGGGGAGATTATTGAATCTCATATTTTGATAATGAAACCAATTGATTGTGATTAATGATCTAATTATGTTTTGAGTGATGCAGGACTACTTTCAATTAGGATTAAACAATTGAAGTAGGAAGAATCGATGTTGCGTCAGAGGAGAACATGTCAGAAGATTGGATGTTGAACCGGAGGACCGGTCGACGTATCGGCAGAAGGCTTCGAATAAGGAATTCAGGCATCGAGCCGAGAAGAGCAAAGTTACACCAAGGAGATCAGAGTTGCGGAGGATAATTATCGATTGGGTAACAGGCCACAAAAGAGGATGATGCGCTGAAGAATTGAATGAAGCATTGATAGACCAATGACATACCGAGCAATAAATTTAATTTACTTTGTAATAATTATCTAGATCGAAGTAGAATTAGGTCTAATTGGGTTAGAATTGGGCCAACTCAATTAGGGGCCAACTAGGCTCGAATCAAGGCTATGTTGGGGCGGATGAAAGGTGCTGAAAAATCGAGAGATTCAGCATCTTATGCATAGCGAAAAACAAAAATAAGACCAGATTTTTCATAGTTACATACTTGGCCATCGTGCGACGATTGGTGCGCATAAATCGTAAATCCAAAAAATCCGCATGTATCATGTCAGAAGCATTATCTGGGGAGATTATATATCCCCAAAAATTTCAGATCCGATGAAGAGGATGAAAGAGCGCTAGCGTACTCCTCTCTAGCGGTAATCTACACAGCGGACGTAGCAATGACGCTCCTCAGATCACCACAGGATCTCTCTCCACATGCACAATAAGGCTGCCAGAGCCAGGGAGGAGGAGAGGATATTGAGGAGAATAGGAGGATGACTACTAAGAGCTCTCAGCCTATGAACCAAGAGGTTCCTCCTATTTATAGAGGTGGAGAAAGCTTATCCTTAACAGATCCTATTCACACTGGATCTCTATCCAATTGGATTTCATTGGATCGTATCCATAGGATCCAATTTGATCTCATCCAATTGGATCTTATCCAATCATTTAATTGGATCTCATCTAATTACTCAATTGGATCTCATCCTCATGATCCAAACTAGGGGCTTCATAGATATCTCATATCTGCACCTCTACTCGTCGCAACATCCATCTTATGTGTGTGACTCTCTACGCCCGATATCGAGCTGGTCGTGAGTCGCTCCCATCAAAACTCCTTCTGACTTAGAACACCTTCTGTATAGTGAATTATTATCTCCATAATAATTCATTCAACTCATCAACTATGGACATACTAGGCCACTACGTCATAGTCCCCAAACGGTACCGGGGGATACAATCCATCAGACTTGTGTATCCTCAATTATCATATATCTATAGTCCCTCATCCATCTATATCCCAATGATCGTATATTGGGCATGGTAGAGTCAGGCTCATATAGAATCCTATATGAGTCTCGCTCTAATCGGATTCTCTCGGAGAACTCCTCTCTCAATCTGAATAACCCTAGATAGGGATTTTGCCTAAGCGAGCATGCGCGGGATATTCATCTCATGATACCGAGAGTGGATGATCCTCTATTGATGCATAATTACCTTCATAAGGATGACTACCATTCTTAAGAACTGGCTATACCAGATCTAGAGCTCTCCAAACCTGTAAGTCCGGCATTAAAGAATGGAGTACTCAAACAAGGCATCTTTGGTGCCTCAAGTCTAAGGACCAAACATACTACTGGAACTATGGAATCACTGTCTGACATTAGGTATCATTAATCATATAGTATTTTGTAAGCGGATCAATCAGTGAACTTATTCTCCAACGAGCACCTACACTGTACCTATAGGGTCCCCACATAAGCGACTATGAGACCAGTCGCCTCCATCATATAGACGAGTATACAACGCACCAGTCTATCCGGTTATCTCGATGTCCTCATCGAGTAACCTATGACCAGGATGATTTAGGATCTATGTTTAAAGATATATCGGTCTCATTATCATGATCTCATCATGATCCGATTCCCATTGCACAGATCCATAGACATCATAATATTTATCTAGATAATGTGAGAAAATACTAATAATAATATGCGAAGAGATCGTCGTAATATGTCACAGGTGCCATCACTCACATGATTGGCTTGTAAGGCACCTATAACTAACAATCTCCCACTTGACCTAAAACCAATCACCTACGTGTCTGATCCCTATCAGACCTTTGTGACGCTCAAATATAATCTGAGTCAGCGACTTTATCAATGGATCTGCAATGTTATCTTCGGATGGAACTCTTTCCACTGCTATATCTCCTCGGGCCACGATCTCTTTGATCAAGTGGAACCTCCTCAGAATGTTTCTAGCGAGACCTGAGTTCCCCAACTTGATCGATCGCCCTGTTATTATTGCTCTATATGAGAATCAGCTTCACGCTATTCGACACAACTCCTAGATCTATGATGAACTTCTTTATCTAGACTCCCTCCTTTCCTGCCTCTGCTGCAGCAATATATTCCGCCTCTGTAGTCGAGTCAACAGTAGTATCTTGCTTGGAACTTTTCTAGTATACTGCTCCTCCATTCAGGGTGAAGACATACCCTGAATTTGACTTGCTATCATCGACATCGGACTAGAAGCTCAAGTCTGTATAGCCCTCAACTTTGAGGCTACTGCCTATATATACCAGTAAATGATCTTTAGTCCTTCTTAAGTACTTAAGGATACACTTTACTATTTTCTAGTGCTCCAAGCTTGGATCTGCTTGATACTTGCTCATGACACTCAGAGCATGCGCTACGTCAGGCCTGGTACATAGCATAGCATACATGATAGACCCTATCGCTGAGGCACATGGTATTCTATCCATGTATGTCCTTTCTTCAGGAGTCTTTGGGGACATACTACTAGAATGTGATATTCCATGTCTCATAGGTATGAGACCTCTCTTGGAATTTTCTATACCAAACCTTTTGACAATGGAGTCTATGTACCTAGACGGGACAAACCAAGCATCCTCTTAGATCTATCTCTATAGATCTAAATCCCCAGAATATAGGATGCTTCCCCTAAGTCCTTCATGGAGAAGTGTCTAGATAGCTAAGCTTTTACTGTGGAGAGCATTCCTACATCAGTCCCAATGATTAAGATGTCATCCACATATAACACCAAGAAGGTGATAGCGCTCTCACTTACCTTTCTATATACACAAGGCTCATCTTCATTCTTAACGAAGTCATAAGATCTGATCGCCTCATCAAATCTTATGTTCCAACTTCGGGAAGCTTACTTTAGTCCATAAATGGACTTAAGTAATCTGCACACCTTATCTAGACTGTGCTTGGACATGAACCCCTCAGGTTGTATTATATACACTTCCTCTTCGAGGTTGCTATTGAGGAATGTAATTTTCACATCCATCTGCCAGATCTCATAGTCATAATGTGCTGCAGCTGCCAATAGAATTCGAATGTATTTCAGCAAAGCTACGGGTGTAAAGGTTTCATCATAGTTAACACCTTGCTTCTGACGATACCCCTTAGCCACTAGCCTTGTCTTATAAGTCTCCACCTTTCCATCTACCCCGATCTTCTTTTTGAAGATCCATTTGTAGCCAATAGGTACCATACCCTCAGGTGCATCAATAAGGTTTCAAACCTTTTTGGAGTACATGGATTCCATCTCAGAATTCATGACTTCTTGTCACTTCCCAAAGTCTATACTCATAATTGCCTCCTCGTAGGTCTGAGAATCAATATCCTAAATGTCCTTTCCACTAATATATCCTACGTATCGTTTAGGAGGGTATGACACTCTACCAGTCCTACGCAAAATTGAAACTTGTGTATTAGATACCTGAATAGACTCGATCTCTAGAATGGTGCCAGAGCTAGGTTCTCTAACCTCACTCAATTCTATTATGCTCCCACTGTTTCCACCAAGAATGTGTTTCTTCTCAAGAAACACTGCTCTCTTAGCAACAAAGATCTTTTGGTCCTCAGGGTGATAGAAATAATAACCATAAGTTTTCTTGGAGTATCCCACGAATTTGCACCGTTCCATCCTGGATTCCAACTTATCGGGGTCGTATCTTTTAATATGGGCAGGGCATCCTCAAATCTTAACAACCTTAAGATTGGGCTTCTTCCCTCTCCATATCTCAGATGGTATAGACACTACCAATCTAGATGCAACTCTGTTCAGAAGGTAAATTGCGATCTGTAGGGCATATCCTCAAAATGAGATGGGTAGGTTAGCGAAACTCATCATGGACCGCACCATATCTAATAGTGTGTAATTCCTCTTTCTAATACACCATTAAGCTGTGATGTATAAGGAGGTATCCATTGGGACAGAATCCTATGGTCCTTAAGGAACTAGGTGAATTATGTACTCAAGTATTCTCCTCCTTGATCTGATTGAAGAGTTTTAATACTCTTTCCAGTCTGGTTCTCTACTTCATTCTTATACTCCTTGAATTTCTCGAAGGCTTCAGACTTATACTTCATCAAGTACACATGTCGATACCTAAAGAAATTATCAGTAAAAGTAATAAAGTAGAAATAACCACCTATGGCATGAGTTGACATAGGACCAAATACATCACTATGTATCAGTTCTAGTAACTCAATAGCTCTCTCTCCAGTTTCACTAAATGGAGAGTTGGTCAATTTTCCATGAAGGTAAGGCTCGCAAGTTGTATATAACTCATAGTCAAATAGATCTAAGTATCCATTTTTCAATAACTTTTGAATCCTTCCCTCATGGATATGACCTAGCCTACGATGCCACAAATATGCATTGTTCACCTCTTCTCATTTCCCCTTGGCCATGCTTACATTCACGATGTGTGAAGCAGTATTTAGCATAAACAAACCATTCTGCAATGTCCCTCTAGTAATGATCTTATTATTCTTATTGATTGAATAATAATTATTCTCAAAAAGCACTTTATAACTATTTAATGTTAAACATAAAATGGAAATAATATTTTTGATAATAGAGGGAATAAAATAACATGCATCTAATACAATAATAACTCCATTAGGCAACTGTAGAGTGACCTCGCTGACAGAAACAACAGCAACGCTTGCTCCATTGCCCATCTTAAGGTCCATCTCACCTTTTGCCAATCTCCTATGCCTTGTCAGAACCTACAACGAATTACAGATATGATAAGCACTACCGGTATCCAATACCCATGCATTATCATAAGAATCTAACATATAAAGACTGATCATGAAAGTACTTGAAGCTTTTCCAAGCTTCTGTTTCACTTTTTCTGCAAGATACGCCTTGCAGTTCCTCTTCTATGCCCATCTTGACCGTAGTGGAAGCACTGGCCTTTATCCTTTGTTGGGTCAATTTTAGCAACATTTGCCTTACCCCATTTACCCATGCCCTTACCCTTCTCAAGGGTCTTCCCAGCCTTCCTTTTTCTTTTGGTCTCACCAACATAGAGAACTAATTTCTCTTTCTTGATAGTGCTCTCTACCTCCCTCATCATATTGAGGAGATCAGGGAGAGATACCTCAAGTTTGTTCATATTGAAATTTATGATGAACTGAGAAAAGGAATCTAGTAGGGACTGAAGTATAAGATCAACACACAGGTTATCATTTAGGACCATTCCTAGACCTGTGAGTTTTTCAATCCACTCTATCATCTTCAGGACATGATTTTGAATTGGTGTCCCCATAGTCATCCCAGCACAGAAGAGACTCTTGAATATCTCATATCGTTGAGTTCTTCCCTATTCCTCAAATAGTTTACAGAGGTGCAAGAGTATAGAATGAGCATCTATGTTTTCATGTTGTCTCTATAACTCAGAAGTCATAGAGGCTAACATGTAACACTGGGCGAGAGTGGAATCATCTATATACTTCACATATTGGGCAAACTCTTCTTGAGGAGCTTCTGCCTCAGGTTGGGGCATGACTGTATCTAAGACATATGCGATTTTCTCTGCTGTAAGAACTATTCTTAGGTTACGGAGCCAATCCGTATAATTTGGACCAGTGAGGCAGTTGGCATCAAGTATGCCATATAGAGGGTATGATGACAACATGTTTCTGATAAACAAGAGATATAGCATAAGTAAATAATATGCAGATTTTATAAAAATAAATAATCAAGATATAAACTTCTATCTTGACATGCTCTCGCTAATTTTTCTAGCGAGTCACATGACACCCTCATGCATGTGAAATAGAAGTCTCTGACAGACTTCTAGTGGGCATCAGGATTCAATCAACATCTTAGTGTAACCTCGAGGGACTCGACCAATCACACTAAGCCTAAAAGGTAGACAACTCTTGCCATCACAACTCCTTATAATTCCCATCATATTTGGCCTCCAAACCACCATGGCCTCGAGGGACTCGACCAACCATGATGTCCAGTTAAGTCATCACCATCGTTACAAGATGAGTCTAATTTCGTGATATGCCCTCGAGGGACTCGACCAAGCATACTATGTCCTCAGGTCACCGGTGACATCTCTATGTCAAAGACAAGATAGCGAGATGCTAAATAGGTGAGCCTCGAGGGACTCGACCAACTCAGTCTATGTCGGGAATTATTTTCTGCCCTTAACGATAGAAGGTCACGTGGGTCAATCTTATTACCTCATGCTTACTGACTTAATATTATCATAAGAGGAGTTTTAGGTTCGGTCTCATGATATGACGTGTCACATACATATATATTTTAATATATTTACATCGCATACAAATATATATATATATATACTTATCTATTAGGTGTATAGCATTCACATTCACAAGCACACCAGATAATCATGGACTTCAACCTAATATGATTAGGCCTGAGCTAGTAGGCCTCATCATTTACATCAAGATCTATGTGCATATTAGTGCATCTCTATGCACGGTGATCATCCATCTCATCATCGTCGGATCTACCAGCACCTCGACGCATATCCATGTGTTGCGATCATCTGAATCGGCCTTAGGGGTCCTGCTACCACCTCCAGGCTTCTACCGCGCCTCTAGGATAATTACAACATAATTACAGAGTCACAAGCTCGACAATCAATAAAAAATGAAGGCTCGTAGGCCTCAATAATCACATACACACATCACAAAGTCCATGATCATTTTTCCACATCACATCACATGTATATATCATGTAGGATTATAAGATAAATAATAATAGTTACTTAAACCTTTTAAATAACTAAAATTTGAAATCAAGGATATGTAAGAAATTTTTTAAATTTTAAAGGGCATTTTGGTCATTCGGCCAAAAGGATAAAACTAGAATTTCTATAATTCCTAGGGGCAAAACTATCTTTTACCCTGAAAGCCCTAATTCCCTCGTTACTCTACTCGCTGCGTTGCGGCTGTGGCTGCCGCCACCCTACCGGCGACAGCCACAGCACGCAGGCACGCCGCCGCAGCGCATGGTGGCGCCGCAGCGGGAGGGAGCTCCTGCGATTGTTGCTGCCACAGATGGTGGGCACAGCGCACCCGCTGTCTTTTCGGGCGAGCTGCCGCAAGCGACATTGGCACTACACCCCGCGGGCGACGCTAGCGCAGCCCCTTGCGGGCGGCCTAACGCCCACAGGCGCTGCCCACCCCTTGCGGGCAGGGCGACTACAAGCGAGGGCAAGCACTGCCCGCCCTTGTGGGTAGGTCGCCTGTGCTCTACGCCACCAACAGCTGCCATCGCTACGAGTAGGCCGGCGGCGGCAGCCAAGGCTGTAAGTAGCCTTTTGAAGGCAGCAAGGGCAGCAACAGTTGCTGCCCTTTTTTGCATTTGCGTCAATGATTTTAACATTAAAAACGCATTCAAAACACAACATATGCAGTTTATAGGCCAATCATCGCACGATAAACCTGATTCTGATACCACTGTTGGGAAATCGAGAGATTCGGCATCTCATGCACAGCGAAAATCAAAAACAAGATCGGATTTCCCATAGTTACGTACTTGGCCGTCGTGCAATGATTGGTATGCATAAATCGTAAATCCAAAAAATTCACATGTATCATGTCAGAAGCGTTACCTGGGGAGATCATATATCCTCGAAAATTCTAGATCCAATGAAGAGGATGAAGAAGCACTAGCATACTCCTCTCTAGCGATAATCCATACAATGGATGTAGCAATGACGCTCCTCAGATCACCGCGGGATCTCTCTCCACATGCACCATAAGGCTTTCGGAGCCAAGGAGGAGAGGAGATTGAGGAGAATAGGAGGATGACTACCAAGAGCTCTTGGCCTATGAACCAGGAGATTCCTCCTATTTATAGAGGTGGAGGAAGCTTATCCTTAACAGATCTTGTTCACACTAGATCTCTATCCAATTGGATCTCATTAGATCTTATCCACATAATCCAATTTGATCTCATCCAATTGGATCTTATCCAATCATATAATTGGATGTCATTCTCAGGATCCAAACTTGGAGCTTCACAGATATCTCATATCCGCACCTCTACTTGTCGCAACACCTACCATATGTGTGTGACCCTCTAGGCCCAATATCGAGCTGACTGTGAGTCATACTTGTTAGAACTCCTTCTGACTTAGTGAATTATTATCTCTATAATAATTCACCCAACTCATCAACTACGGATGTACTAGGCCACTATGCCACAGCCCCTAGACAATATAAGGGAATCCAATTCTTTGGATCTATCTGTCCTCAGTTACCATGTATCTATAGTCCCTCATCCAACTAATATCCCAGAGACCCTATACCGGGCATGGTGCTGTCAGGCCCATACGGTCTCTCCTTGAGTCTTGCTCTTGTCGGATTCTCCCAAAGAACTCTTTCTCTCTCAATCCGAATAACCTTGGCCAAGGATTTATTCAAGCAAGAATACATGGGATATTTCTCTCATGATATCGAGAGCAGATGATCCCCTATTGATACTCAATAGCCCTCGTAAGGTTGGCTATCACTCCCAATAACTGGCTGTACTAGATTTAGAACTTTCCAAACCTATAAGTCCAGTATCAAAGAGTAGAGTACTCATATAGGACATCCTTGGTGTCAAGCCTAAGGACCAGATACGCTACTGGGACTACGGAATCGCTGTTTGACGTGAGGTATTAATAACCATCTAGCATTTCGTAGGTGAATCAATCAGTGAACTCATTCCACAATGAGCACCTGCACTGTACCCTTAGTGTCCCCACACGAGTAGCTATGAGACCATCCACCTCCATTATATGAACGGGTATATAACACACCAGTCTATCTAGTTATCTCGATGTTCCTCTCGAGTAACCTATGACCAGGATTATTTAGGGTCTGTGTTTAAAGGTGAATTGGTCTCATTATCGTGATCTCATCATGATCTGATTCCCATTGCACAGATCCAAGGACATCACAATATATGCAACATGCAAGATAAAACAATAAAATGCCTAATAATAAGCAAAGAGAAAGAGTGCGCATCAAGTCATAAGTGTCATCACTCATATGATTGGCTTGCAAGGCACATATGACTAGCAATCTTTCACTTGACCTAAAGCCAATCACCAACATGTCTGATCCCCATCAGACCTTTGTGACCCTCAAAGACAATTTGAGTCAATGGCTTTGTTAGTGGATCTACAATATTATCTTCGGATGGAACTCTTTCTACTACTACATCTCTTCAGGCCACGATCTCTCTAATAAGCTAGAACCTTCTCAGAACACTTCTGATGAGACCCAGGTTCCCTTATTTAAGTAATCACCTTGTAGTTGTTGCAATATAAGGAAATCAACTCCTCGCTACTCGACATGACACCCAAATCTGTGATGAACTTCTTCATCCAAACTCCCTCCTTTGCTGCCTCTACCACAGCAATGTATTCCGCCTTTGTGGTCGAGTCAGTAGTAGTGTCTTGCTTGGAACTCTTCCAGCCTACTGCTCCTCCATTCAAGGTGAACACATACCCTGAATTAGACTTGCTATCATCGACATTGGACTAGAAGCTCGAGTTCGTGTAGCCCTCAACCCTGAGGCTACTACCTTTATATACAAGTAAAAGATCCTTAGTCATTCTCAAGTACTTAAGGATGTATTTTACTGCTTTCCAGTGCTCCAAGCCTAGATCTGACTAATACTTGCTCGTAACACTCAGAGCATGTACTATATCAGGCCTGGTATATATCATAGCATACATGATAGACCCTATCGCTGAGGCATATTATATCCTATCCATCTGTGCCCTTTCTTCAAGAGTCTTTGGAGACATACTCCTAAAAAGTGATATTCTATGTCTCATTGGTATGAGACCTCTCTTGAAATTTTTCATGCCAAACCTTTTGACAATGGTGTCTATGTACCTAGACTGGGACAAGCCAAGCATCCGCTTGGATCTATCTCTATAGATCTGTATCCCCAATATACAAGATGCTTCCCCTAAGTCCTTTATGGAGAAGTGCCTAGATAGCCAAGCCTTTACTATGGAGAGCATTCCTATATCATTCTTAATGATCAGGATGTCATTCACATATAATACCAAAAAGGTGATAGTACTCTCACTTACCTTCCTATACACATAAGGCTCATATTCGTTCTTAATGAAGTCATAAGATCTGATCGCCTCATCAAATCTTATGTTCCAACTTTGGGAAGCTTGCTTCAGTCCATAAATGGACCTAAGCAACCTATACACCTTATCTGGGTTAACCCTGGACATGAATCCTGCAGGTTGTATCATATACACCTCCTCCTCGATGTTGCCATTGAGGAATGCAGTTTTGATATCCATCTGCTAGATCTCATAATCATAGTGTGCTGCAATAGCCAATAGAATTTGAATGAAGTTTAACATGGCTACAGGTGAGAAAGTTTCGTCATAGTCAATACCTTGCATTTGACGATACCCCTTAGCCACTAGCCTTACTTTATAGGTCTCTACCTTTCCATCTACTCCAATCTTCTTTTTGAAGATCCACTTGTAGCCAATGGGTATAATACCCTCGGGTGCATCAACTAGGTTCCAAACCTTGTTGAAGTACATGGAATCTATTTCTGAATTCATGGCTTCTTGCCATTTCCCGGAGTCTATGCTCATAATAGCCTCCTCGTAGGTCTGAGGATCAGTATCCTCAACATCCTCTCCTTTGATATGTCCCATATATCTCTCAGGAGGATGAGATACTCTACCAGACCTACGTAAAGTTGGAACTTGTATACTAGGTATCTGAACAAATTCTGGCTGTGGAATAATGCTTGAGCTAGGTTCTCTAACCTCGCTCAACTCTATCATGCTCCCACTATCTCCACCAAGAATATGTTCCTTCTCAAGAAAAATTGCTCTCTTGGTTACAAAGACCTTTTGGTCCTCAGGGTGATAGAAATAATACCCATAAGTTTATTTGGGGTATCCTACGAACTTGCATCATTCCATCCTGGATTCCAACTTGTTGGGGTTGTATCTCTTGATGTGGGCAAGGCAGCCCCAAATCTTAATAACCTTAAGATCGGGCTTCTTCCCATTCAATATCTCATATGGAGTAAATATTACTGACTTAGTTGGAATTCTATTCAGAAGGTAAGCTATGGTCTCTAGGGCATATCCCGAGAATGAGATGAGTGAGTCGGCAAAACTCATCATGGAATGCACCATGTCTAATATCATACGATTCCTCCTTTTTGATACACCATTAGCTGTGGTGTATAAGGAGGTTCTATTGGGATAAAATCTTATGGTCTTTGAGGAACTGGGTGAAATCTATACTCAAGTATTCACCTCCATGATCTGATCGAAGGGTTTTAATATTATTTCCAATCTGATTCTCCACTTCATTCTTATATTCCTTGAATTTCTCAAAAGCCTCAGACTTGTACTTCATCAAGTACACATGTTCGTATCTTGATAAATCATCAATGAAAGTAATGAAGTAGGAGTAACCACATATGACATGAGTCGACATGGGACCACATACATCACTATATATGAGTTCCAGTAACTCAGTGGCTCTCTCTCCAGTTCCACTAAATGAAGAGTTAGTCATCTTTCCGTGAAGGCAAGGTTCACAAGTCATATATGATTCATAGTCAAATGGATCTAGATATTCATTCTTCAGTAACTTTTGAATCCTTCCCTCATGGATGTGACCTAGCCTATAATGCCACAGATATGTATTGTTCATCTTTTCTCGTTTTCTCTTAGTCTCACTTACACTTATGATATGTGGAGCTGTATCTAGCATAAATAAACCATTATGCAATGTTCCTCTCGTGATGATCTCATCATCTAATATTATTGAATAACTATTATTCTCAAAAACTAATTTATATCCACTAACTGTTAAACATAAAATGAAAATAATATTTTTGATAATAGAAGAAACATAATAGGATGCATCTAATACAATAATAGCTCTACCAGACAGATATAAGGTGACCTTGCCTACAGCCATTACAGCAACCTTTGCTTCATTGCTCATCTTATGGTCCATCTCGCCTTTGTTCAATCTCCTAGGTCCTGCTAGAACCTGCAACGAATTACAGATATGATAAGCACTCCCGATATCTAATACCCATGTGTTATCATAAGATTTTGACAAATAGAGACTGATCATGAATGTACCTGAAACTTCTCTAAGCTTCTGTTTTGCCCTCTCTGCAAGGTACTCTTTGTAGTTCCTCTTCCAATGCTCATCTTTGCCGTAGTGGAAGCATTGGCTTTTATCCTTTGTTAAGTCTTTCTTGGCAACCTTTGCCTTACCCATTTTGCTCTTACCCTTCTTAAGGGACTTCTCAGCCTTCCTTTTCTTTCTGGTCTCACCAGCATAGAGAACTGGCTTCTCTTTCTTGATGGTGCTCTCTACTTCTCTCAACATATTGAGGAGCTCTGGGAGTGTCACCTCAAGTTTGTTCATATTAAAATTCATTATGAACTGAGAAAAGAAATCTAGTAGGGACTGAAGCATAAGATCCACACACAGGTTATCCTCTAGGACCATTTCTAGACCTGTGAGTTTCTCGATCCACTCAATTATCTTAAGGACATGGTTCTGAACCGGTGTCCCCTCAGTCATCCTGGTATGAAAAAGACTCTTTGATATCTCATATCACTGAGTTCTTCCCTATTCCTCAAACAGTTTGCGGAGATGCAGGAGTATGGAATTAGCATCTATATTTTTATACTGTCTTTGTAACTCAATAGTCATAGAGGCCAATATATAACACTGAGCAAGAGCAGAATCATCTATGTACTTCACATAACGAGCGATCTCATCCTTGCTTACCCCTTCGTCGGGTGCAGGGATCACTATATCAAGGACATACACGATTTTCTCCGCCATGAGAATGATTCTTAAATTGTGAAGTCAATCCGTATAATTTGGACCAATAAGGCAGTTGGCATCAAGTATGCCACGTAAAGGATTTGAAAGTGACATTTTTTTGAAATTAAAGATGTAGTAGAAATAAATAACATGCTGACTTTGTAAAAATTAAATAGTTAAGATAAGGACTTCTATCTTAATGTACTCCCACTAATTTTTCGCGAGACACACAACACCCTCCGGTATGTGAATCGGAGACCCCCGGCGGATCTCTAGTGGGGATCGGGATCCAATCGGCATCTTAACGTAACCTCGAGGGACTCGACCAATCACGTTAAGCCCGTAAAGGTAGGCAACTCTTGCCAATCACAACTCCTTATGATTCCCATCCTGTTCGGCCTCCGAACCACCATGGCCTCGAGGGACTCGACCAACCATGATATCCGGTTAAGTCATCACCATCGTTACAAGATGAGTCTGATTCGATAATATACTCTCGGGGGACTTGACCAAGCATACCGTGTCCTCAGGTCACCGGTGACATCTCTATGTCGTAGATAACATAGCGAAACGAGATATAGGTGAGTCTCGAGGGACTCGACCAACTCAACCTACACTAGGAGTCGGTTCCTAGCTATAACAATAGAAGGCCACGTGGGTCAATCTAATTGCCTCATGTTTATCGACTTAATATTATTAATAGGGGGGATTTTTGATTTGTTTGATCTCCTAACATAATGTGTCACACATATGCATATTTAATATATATCTATATCGCATGCAAATATATATACATAACTAGTAGGTATATAATCAATCACACATCACATGAGCAATCACACCAGATGATCATGGACCACATTCCAATGTGATTAGGCCTGAGCCAGTGAGCCCAATCACTCACATCAAGATCTATGTGTGCTTTTGACGTATCTCCATGCCCTGTGATCGTCCTTCTCGCTTCGTCGGTTCCGTCGGCATCTCAACACATCTCTATGCGTCGAATCGTCCGTCTCGACCTCATTGGTCCCGCTACCACTACGCCTCTTCATATAATTACAACATAATTATAGACACGCAAGCCCGACAATAAACGAGAAAAATAGAAGCTCGCAGGCCCCAATAATAATAATCACATGTACACACATCACATCACAGGTCTATGATCATCTGTCAACATCATACATCATATGTATATGCTATTTTATAAGACTACTAGATAAATAATAATAGTTAATTAAATATTTTAATTAACTAATATTTTTCTAAAAATAAGGATATACAAGATATTTTCAAAATTCTAGAGGGTATTTTAGTCATTCGATCAAAAGGATAAAATTGGAATTTCTATTCCTAGGGGCAAAATCATCTTTTGCCTAGAAAGCCCTAATTCCTCTCCCTACTTTGCTGGCTGCTTTGTCGGCGGTGGTGGCAGGCGCGCGCAGCGTCTTGGCCTCTACACGGCGGCGCACCGGCAACGCTGCCCCTTGCGGGCGGCTCGCCCATGGGCAACGCTGCCCCTTGCGGGCGAGCGATGCCTCCCGCTGGCGTTGCCCTTGCGGGCGTGCGCCCCTGCGGGCTGGTCACCCACAGGCGGACGCCCCTGCGAGCTTTGTGCCCCAGGCGACGATTGCCCCTACGGGCGAGGCCGCCACAACGGGCGCGCACCACCCTTGTGGGCTCTTTTGCCCGTGGGGTAGCACCCGCAGGCTACCGTAGGTAGCGTTACCCTGGCGGGCACCGCTCGCCCTTGCGGACATGCCACCCCCACAGGGGTTGTTGTTGCGGGTGGGCCGACGGCCACTGGCCTGCAAGCCCTGTGCCTGCAGCTGCCGCCGCCGGTGCAAGCAGCCTCTTTACCGTTGTGCGAGCACAGCAAGGGCAGCAATAGTTGCTGCCCTTCCTTGCCTTTTACGCCAATGATTTTGACGACAAAACACAACACATGCAGTTAAAATCTGATCTTTGCATGAATAACCTGGCTTTGATACCACTGTTGGGAAATCCACAAGGGGCGACATCTCATGCATAGTACAAGAATAGAAAAACAAAAAACCTTGGATTTCCACGAAAGGTTATATCATCGTGTGAAGATCGATGCGTCAAAACAAATCCGCAAAAACTGCATGTGTAAAAGAAAATACCTAGGGAGATCGTATATCCCTAAATCCCTACAGATCTGTAGGAAGGATGAAGTAGATCAAGCGTCCTCCTCTCTAGCAATATCCACACAGCAGGGACTGCGATGATGCACCTCTCTGGGGAGAGGAGAACAGAAAATGGCTACCAAAACAACCCCCAACCTCTAGAGCTTTGGTTCCCTCCTATTTATAGAGGCCCCTTGTAAACCCTAATGGATCTTGCCCTGTTGGGTATTATATCTCCATCCAATTACCCAAGCCTCTTGGATTAGTAGGTCTATACCCAATAATCTCTTATTAGCAATTATTGGATTTCATCTAAGGATCCAATAGTTTAGGGGCTTAATGAATATCCAATAAGATAGGAGCTCCAACGGATATCTCATATCCGAACCTCTACTCGTCGCAACGCCTACCATATGTGTGTGACCCTCTAGGCCTAGTATCAAGCTGGCCGTGAGTCATACTTGTCAGAACTCCTTCTGACTTAATGAATTATTATCTCTATAATAATTCACTCAACTTATCGATTGCGGACGTACTATGCCACTATGCCACAGCCCCTAGACGATACAAGGGAATCCAATCCTTTGGACTTATCTGTCCTTAGTTACCATGTATCTATTGTCCCTCATCCAACTAATATCCTAGTGACCCTATACCGGGCATGGTGCTATCAGGCCCATACGGTCTCTTCTCGAGTCTTGCTCTTGTCGGATTCTCCCAGAGAACTCTTTCTCTCTCAATCTGAATAGCCTTGGCCAAGGATTTGTTCAAGCAAGAATACATGGGATATTCCTCTTATGATACCGAGAGTGGATGATCCTCTATTGACACTCAATAGCTCTCATAAGACTGGCTACCACTCCTAATAACCGGTTATACTAAATCTGAAACTTTCTAAACATATAAGTCCGGTATCAAAGAGTGGAGTACTCATATAAGACATCCTTGGTATCTTAAGTCTAAGGACCAGATACACTACTAGGACTACAAAATCGTTGTTTGACGTGAGGTATCAATAACCATCCAGCATTCCGTAGGCGGCTCAATCAGTGAACTCATTCCCCAATGAGCACCTGCACTATACCCTTAGTGTCCCCACACGAGTAGCTATGAGACCAGTCATCTCCATCATATGGACGGGTATATAGCACACTAGTCTATCCGATTATCTCAATGCCCCTCTCGAGTAACCTATGATCAAGATTATTTATGGTATATGTTTAAAGGTGAATCGGTCTCATTATCGTGATCTCATCACGATCCGATTCCCATTGCACAGATCTAAGGATATCACAATATATACAACACGTAAGATAAAGTGATAAAATACCTAATAATAAGCAAAGAGAATGAGTGCATATCAAGTCACAAGTGTCATCACTCATGTGATTGACTTGCAGGACATATATGACCAGCACTATAACCAACAAAAGGCCCAAATAGTGACCTGGTGCCACATCAAGTGGTGGCACTACCAGGGTGGGCGGTGGAACCGCCTGAAGGCTCAACCTGCAAATGCCTTCAAGTTCCTCTACATCATTCACTTACAAATGCCTTCAAACTTAAAGTATCTTTCCGATATGGATTTAATTGAAATGAATCTTTTATTGTACGAGTTTTTTAAAATCACATAACTCGTCATGTTTTAACCGCTGCCACAAAAGAGGATGATGCATTGAAGAATTAAACGAAGCACCAATAGACCAATGACATACCGGGCAACAAATTTGATTCACTTTGTAATAATTATCTAGATCAAAGTAGGATTAGGTCTAATTGGGTTAGAATTGAGCCAACTCTATTAGGGCCCAATTGGACCTGAATCAAGGCTGTGTTGGGCCAGATGAAAGGCCCAAATAGTGACCTGGTGCCACATCAGGCGGTGGCACCGTTAGGGTGGGCGGTGGAACCGCTTGAAGGCTCAACCTCCAAGGCCAAGTCTAGGTGATGATACCACCCAATGTCAGTGTGTTTGGGCGGTGGTACCACCAGACTAGGGTGGTGGTACCGCCCAATACACTATCAGCCCAGTGTGCTAGGCATTGGTACCACCGGACTAGGTGGTGGTATCGTCTAGTGATAGAAAGCATGGGTGGTGGTACCGCATAGCACTGGTGGTAATACCACCAGTACTCGAAAGACCCGAGATAGGATTAGTTTTGGCTCCAAGTTTGAATTCATTTGGAGCTTATAAATACCCCTATCATCCTAGGTTAAATAACACAAGCACAGAAAGTTTAAAAGTGAGAAAATGCTATAGAAATCACTTGAGAAATCTCATCCTCTAGTCTTTACTTGCTTTCGATTTAAAAGAGTGGAGTGAGTGTTTGTAAAGGTTCTCTCCTTGACCTATCAAAAGGAGAAAATATTGTAAGGGTGTTTGATTTTCGCCCGTTGGAAAAAAAGATCGTTAGTGAAAGTCAGTGGCCTCGAGTGAAGAGGAATCGAAAGTGGACATAGGTTGAGACAACCTAACCATTATAAAATCTGGTTTGCATTTACTTCATGCTATTTATCTTTCTACAAACCACCTTAGTTCCTCTACATCATTCACTTGCAAATGCCTTCAAGTTTAAAGCATCTTTCTAATATGGATTTAATTAAAATGAATCTTTTATCGTACGAGTTTTCTAAAATCGTATATATCATCATATTTTAATCGCTACCACAAAAGAGGATGATACGCTAAAGAATTGAACGAAGCACCGATGGACTAATGACATACCGGGCAACAAATTTGATTCACTTTGTAATAATTATCTAGATCGAAGTAGGACTAGGTCTAATTGGGTTGGAATTGGGCCAACTCAATTAGGGGCCAACTAGGCCCGAATTAAGGCTATGTTGGGCCAGATGAAAGGCCCAAATAGTGACCTGGTACCACATCAGGCGGTGGCATAGCTAGGGTGGGCGGTGGAACCGCTTGAAGGCTCAACCTCCAAGGCCAAGTCTAGGTGATGATACCACCCAATGTCAGTGTGTTTGGGTGATGGTACCACCAGACTAGAGCAGTGGTACCGCCCAATACACTGTCAGCCTAGTGTGCCAGGCGTTGCTACCACCAAACTAGGTGGTGGTACCAACTAATGATAGAAAGCATGGGCGGTGGTACCGTACAACACTAGTGGTAATACCAGTACCTGAAAGACCCGGGATATAATTAGTTTTGGCTCTAAGTTTGAATCCATTTAGAGCCTATAAAGACCCCTATCATCCCAGGTTAGATAACACAAGTAAAGAAAGTTTAAAAGTGAGAAAACGCTATAGAAATCACTTGAGAAATCCCATCCTCTACTCTTTACTTGCTTTCAGTTTAAAAGAGTGGAGTGAGTGCTTGTAAAGGTTCTCTCCTTAGCCTATCAAAAGGAGAAAATATTGTAAGGGTGTTTGATCTTCACTCATTGGAAAAAAGATCGTTAGTGGAAACCGATGGCCTCGAGTGAAGAGGAATCGAGAGTAGACGTAGGTCAGGACAACCGAACCACTATAAAATCTGGTTTGCATTTACTTCTTGCTATTTATCTTTCTATAAACCACCTTAGTTCCTCTACATCATTCACCTGCAAATGCCTTCAAGTTTAAAGCATCTTTCTGATATGTATTTAATTGAAATGAATCTTTTATCGTACAAATTTTCCAAAATCACATAAATTATCGTGTTTTAACCACTGCATTAATTCACTCCCCCCCTAGTACTTGACTCGATCCTAACAATGTTTGATTTATGCCTTATTCGCTATCATAGTTAATCATGTACACTTTTCTTAATATATAGATTAGATCAATAATTTATCAATTGATTTTATCATCAAAATCTGAGATTCAATACCGATAAGTTTTTCAATAGGAAAATAGTTTAAGTCCTTTGTCTCTTGTATTACTGTTACTTTTAGATCCCAACTTTTTAGAAGAGATTTTAGCATTTTATTAACAAGTTCAAAATTAAAAAAAAAATTACTAAGACTTTTTAAACCATTGATGATATTCGTAAATCGGGTATATATATCTCCAATGGTTTCACTTGGTTCTATTCGAAATAATTTAAAATTATGCATCAAAAGATTAATTTTAGAATATTAACTCTACTAGTACCTTCGTGTGTGACTTCAAAGGTATGTCAAATCTCATATACAGTTTCACAAATAGAAACACGATTAAACTCAATTTTATCCAAAGCACAAAACAAAGCATTCATCACTTTGGTATTAAAAAAGTTTTATTCTCTAAATCATTTCATAAGTTCATTGGTTTAGAAGACTTTTAAAAATAATTTTTGATAATATTCTATAAATTCAAATCCAAAGAAAGCAAGAAAACTCTCATTCGAGTTTTCCAATACGTGCAGTCCATCCCATTGAACATAGGAGGACGAGTGATAGAAAGACTCTCTTGAAAGCCGAAAAAAGCTATCTTTCTTAGGTGTTAAACCAAACAAAGAGAAATGTGGCTCTGATACCATCTGTTAGAACCGAAATCGGCACTAAGAAGGGGGGTGAATTCGTGCTGCAATAAAAACATTATTGATTAGGAAAACTTATTCGATAAAACCGTATCAAAAAGATATTTAACTTGATAATGTTCGTAAGAGAGTAATGATCGAGTAGGGCAGTTTGCAATATAAGTAAATAGCAAAGAAGAGAAAGGGAGGCACACCAATTTTATAGTGGTTCGGTCATCATGACTTACAACCACTCCCGATTCCTCCTTCGTAGAGGCCACCAACTTCTACTAATTGATCTTCTTTTAATGGGCGAAGATCAATGACCCTTTTACACTCATTTTTTCCTTTTTATAAGTTTAGGATATAACCTTTACAACCACTCACCCTTCTCTTAAACTTAATTAAAACTTAAAGCTAAAGGGGAGAAATTTTTACACAATTACAACAACATTTTTTCTCTTTTTGTGTTTAGTTCTTATGTTGTCTGAGCAAGGATGAGAGGGGTATTTATAGGCCCCAAATAGATTTAAACTTAGAGCCAAAACTAGTCTTTATCCTGGGTCTATGTGGTACTAGTAGTACCACCGCCAATTCTAGGTGGTGCCATCGCCAATACATCCTGACACTAGGCGGTAGCACTACCTAGTCTAGTAGTACCATAGCTTGACACAATCTCAGAGACTATCTCAAAGACTAAGCCTCAAGCGATTCCACCACTAGCCCTAGTGGTA
Source organism: Musa troglodytarum (assembly GCA_023547065.1). Classification (NCBI taxonomy): domain Eukaryota; kingdom Viridiplantae; phylum Streptophyta; class Magnoliopsida; order Zingiberales; family Musaceae; genus Musa; species Musa troglodytarum. Next base: position 31,159,183 of record CP097505.1, on the reverse strand, counting down.
CCATTGCCTGATGTGACTCTAGGTCACCGTTTAGGCCTTTCTCTTGGCCTAAAATAGTTATAACTTAGGCCCAATAGATTTCTAATTGGGTTGGCCTAATTTTAATCCAATTACAACTAAAACTACTTTTTCTAGATAATTATTACAAAGCACGAATCATATGTTGTCCGGTATGTCATTAGTTGATTGGTGCTTCGTTCGATCTTTTAGCACATCGTTCTCTCTTGCGGCCTACTGCCCAATTGGCATGTTGACTTTCGTAACTCCGATCTTCTTGACACAATATCCACTCTTCTTGGCCAAACGCCTGAACTCATGTCATGAAGCCTTCTGCTAATACGTCGACCGATCCTTCGGCTCGATATCTAATCTTCTAACATGTTCCACTCCGGTCCAATTTTCGATTCCTCCTGCTTGAATCATCTCTCTATGATCGAAGCTAGTTCTGCGTTGCTCTAAAACACAGATTAGATCACAACTTTATCAATTGATTTCATCATCAAAATCTGAGATTCAGTAGCTATCCCCCTAACATAACCTAGGGATACATGAGATATTTATAGAAGAATCAAACCCTAATTACCAGAGTTTTCTTCCTTTATGAGAACTCCTTATATTAGGATTCCTTATCCCATTGGGATATTAGCTCTAAGAATCCTAAATAACTTATCAATTTGAATAATCTCTCCTTTAGTGACTAATTTATCCACTTTTGTGCTCCTTAAAAAGAAAATATTTTTTTCTTTAAACTCCTTCCAATCTTCATTGACTATTAGATCTTTTAGGCTCTGATACCACTTTTTAGGAAGGGAGAAAAGAATTTTGAAATCAAAAGAATATCCAAAGATCAACAAACTAAAAAACATAATAGAAAGCTAATGCAAGATTTAATGTGGTTTAGTAAATCTTATCTATATTCATAGAGAAAAATTAAAAATTTGATCATATGAGATCAAATCTTTACACTTTGTTCTTCTCCGACCAAAATTTAAAAATACATAAAATATTTATAAAATAACCAAACCTTAATTAATATTGTTTCCTTCGTTCATGAGAACTTTTTTTTATTAAAATTTTTTATTCT